>CM061046.1:32528281-32535781 GCA_030762985.1 Adelphocoris suturalis
TCTTAAACCTCCCCTCAAAGACGGAGGGGGCACGCCATTAAACTGTAAAATAAACAAATAAAATAAAAAAGTGAGGAGGACGCCCATGTTTACCCGACGCCGGCTCTAGGGATAAGGGAATTTGCAGAACGAGGAGGAAGAATGGGATGAAAGGAAGTGCACCACACCCCACGCCATGACACGGACGTGGCAATGACCTTGATGTTATTGGGTGCCACTCCTTTTAGCTCAGATATCGCTTGGCGCAGGTCATTTCTATCATATTTACTTTTCTTAGCCCGCCAGGTCTGCTCCATGTCCACGCTGCCACTGACAACCTGGACATCCAGGATTATGGCAGACCCATCGGGCTTGATTGCAACGATATCCGGCTTCTTGCTCCAGTCACTCGGCATGTGATATAGTCTCTCCCTCTCAACAGCCCAACCCCTGGATGACAAAGCGCCTGCTATCTGCTTGGCGACCGCATCGTGACGGAGAACGTGGCCACTGTGAGTACTAGGACACTGCTGCACCACATGATACAGAATTTCATTTTTACCCCGACAGGCACGGCAAAGGGTTTCCACTGTCCCACGACTACTCCGTGAACACCTCACCGAGGTGGCTAGTGTAGCCACACGGACGGAATGAAAACGGCAGTAGTCGCGGGCCCCAATGCCCTCTGAAGCCCATTCCACCCACTGGGAAGAAGTGGGGGATTCAGAGCAATGTCGGAGTTCTTTACCATCTACTGACTCATGCAGTGCAGCAGCGAACTCAGCAGATGAGCTGGGTTTTGGAGCAGTTGGTGTTGCTCGACCGCACCACAACAACTGCTGCCGGACAAAGTCCAGGTCAGCAGCAGTGCGGGCGACCTCCCAGCTCGAGCCCCTAAGGGCAAGCAGGCGCTGGCGGCGTAAAGATGGGATGCTGGCAGAAAGAGAGAAAACACCGAGCCCATCGGCATTGACCGGTGCGTGGATGTAAGCACTTGGGACACCAGGTGGAAAGCCTAGCCAAGAGCGCACAGCAGAGCGAACTTCACGATCTAACTCAAGTAGCCTCCCCGCAGTAAGCCTGCCAAAGACTAACCCATAGGTTAGCTTTGGCAGTAAGTACGTGCGAAGGAGGCGCAGCTTCTGCTGTGGCTTCAATGGAGCCTTGGTGACACGAGCTAATGCTCCACCAAGGTCCACACGGCTTGCGGCTATAATGGCCACACCCATGAAGTCGACCCCAAGGTACCGCCAGACCTCCAACACGGATCAGGCGGGGATGGGTGTCAGTCCTAAGACAAAGCACTCCTCATCCACCACCTTCACCTTATGTTGGCGGCCCGACGGGACCAAGGAGACCGACCCACACTTAGAAGGGTTGACCACTAGACCACACCTGGCTAGCTGCTCAGCAAAGGCGTTGAGGGTAATCTGCAAGCCCTCGTGGGTTTCTGCGAGTAGGATGACATCATCGGCAAAAGCCAATGCACCTACTCGCACCGCAGGGGCGAGATCAAACCCTATTTCATCCGGCAGCTTACCCAAGGCTGTATCCACGACCAGGTTAAAAGAAGTGGCAACAGAGGATCCCCATGGTGTACCCCGCGCCCAATGACAATATCCCCCAACATCTCGCCACCTGCCTCGAGGACCGTCACGCCTTCGTGGTACAGACAGGCAACATACTCAATTAAACGAGCAGGGGCCCCGACACCACGAAGACAATGGGTCAGGGCAAAGTGGCTAACTGTGTCAAAGGCCTTAGCGACGTCCAGAGCGGCAAGATGGAGCTGCCGTTTCTTGATTCGGGCCAGCAAAATGACAGTTTGGAGAACTGTTAGGTTCTCTGCTGTGCCATCCGGTGGCCAAAATGCTCTCTGGACGTCACCTATGACACCAGCCACTTGAAAGCGAGATGTCAGAGTCCTTTGAAAGTTGCGGAAAACTACCGATGATATTGAAATTGGACGGTAGCCTCCAGGCCCACTTCCTCCTTTCTTTGGGATAAATATGGTTCGGGCACGGGTCAACGCTTTCGGGGGCCTTCCCGATAGAAGTAGCAGGTTGAAGATAAGCAGTTTGACACTTTTTGGAGCATTATTCCAGCATCGGGCAGAAATACCATCAGGTCCAGCAGACGTGGAGTTCTTGACACGGCACTTATGTGCCTCGTCATGAAGCTCCGGCGTGCACACAATGCCACGTAAGGAATCCCTGGTGGAAGCTGGGGGTACCACCGGCACACCAGGGTTGTGGCTGGGAGCACTCAGAAGTGGCTCCCGAAATTCCACAAACTTCTGGAGTGGGGGCAAAACTTGTTCATCCCCAGCTCCCTCCAGTACCTCCGCAGCTACACGAGCCGGATGCTTCCTCCACATTCTCTGGACCCGCTGGTATTCCCGCCTCCTTGCTTGGTTAGCTGCTTTGCGACCTCCACGGGGCACCAACACAGGAGGATGTCCTCCCTGATGCCCCGCCACGGTCGCATCCCCAACCTGCGAGAAGATCCTCTGTACGTAGGCCCCGACCTCGTCTTCCAAGCCAACAGGCCTCTCAACAGCCCGCCTCGCCAGTTCCTGCAGGTAGGCACTCTCATAACCATCAATACGGCCTACCTGCTCCCCGAGCCTCAACACTTCAGTCTTCAAACCCTCGAGAAGACCGGAGGTCCCGGGGGAGGATTGCTGAATGGCAGGCTGTTGTCCCACGCCTGTCGGAGATGCGGGGGAGGCCCCACTGCTATTTGCCAGGATTGCATCCTGGACAAGCTGCTTATAGTGGGGCCTCAGGCGAAGAGATTGGATGGCAGAAAGCGTGCGCATGGGAAAACGTGCCTGAAGGAATACATTAATATTTCGTACCCCATTACGCACAGCCTCTGCCTCCTCTGCTGCCATTCGCCGCAAATCCTCAGAAGCATACCTGGGCCGCTCTCGCTCTGTATCAATTGCAGCGTTGGCCTGTACAGGATGCTTCTGCCAGACGTGGGCACTGAGGCCACGCTTGGAACTGAAGGCTCTCTCACAGTGGGCACACTGATGGGCATCTCCAGGGGCATTGGAAGAGGAAGAAGGATAGGAAGAAGAGGAGGAAGAAGAGGGAGAGGAAGACAGACGCCCCTGCCTGGGGCGCCCCCGAGCGCCTCCCCTAGAACCCCGCTGGCCAATGGGCGGGCGGGGGTTATGAGGCTCTCTATTTCTTGTAAACATTACGGGGGAGACGATAAATTAAGGGTCGGGAGACCCATTGACATGAGCCTCCCCCCTAAGCGCCAGAGGGTCATTCTGCCACCCTCCGGTAAACCAGAGGGTGCCCGGGTTGCACGACGGGGACGTATGACCATGACTTGGGTAGGGATGAGAAGGCGCTCCGAAGAGATAAAAACACCAACAGTTACCCTACCCCAGCAACCCATACCACCCCACACACACACACACACACACACACACGCACGCACGCACACACACGCGCACACACACACACACACACGCACACACACGCACACACACGCACACACGCACTCACACGCACGCACACAAGCGCAAACACACACACACACACACTCATATATATAAATATATATATATATATATATATATATATATATATATATATATATATATATATATATATACATTTATTTATTTAAATGAAATTATATTGAGGACAACAAATAATATATGTTCAAAAAGACACGTACGAGTATGAACGTTTCGCTGTCTGAGCATCGTCGGCAGACTGACGATACAGGAAGATCACCTTCAGTAAGGAAGGTAAGAATCGAAAAGAAGGAGAAAGAAAAGAGAGAGGGGAAAAAAGGGGGAGAGAGAGTAATAGAAAATAAACCTAAAAAAATAGAATGTAACGCGTTATAAAACGTTTAAAAAAAAACGTGGAAATCAAATTAAAACAAAACAATTATGGGTCCTAGGTGTTAGTGCTCAACCTAGGAGGCCGGTTGGCACTCAGGACCCATATGTGCAGGCACTTCAAAGCTCGCAGCTGGTAATAGTCATTGAGGGAGACATGAACATCCTCAAAGGCGTGGCGACCCGCTGGTTGGTCAGTATCTTGTCTCACGGAGGCTCGATGGTTATTTATGCGGAGGTTCGAAGGTGTTGTAGCACGCCCCGCAGTGTCGACACACCAATTCATAAATACAATTAGGTGTCGTTCAATCAAAGTATCCTCCTCTAAAACCAGGATACAAGTGAACAGAACCGGGCCCGATCACACGGGTGTAAGCCTAGTACCCTGGATTGAGTAACTCCGCCATCCGATACATTCTCCGAACGGCGTGAGAGAATATTGCCAACATTATTTTGGCGACGGTATGAGATGCCCGAGGGGATGGTAAATATGTCCCTCGTTTGAGCATTATTCTGAAAAACTGGATGCGAATCCTTAATTATTTTGTGAATTCTATGGACTCGCCACCAGCCCCGACTTATTCGTTCCAGATCGTGCTTTCTTTATGGTAAGAACTCTCTCTCTCTCTCTCTCTCTCTCTCTCTCTCTCTCTCTCTCTCTCTCTCTCTCTCTCTCTCTCTCTCTCTCTCTCTCTCTCTCTCTCTCTCTCTCTCTCTCTCTCTCTCTCTCTCTCTCTCTCTCTCTCTCTCGATCGTATAGAAATTAACTACTACGAATACCCCTTGATTTATATCTGTCATCCAGTTGCTATCCTCACCTTCCTCAACCCCGTGCGAAAGTTTGAATTACTCATCATTGAATTATAGTCAATATATCTCAACATCACAGTAGTAAGAGAATCCTCTCTCATTATTTCTTCCTTGAAGCGTCATTTGAAGAATTTGGTATTCAATGATTTCAAGCGATTAATTTCGAATCTCATAAATAATCCCTTAACTTCAATAAATATATAGAGCTATATTATAGTAGAATAAGAAATTTAACCACGACAATGACTTGGATTGTCAAAAAGTTATGAGGCGGAAGATATAATGCCTTGGAGAGATTATGTAGAAGTAAAGAGGCGTGATGCTTGCCTTCAAAGGCTTGAAGAACACGAGAAATCAGCGCAGACGCTTCAGATAAGGGGTTTCTACCTTTACAGAAACCGAAGTGTTACGAATGCAAAAGTAAATTGCCTTCCACGGGAGAACTAAGCAGTTCAAGAACTATGGGCTCTTATCACTATGTACTTCAAGGTCTATGTGAAATTGTCACAAATACATGAAGAGAGTTTGTAAATCGGTCAGAAGCCATCCATGTCCTTAGAGTTTCCTTTTTCGGGAGTTATCACTGAATTTTGCAATCAAGTTAGGAACGTTGATTCTTTAAAAAACCGATTTATGAAAAAAGTTAACGGTTCAATTATATTAGGGGCCTCAGTCTTGAATTAACACCCCGAATATCAATAGCATCGCTATTTTTTAGTGCTAAATTGGTTGGGTAAACCTGTTCAACTGGTACAAGTTGCAAAACGAACTTTGTTGCCCTTATGGAGGTATTTAAAAAAAATCAGGGGAAATTGAGCAATGACTTTGGTTTTTAGAAACTTGGGAGAACGCATCGCTGAAGTGTTTGGCGTTCAGAATCCCACAGTAATAAATTATGATTGTGTACCTTCGCATTGAATTCCTCATAAACTACCTCTCACCTTAATTTTGCTTATTTGGGGTGCATTTTATTTTAGCTTTATTGGCATCACCATTAATCTGTTCAAATCCCCTTCTGTGTTCATTATTTTCAGAATAAAGAAATTTTCAGCCATAACCATGATATTTCTATTTATAGGAGAACGAGACAAATTTCTAAAAGCACGATATCGTTCCGAAGACCAATGAGTTCACCCATGAATGTATATCTATTTGCGCAACTCAGTTGAAACAGGGGTCTTTATATTGGGCCAAGGGAACGAAGCATTGAGTGCAGAAGTAAATATACTTAGAAATCCTGAGGTAGAAGCCCCCAAACCAAGATACTGAGGAAAGGTATTTACTCAAACTAAGGGAATTCTCAGCCTTGGTGAGCTTATGGGGTCAGTGAGTTTAATTTCTTGAAAAGGCGAAACTCAACTCCTAGGATATCACTGGATTGTGTGTCACTGATAATGTTGTTTACTATTAAGATCATAGTTAGTATTTATAAAATTCAAACAAGATGGATTACCAAGCTTCTTGCCACCAGCGTACCTCGTGATTCACGTAGAGTAACACAGGAACAGTAGCCTTCAAGGAGGTTGATAAATGCTCGCTGATTCCGATGGTACAAAGGGTAACTGCAAGTAACTTCTAAATGAACATTAAAATCAACCTTGTAGACCACCATTTCATTGAATTTACATATCTGTTTATTTCATGAAAATAATAGAATCACACACAAAATATGTTGGTATTTAGCGAATATAAATGTATAGCCGAAATATCAAAAACATCCTCTACAGCAAAACTGTCGGTATTGATTGCTGTCGGATTTTATCTAATTTGCACAAATGTTCCATAGCATCAATAGTATTGATGCAAATATGGTCCTAAAGGTAAAATTTGACTTCATTTAGCTTAAAATGAAGGCCCTACATATTCACCAGAAGGAAAGAGGAGGCAAAATTCTTACATGGTGCGTCAATATGATGTGAAAAACTTCCGTGTCCTGTCGAAAAGGCAATGGGAGGATAGTACGAATAAGTTTTGACTACGAACTGGATAAAACATACAAAATTTGTAATTCTCCATCCTAGAATATTGCGAGCTACACAGTTATAAAACCGTTATCAAACGGTTTTGACGAGTTCATAGACTGTTTGTTACCTAAGCTTTTCTCAACTACATTGACACGGGAAATTGGAGGGCACGCTCATAAGAAATCTGTTAAGGCGACTGATCTCTTTGTTTACAGCAAGTAATTAAAAGGGGCAAACATCATGATTCACTCGGTATTAGTGTCGCTCAATTCGGCAAACATGCGAAACAACCTATACTTGGAACTTTTACAATTATTGAAAGCAACATCTGCAGATAAGGCAATCTACGTGAGTAGGTAAGACATATAAGTCAATATAGTCCGCCACTAGGAGCCCAAGGGGCGAAGAAGGACCTAAGGAACTTGATGGTTGACTTGACTTTCCCCTTTTTATACCTTGCGTCACCCCTTTCCGTTCTACGATTGGTTCTCAGCACCATAAATTACATCGATACTGCTCAAAATTGAGAATAATATTGATAAATAAACTAAAACAAACAAAAAACCGGCGAAAAACAAAAACAACTGGTGTCCGTCACGGCTGCCCTTACAGGCAACAAAAGAAGAGCAAATTGGCGAGGTCCTAGCTTACGTAGGAACCATAATGAACCAGAGAGATGTTGAACGATCTCATCCTTCACGCAACGCAAATAGTATTCTTGAAACACCACCATCTCTGTGTGAGTGGCTGTTGAACAGAAGGCAATAAAGTTTTCTCGCAAAGGTTTTCGCAATGGATTTTTGATGGCTTGGCAATGCGATACTAACGTCTCACTAGATATGTTAGTTGCTAATTCAAAACTTTAGTTTCTAATTGATA
>CM061046.1:33905468-34051864 GCA_030762985.1 Adelphocoris suturalis
TAAGCACCAGTAGAGTGAATAAATAGATTCTCCAAAATTTTCAGGAGAAAATAAGAAGAGCGAAGAAGAAATATGAAAGGAGAGGAAAATCCCTAGGACATGTGAAGTGAATATGCCTGAGATGCATGGAATATGCATAAGAAAAGTGAAAGTCAGAATAATGAAGTCCTGCCAAGCAGTATACAGGTAGAAAACTAACTCTTCTAACACTGGAGAAGTACTGACCCTGCAGTCATCGAGGAAAACCAGGTTGATGGAAAGAGTGAGGGGAGGAGGAGAATAAGACTTCCGAAAAGTAAACAACATTCTGCGAGAAAAAGATCAATGTACCGCCAGACAAAAAGATCAACCCGGGCTTCCGATTGAAGCGATTGTGGGACCTCTCCAAGAAATAATATTCAATCGAATATTGCTTCCGAGACTGCAAGGCAGCGGAAGCTTTGTTTTCACTTTCGAAATGAAAAAAAAAATTTTGCTCCAAAATCAAAATTTCCACTCGCATTTTGCGTTTCAGAGCCTCCTGAACAAATTTGGTTCCGTGTCTCTCTGTCTGTCTGTCCGTTCCACTTGTAACAGCCATAACTTCCACAATTTTGATCCGATTTTAACCAAGGGTTTTAGGAATTGTGCGGATTAAGCTCTAGATGGTCCCCTATCAACTTCATCATGATCGAACCAACGGTAGCTTCTGCGCAGGCGCTAACGTGAATTCCTTGTGACGGTCATAACTCGGTCAATGTTGAACGGATTTCGGTCAGATTTTCAGGGATGATGTGGGTAAGGTCCCTTGAGGTCTCATAAGACAATCATCATAATTGCATTAGCGGTACGCTCTGCGCATGCGTGAACGAAATATTCTTGTTACGGTCCTTGCAACACTGTGAAGGTCACGAGGAAGCTCATGTGCCATTTCCTTGGCAGTGTATTTGTTACATGGTAACATTGTATTCCGAATCTCCAAGAAGGTGCTACATTTCAGGTTTCAGCATCATAGGTAGATTAGGAAACAAATTAGGCTCATTGGCCCCACTTGCTGAAGGAAAATTAATGCAATTAATTAAAACATTAACATTTTGTTAGTCCCCCTGATCTCAGTACAACGATATTTAATTCCAAGGGGCGGCATCGGGTAAACCTGGGCTTTCTCACCATGTTTTTACGTTTTTTATTTAATGGTGTGCCTCCTCCGCCGGGGGGGGTTTTATATAAAATAAAATAAAAATGAAAAAGTGTGTTTCATTCCAAATTATACCTCTCCTAAGGATTGCGATAGAAATTGCGTCCTAGCGGCAAAAAATCATGCTTTCCAAATGATAGGATGCGTTCGTATGTCAGCACTTTTTGAACACATCCTATTGCTCAAATTTCAAACAAAGTGTTAAAAAATCAATAAAAAGAGTTAAACAGTTAGAAAATACTCGTAGGTAAATTTATATTTATTAGCACTTTTTTCTTCTTTTGTCAGGAGTTTATCATCAATCAACTAGAAAATTAATAAAATTATGTACAAAATTAAGCTAAGAAATTTACTTAATAACAATTTTAATAATATTGACTGAAAATTCTGTAAAAAACGGAAAAAAAATAAGAATTTAAAAAAATTTCTCATTGCAGAATATTATTCTGGACGAGTTCTTTTTTTCCATAAAATTGGAAGTTGAATTTTTTTTTTCTCATACAAAGTGCTAAATTTTAAAACAATGTAACCTAGTGTAATCGATCATTTACAAAATTTGCTCGTACTACCTACCATGCTGCATGGTTTGAATCTTTATTCATTTGTTTATTCATGTAGTTATTGATTAATGAGTTGGTAAACTATCACGGACTGTCAATAATATTGTATAGCAACAAAATTATATCAGTTAGCACAAGGGTAGCTCCTAGGATTCCATTATTCCCAACCGAAGGGACGTATGACGAATCGTTTTCCAAAAATAGTTTTCAAGTGGAGCAAAAGTGTCATTTCACGTTCTCAGCAGGCTGATCAAATCGATTACCAAAGGCTGCCGGAAAGACGAAGACAATCGCCACTCGGTCAAAGGGAAAGAGGAAAGTCTTGGGGCTTTAAGAAAAAAGGGCTTGAGAGTCGAGGAGCTCCCTTGATTGGACCCCTTGTGCTTGGCTGTTTCATAATGAATTCGTCGCCGTTCGACCTCGGCTAAGTCTTTTTCTGCTTAACTAGTGCCCAGCGGTGGCAGCGTTTGGAAGAAAAGAGAGCCCTTTCGAAAAACAGCCGTTTAATTACTGGAGATTGTTGAGAGGTGCCTATAGGATTTGATTGCAAGAAAACGAATATAGAGGAACCTTTGGGTGATTTTGTTTGTTTATTGTAGGTACATCACTAGTTGCTACTCAATGCAGTAAGGTTAACCTAGTCATGTAAATATTACGCTATGGTACGTATTTACCAGAAGGGATGATCTAGGTGCAAAAATGTCGTCTTATGGCATTCGGTATGTAACAGTTAGGTAATTTGTACTAATCAGTCGATTCCTGAAATAGGACTAATATTTCTCTATTCCATTTGGGTACATACGTTCATATATTTATCTAACATAAATATAACTATTTTAATCACCAAAATTTGCAGTGTGTGTGTGTGTGTGTGTGTGTGTGTGTGTGTGTGTGTGTGTGTGTGTGTGTGTGTGTGTGTGTGTGTGTGTGTGTGTGTGTGTGTTCAACTCTTTTTGTTCCTGTTCGTCATGGAAATTACTGACCGGCTAGGTTTCTGATTCAAATATTGGAACATGTGATAGAAGAATATAATTTATTGTTATCAAGAATTTTTCTCTCAAATGGCACTAATTATTCTCAGGATGGATTAGGATAAATCACATGATAGGTGAGTAGTGCGTTCTGCACGTAAATCGTATATGTATTATTCCAGTTTACTATTTCCTGGAGTTGACATAGGTACTACGAGTATAGTAAGATATGCCTCGTGACTGCTTCACTAATGCAGAACATATCGGTGATTGAGGATCATTTCAAACTCAGACGGAGTATCCCTGTGAATCAAGTTTTAGTTCCACTCTACCTGGAACTCAAATTACCTCTGTCCCAGACACCGAATCATCGGACAAAGTCTTTTTACTATCCCAAGCTCAATTGAGATTTTCGGGGGAAAAGTGCATTTTTTATGTAGATAGCTATAACAAACCACATCCTCAACAAGGAAACACCAAATCTGAGAGAATACCATAGTTATACCATACTTCCATACCGTTAATCCTTCTTCAAGAAACACAATGGGTTAAGAGCAGGAAGTAGAAATTTACGGATATAGGTCATAATTTGTGTTTTTAAGGAAAATTAGTTCTTGCGTTTACAACACGTAATATAACCGGCTAGGTAAAAAAGCTTGGATTCTCCGAAACATGGTCATCTGAAATCAAATCCAAAACATAATGTATACCCTTAAAAATCTGGAAAATGTATGCACCTATTAATGAATGTAAGCTTTTCTGTCTATTCAGTCGGTCACTCTAAACGTCGACTTTCTGGTGGTCAAAAATTTAGTTTCGTAAAGATTAAATGGTCACGAACTACAAATAATTATTTGTAGTTTAAAAATTATAATTGAACTATTTTAAAAATGAGAATAGTTGAATTATATTTTAACATAAACCACATATTAACATCCATAGGAACTTGTTCACTTTGTCAGGAATATGTTTTCTTTCATTCACATTTTTACAAGTTATTAAACTAGATAGTTCGTTTTTTATCACAATATACTCGAAAAATATATACCTGACACAGTTTTTTCCCATCACTCTTTTTTGAAGAAGATGGAGACGACTGACAAACAAATTATAAAGTCCAAAGAGGCCCTCACACTGGCAATGAAATGAATTAAATGTTATGAGCAAAAATATCGTGCAAAATATTGAAGGGTTGAGAGCCCTCAGACTCCACAAAATGTTGCCGAATATTATTGTTATTATTAGTGCAGATTCAACTCTTTATGGAAAACCACCACCTCGCGTTGTACGCTGTTACAGCTGCGTTCGTTGCTTTACCCAGCAGGGCTAATCCGGAGGTTTCATATTTAGTTGATTTGTGTGCAGCATTGAAAAAGATTGAAGAGCATTGAAGAGAAGAGGGTGACGTGTGAGTGTGTGTTGGTTGAAGAAGCGAACGTCTCGTGTTCATCAAAATCCACTTCATGAACTGAGCCTACGCTTTATGTCAATTACCTGAGGATGAATAAAGAGGTATTCGAGAAATTGTTTAACATGATTCGCCCTCTGACTGAAAAACGTGATTCTCGACTGAGGCTTGAGATTTCGCTCACACCGCGATCCTTGCCTACAATGAAATACTGATTGGTCCCCAAAAAATGTTAAATCAGTCAGAAAAATATTGGTCGCCTCACAAAATATTGAATATATATACTTTTTTTTTTTTTTTTTTTTTTTTTTTTAAATTCAAATTCTCTCTTACTCTCAGTATTTTTGCACAAAACCGACATATTCAAATTTTTGTGCTCATTTTGGCAGTTTGAGGGCCCCTAAACGGCTGAAATGATAAAACATGCACATGCTTCAACTTTTACTCTGATGGACATGTTGTTGCCATATTTTCCTGCCTGACCCAATAGCAGAAAGAAACTATTTTTCGGAATTCCGCGTCTCAGGTTAAATTGGTCAAGTAGTGGAAGTCTTGGAAAACTGTGATATATACGTGAGTTCGAAAATGGAATGTTCCGAGGCCCCTAGCTACAATTAATTATAATTACGTAAAAACCACTATTTCGTTTATGACATGATTTTTCAACGTTTTCAAACAGTTAGGTCGAAGCCAAACTATATACCATGCAGAAAGTTAGTTGTCAGGATTGAGAACAAAATCAGACCAGTTTGAAAAAATGGTTTCAATGGTTTTTTTTTTTTTTTTTTTTCCAAATCAATCCAAGTACCTCGATGGAATCCACAAAATCAGACTCATTATCATTTGAAACAAGTGAATACTAAGAATTCTCTTCAAATACGTAGCTAGTAAACGGAAATGATGAGGCCCTAGCAACTATTGATTATATTGTGAAAATCACTACTTTCGCTGTCTGTGTAATGATTTGAAACTCTCTATCAGTTGGATCAAAGATATTCCATGTTGAACGTTAGAACTTAGGATTTAGTGGGGGAAAAATCACACCAGGTGGATAAATAAGGTTGCAATGGACATTTTGCATTTTTCTCCAAAATTGATCCAAGTGTCTTGATGCAGTCCACAAAATCAGACTTTTTTCCAGTGGAAACAAGTGAATACTAAAAAAAATCTTCTGTCTGGTACAAAGCAAGTAGAAATAAATAATGATTTACCATTTCGATTCTGAATAACGTCAGCAGTAGTAAATCCATCCGACTAGCTCTGAGTAGCTAACTGGTTGGTTAAGACTCCTAGATAGCACGTTCAAGGTTAATCTCCTTCCTAAACTCTCCAACGGGAATACGCATTGTCTGCCGTCAAACTGAAGCTGAAGAGAGTGCGAAGGTCGGTTTCCCGCCATTTCAAGCCGAACAATACGATTACTACCGACTCAACGCCAAGATATAACACCGGAGATAGCGCCTGCTTGTCATTCACACCCAATATTCCAGTTGACGGGGAAGATAAGTTGACGGATCCTACGGTTCCCCCATTTCCTTCGGTCTCAACCTGATGATGCCATTAGCAAAGCACTTGGGAAGCTTTCTTGTGTAGGTAGGTATTTCTCTTATTCGTTTTTGGAATACTATACGAGTAAATCTTTTGAATAATAGCTTTTACATACCTGGTTAATAACAACAGGATTTATGTATATTGAATATGTTTAATATGGAATATGCTCATAGGTTCAACAGAATATGTATTTAATAGCTAGTACTTTTGCTGTTAAACAATACAATTGTAACTATAAATTTATATGTAAATTAAATAGTTAGATACCTATATATTTAAAATTCAAATTCAATTTGTAGAATAATTTAGATACCTATACATTTAGAAAATATCAGCAGACTCATCGCCTGACGACACGGGCCAAGCATAGCGTCTGGCAGCACCATCGTTTCAGGTCTCCGCATTAAGAATGTATTTTTTACTATTTTATGTTGTAATATTTATGTAAAAAAATAAATAAAATAAAATAATAATAATGCAAATAAACTATTCTATTATATTCTCAATATTGATCACTACTACAAAAAATAATTTTTTTTTTTTTCTGAAGAAGGTACGTTAAAAAACAATGCTAGTTTTAGTAGATGCGTCTCATATACTAGAAAAAATAAATACAGTGTTCCAAAAGACCCGCTCTCCCTTTTTTTTAGAATTATTGAGATATCGAAGTGAGACCTGTAGAGCGATACATGGAGTCTGATACTATGTTTTAGGCAAAGAAAAATCAGAAAAAAAATCGAAAGGTTATCGGGTTACTCATGAGTGGGTGGGGGGGATTAGGTACTTGGAATATTTCGTTTTTTGCCAAGCGACACTTCATTTTAAAGATTTTCTAGCGCTGAACCCAATGGTGATTGAATCAAGGACACACTCAAAAGACGACCCCCTATTGAAATACTTCACAACTTCCGAAACCACCTCTTCACTTTATCTGTAGAAAATCCGTTACGTATCCAATTTGGTGCCTTCAGGAGCAGCAAAAATTATTCGTCTAAATAAGTCTGTTGAAACTCTTGGATCTAAACTTTCGGTGTATGAGATGTTGTTTGATTGATTTTCGAACATACTCAATGGTGTTTAGGCTTAGCATTGTCAATAGTTGCTAATTGCCTCATGAAACAGTCTGAACTTCCCTGGATTATTTTTCAAATTCAATATTTTTATTTACAAGATATTTGTGCAGCCATGTTAATACTTATGTAGCAAATTCTGAAGTAAAAACAGCCTAGTTCGTGTACTTGTCTCCAATTTCTTGACGACAAGTAGTTGCCACAGAACTATTAGTATTTGTATTTAATTACTCATATTAACTCTTATACTTGCATACAAAAGATAGAAACGATATAATATTCATTTAATAAGTACCTAGTTAGAACTCAAAATTAATAAACTGACATTAAATTGTAGAATTAGAAAACGAACAGAATGATGATTAAAGAAGCATACCATTTATATAATGCTAATATAATGTATGAGGCGTTACGTTATTTATCAAGGGTTAATTCAATATTTCAGGTTTATATTACAGGTTATGTGTTTTCAAGGAGTCAGTGTGCCAACCAGATGTTTGCAACTGTAATAGCACCTTAGGTACACCTTATCCCTTTATATTCATTCTGAACTGGCGGTAAAGTAGTCGAAAGTGAGACGTGTACCTACATACTCGTAGTTCAAGTAGTAGCCACAGGAATAGCCTAGTGAAAAAATCATTGAAAGGTCGTGAACAGTGCGATGGGGAATATATTCCTTAATCTTGTAGAAAGTCTTCTTGTCAGAAAGATAGACAAAAACCATTCGTGGACGCAAAATACCAAACTTTTGAAATAAAACTTTGATTCGGATGCGACAGTCCGACAGGGTGACGATGTGCATAAAGGAGTTGCTATGAATTTATGCATATTTACTTTGTACTGATGTTACAATTAACCCGTCTGGTCCGAAACCCTCATGGGCAGCACTTTGTTCTGCCGAGAGAAAAGTAAATGTAATGGATTTTGAACCCTATCAGTGGCGGTGGGAAGAGGTTCAAATTGCACGATAGCGATACGGGCATTGCTAAACGCTAGGTAGGTACTGTGACAGTTCCCGCGAGATCCAAGGGAATGGGCTGCCGTCGCTCCGTTGTTTCCCAATGGGCGTCGCACGCCTGTTCTCGTGTTCTTGAAAGGCTGCGTTTGGCGATGGATAGGTAATCCTAGAACTGGAAAACCTATCTTCTCCGAACGCTGTGAACGGCGCTTCTCTTCGCCGTTGTGAAGGCTGATATAGCTTAAAGTTCGCCTTTCTACTCTATAGAAATGGTTGGTAAGATGGGAGAGACAATCCAGAAATCTGCAAGTCAATTTTATAGCAATTTATTGAACAATAATCGAATATCCGTGGAAGCGTGACTAGAAAGCAGGTAAGTACAATAGATTTTAATTAATTTAGTTTAAGTAGTTTAGTTATAGTTCCTTGATCTGGGCGATAATATAGTTATAAGTAGTGATATATATTTCAGTTGTAGCACTTATTAGTTCGTAGGCACAACACTTGCTTTATATTCGTTAATTTGGTAGGTTAATCGCTTCTTCTCTTGTAGTAGGTATAAGGACGTGCTCGAAGTAGATAATAATAGAGGATGTTGATTAAATTTGTCGACTTACGGGGTAGAATGGCGACGTAAATTACCGAGGTAGCAGGTAGTAGTTTGCTTCAACACCTCCTTGCGTCAATTTCTGTCGGTAGGTAGGCAGCTGAGAACTTCAGAGGGCCAGGAACAACGATGGAGACCCGCGGTAAGTAGGTACTGTTACCGAGAAGTCCGCAGCAAATAAAATTCAAGCGAAATTACGCGACGCACGTGTGCAAAAAATCGGAAGAGGCGACGTTGGTTACTTGTTTGGATGACCGAAGAGAATTTCTGGCCCACTGCTTCGGCGGATTGCAATCCGAATTCGTGGAAGAAGGGGTAAGATAACGAGAAGGCACGAGCGGCGCGATAACGCTAAGTTGAAGATAAAGAGAAGACGGGAGTCTCCGTAACCTCTAGACCCATCTCGCTACGATGCCGACAATCGGCGTAAACATGCCGCCGACCAAATTTGCATGCAAATTTCTTTAGTGAAGAATGGTTAATGGGGTTAGTGAAGTCCAGTCATGCTGGTCCAGATCAAATCCGGCTCGAAGGACCAGAAGTTCAGTTAATAGACGCATATGGAGGCTGCTTCAGTGGAAGAAGGGGAGCACACTGATGGACATGCCGACGCAGCACCTTTCCATTAGAGGTGCGAAGAGAGACAATACGAACCAAACCATCCTTGCCAGGATGCACGTCAACAACTCGAGCTGCTGGCCAGTGTAATGGCAGGCAGTCCTCCTTCAGTATCACCAAATCACCAACCTCCAAATTAGGCATGCCATTTGCAGCGTGTCTGCAGAGTCGCCAAATATTCCAGCCTCCATCGTCTCCAGAAGTGCTGATGCATGCGCTGGACAAGTTGCCAACGGTCCAAAATATTCAGTCGGAGGTCCAGAAGGGAGGGCTCAGGAATCGCCTGTAGGGGGCCGCCGACCAAGAAATGACCTGGGGTCAAGAATAGGAAATCTTCTAGGCTAGGTGATACTGGGCAAAGTGGCCTGGAGTTTAGTGAAGCTTCGATCTGTGCAAATAGTGTGGCAAACTCTTCATATGTCAACACAGAATCACCAATGGCTAGTCGGAGACGATTTTTGACAGATTTTATTCCTGCCTCCCATAAACCACCAGTATGAGGTGTTTGTGGTGGGTTGAATTTCCAGTCTATGCCTTGGTTTGCAGCAAAGTGAAGAATTGAATCTCTCGTCGATATCTCCTTGAGCCAGGCAAACAATTCCTTCAGATGGCGTGCAGCTCCCACAAAATTTGACCCATTGTCTGAGTAAACAATGCTGGGAATTCCGCGTCGTGAAATGAACCGCTGGAACGAAGCAATAAACGCATCAGTAGTGAGTCTTGTCACTGGCTCTAGGTGAACAGCTCTCGTTGCCATGCAGACATAGAGGCAAAGGTAAATTTTCGACGTCTGGGCCTTTCTTCGAAGAGAGTCTCGCATGACCCAAGGTCCTCCAAAGTCCACACCAACATGCTTGAAGGCTTGTCCACCCTCAAGGCGATATCGCGGAAGTTCACCCATCAGTTGATGAAAAATCTTGCCCTTCGACTGATAGCAGACCATACACAAAAAACCTCGTTTGCGGACCAATCTTCGCAATGATGGGATCCAATATCGCATCTGGATTAAGGTTTGGAGTTGTGATGGTCCAGGGTGTAGAAATGCTTTGTGGTAATGGTCGATCAATAGGTAGCAGGATTGTTGGATAGCAGAATTGGATGCTTTTGGCTTTCAGGTATGATTGCCTGAGACAACATGCAAAATGTTCTTGGAATCAAAATATGGACCAAGGTTTGGTAAGCACTTAGATGCAACTTCTATGGATGGTTCGTTGTCATAGAAGAAATGATGTCTCTGGACGGCTCTTATGCAAGCAATGGTTGCTCTCTGTATCTCTGCAAACACCAAGGGGCCAACCAACATTGGGCAGCAGCAACATCCAACATGTTTGGTGTTGTACCACCAACGCTTCATCCAGGCGTCATTCATATGATGAGAATCTTGTCATCCAGACAATCAATGGGTTTAAAACTTGGGCAACAGATACAGCAGTAGGTTGCTTCAGTTCTGGTAAGTCATCCACCTGGGATGCTGTAGAATGAGGCCATTCAGCACGTGGAGAAACCAACCAATGCGGACCATTCCACCAGAGGCTGCTGCTGATCAAGTCTGATGGGAATACGCCCCGGGATCCCAAATCAGCAGGATTATCCTCGGAACGCACATGATGCCACATAGAAGCTGGAATCCTGTCAACAATGGAGACTACTCGGTTCGAAACAAATGTCTTAAGTAGATGTGATGGTGTCTTCAACCAGCCAAGCACTATAGTGGAGTCGGAGAAGAATATTGGGAGCTCACCATTGCCAGACAGAGATTCATAGAACTCAGCTAGAGATTGGAATAGATCAGAAAGCAGCAAGGCAGCACACAACTCAAGTCGGGGAACAGATACTGTCTTCACCGGCGCCAATCTTGATTTTGCTGATAAAAGGAAGACGTGGACTTCAGAGCCGGATTGCAGTCGAAGATAGATTGTAGCACAGTATGCCTTTGTAGAGGCGTCAGCAAATCCCACTATTTGAAAGGCATAGTGGCCAGAGGTTTTAATAAAGCGAGGAATCCTGAGAGTGCGAATACATGGCAACTGTTCAACCGTGCCCCTCCACAGCTCTCTGAGATGAATCGGAATAGTCATATCCCAACCAAGTCCCAACTTCCACAATTCCTGAATGAATGTTTTGAGTTGTAGAGTGATTGTAGAGTGAACCCTAATGGGTCAAAAATACGAGCAACAACTGACAGAATGGCCCATTTAGTTTAAATCATGTCAGGTTCCTTGATGCCATACATGAAGCAATCCATCATTGGGTCCCACCTTAGCCCCAGCACCTTGACTGTGTGGTCATCTCTCTCGCTCAGCTGGACTGGAATGTTTTCAGTTTCAGAGGAGACAGCCTGCAACACCTGTTTGCAATTGCTGGCCCATTTACTGATGGAAAATCCACCACATTTCATAAGTCCCACAACTTGTTGCTGAAGCTCCAGAATATCTTCCACTGCATCAGTGCCCGTTGCCAAGTCATCCATGTAAACGTCCTCAGAGACAGCCTTTGCCGCAAGAGGGAATTTGTGGCCCTCATCCTTGCATAGTTGTTCCTTGGTCCTAAGGGCAAGGTACGGTGAACAAGCCATTCCGTATGTCACCGTTCTCAGGAAAAATGAACTGACATCGGTGTCGGGAGAAGTGCGCCAATAGATAGTCTGATAGGGCCAATCAGCTTCATTGACCCATATCATGCGGAACATCTTCACAGCGTCAGTCATGAACACATACCTATGCTTACGGAACTTCAAGAGAATCGCCCGAAGGTCCTTCTGCAAATTTGGCCCGGTCATTACAACATCGTTCAGTGTTGCTGGGAAAACTCTGACACTTGCATCAAAAACGACGCGGATTTTGACGTCTGAGCCCAGATCTCGGGTAACGCAGTGATGGGGTATAAAGAACTTTGGGTTTGAATTTGCAGGAGCCATGTGACCCATGGATATGTAGTCGTCCATGAATTCCTGATATTTTCCTTGAATCACAGGGTCTCGTTCTAGTTTCCTTTCAAGATTGATGAATCTCTTGAGTGCTACCTTTGAAGAGTCTCCAATGATGGGGTTACTATCCTTGAATGGAATACGGACGATGTAGCGGCCATCTTCTGCACGGCAGTGAGTCGTTCTGTAGAATTCTTCACAGCGAACATCTTCTTCGCTCATTGTAGGAGGGGTCACTGCAGGCTCCTCGAGTTCCCAAAAGCGTTTCAGCTCTTCTCTCAGATCCGAAGGCTCACCCAATGAGAATAGGACTGTCGGATTATCAGATGCAGGGACCTCGCCATATCGACCCATGACAATGTGCCCAAATATTGAAGATAGCAGTCTTGGATAACCAGGTTCAAAGGTCACGATACTTCCTGTGCATATTTCTGGGAACAAATCAGCTCCAAGTAGAAAATCTATAGCGCCTGGTTGCCAGAACTTAGGATCGGCAAGAGTGTACTTGTAAAAGCGAGCCCGCATGTCAATGGGTAGGCTGACAGTAGGGAGGTAGGAGGTGATTCCGGATACGACAATCGCCTCTGTAATTGACCTCAGGTTCTTGAGATCCTGTTGGTCTGATCATGACAGTGGTTTTTCCCTTTGCACCTTCAAATATCGTTTTGACCGATTCCAGATATCTTCTTTGGAAATTTCGTAGAGGTAAGACCAAGCCGGTCAAGGCACTTCTTGGTAATAAAGGAATATTGGCTTCCTGAGTCAACGACAATGCGGATGGTCTGAAAACGTCCTCGGGCATCCTGAATCTCAGCAACAACTGTACCTAATATAACGTTAGTTTCACTGGTAGACGTTAGAGATGATCCGATGAGAGAACTCCCTAGGTTTGTAGACTGAGACTCGTTGGATGCTGTGTTCAGAGGGACGTCATGGCGGTGCAAGCTGGCGTGGTGTCTTTCTTTACAAAACCGGCAATGCCAGCGTGATTTGCAATCTGCAACACGGTGATGAGGTGAGAGACAGTTCAAACAGCCAGACCAGTTCCTCAGCATTATAGCTCTTTCTGGGGCTCTAGCTGCATCGTACTTAGGACAGCTGAGAAGATGGTGGCGATCTCCATTCTTGCAGACGAAACATGGTGTAGAACGGTCATCTGTATTGTGAGCTCTGTTTTTATCTCCAGGAGTTTTCGTAGAACCAGCTAAGAGAACAGTCCGCTTGGGAAGTTTCATCCTTGCTTCATGTTTATGTTGTTTTCCAGAGTTGCTCATTGTATTCCCTCCAGCAGTAGATGACCGAACAGTGCCGCCAGATGCCAATTGAAGAGCTAAACAGCGGTCGCTGACAAATTTGTCCAGTTGCTGAAATGTAGGGAATTCGGAATTGCCTGAAGAAATTTCGAACTGCTCGCGTGTGCCTGAGTCGAGAGCCTTAGATGCCAGGTGAAACAAGACGAATTCGATAGGGTCATCGATGTTCAATAGCTTGAATGCAGCAATGGAGTCTGATACTGTGGCGCGAAAGGACTGTAGGGATTCAACAGTAGCTCTACCCTGCAAAGGTTTGAAATCGAGCACCTGATTCAGGTAGGTAGTAGCGAGTATTCGCTTATTGTTTATAAGCATCTGTCACCGCCTTCCATGCTAGTGGGTAATTAGTGTCATCCTCGATTGCAAAGCGAGAAATCAAACTGGATGCAGCACCTTTCAATGCAGATTTAAGGTACTGGAATTTCATGCTTGGTGCAAGGGTGTCGTCGTTGTGCACCAATGACATATATATGTCTCGAAACTTAGGCCAATGGGTAATGTTGCCAGTGAAATCGGGAAGTTTGATAGAAGGAAGGCTTCTGGTGGCAACAGAGGTCTCGTGAGACGCAGAGAATGACGATTGAGCACGCACATCAAAGTTTGTGTTAGCTCCATAGTAGTACCTTTGAGCAGCAGACTTCATTTGGGCTTCTGAAGTAGAGGGGAAGCTCATAGACATTCCAGCATCATCGTATAAATCAAGAAGATCCTCCCAAATAGAGTCAAATTTCTCAAAATATTTATTTAATGCACGAAACATGCCTCGAAATGTATCAACATGGGATGAGTCACTGATTGCTTGACGTCCCATATCATTGATGTTACGTACTTCTGCCAGTGCTGCTTCCAGTCTCCTTTTCAGAGTATTGGATTTTTTCAAAGCCTCTTTATCGAGCGAAGGGACTTGTTTCTTTGGTTCCATAGGTTTGCCTGCAGTGTCAAGCAAATCACCTCCCAACATCGTTACCAACCACGCTCTGCTACCAAAAATGTGAAGGCTGATATAGCTTAAAGTTCGCCTTTCTACTCTATAGAAATGGTTGGTAAGATGGGAGAGACAATCCAGAAATCTGCAAGTCAATTTTATAGTAATTTATTGAACAATAATCGAATATCCGTGGAAGCGTGACTAGAAAGCAGGTAAGTACAATAGATTTTAATTAATTTAGTTTAAGTAGTTTAGTTATAGTTCCTTGATCTGGCGATAATATAGTTATAAGTAGTGAAATATATTTCAGTTGTAGCACTTATTAGTTCGTAGGCACAACACTTGCTTTATATTCGTTAATTTGGTAGGTTAATCGCTTCTTCTCTTGTAGTAGGTATAAGGACGTGCTCGAAGTAGATAATAATAGAGGATGTTGATTAAATTTGTCGACTTACGGGTAGAATGGCGACGTAAATTACCGAGGTAGCAGGTAGTTTGCTTCAACACCTCCTTGCGTCAATTTCTGTCGGTAGGTAGGCAGCTGAGAACTTCAGAGGGCCAGGAACAACGATGGAGACCCGCGGTAAGTAGGTACTGTTACCGAGAAGTCCGCAGCAAATAAAATTCAAGCGAAATTACGCGACGCACGTGTGCAAAAAATCGGAAGAGGCGACGTTGGTTACTTGTTTGGATGACCGAAGAGAATTTCTGGCCCACTGCTTCGGCGGATTGCAATCCGAATTCGTGGAAGAAGGGGTAAGATAACGAGAAGGCACGAGCGGCGCGATAACGCTAAGTTGAAGATAAAGAGAAGACGGGAGTCTCCGTAACCTCTAGACCCATCTCGCTACGATGCCGACAATCGGCGTAAACATAGCATATATGCTATTAGTACGAGTTGTATCTCTTATGGTACTGTCACTCTCCTCTCTCTTCTCTATGAGTGTGGATTTAGGCCCCCACTGCACCTTCGAGGCGACTAAGTTCATTACATGGTAGCAGAGCGTGGTTAGGATTATGCACGGCTGACGCCTAGTAATCCGATCCACTATTTTTGGGGCGTTAATGTTTCAGAAGAAACATGGCCCGGAGGAATACCCAGAAGGAATACCCATTATACTCCCTTGGATACATAAATACTTTCATTGGTTCTTGATTATTAATTTCTCAATTTTTCCCCTCATATTATTTCTATTTAACAAACTTAATTTTCAAGGGCATTGTTCCCAAACCCAGGGCATCTTTCCTTATTTCATAAGTCCCCATGGTGGGCACCTTCCACTGTAAGTCTCCTGGTTGAGCAAGTTATATTATTCCCGGTTGTTCCAATCTTTGATTGGTGGGACCTAATGAATACTTCACATGAAGATTCATTGACAATCTATCCTGTTTTAATTTCACCTTTTTATCCTCAATCGCCAATGCAGCTATTTATTAGTGAGCATCAGTTCTCAACCAGTAAACTATTCCACCTAGTTTATATACTTGCTCTTCAATCAAGTATGTTTTTTAAGGGGGGGAGTGTGACAGTTCCCGCGAGATCCAAGGGAATGCGCTGCCGTGGCTCCGTTGTTTCCCAACGCGCGTCGCACTCCTGTTCTCGTGTTCTTGAAAGGCCGCGTTTGGCGATGGATGGGTGATCCCAGAACTGGAAAACCTATCTTCTCCGAATAGCATATATGCTATTAGTACGAGTTGTATCTCTTATGGTACTGTCACTCTCCTCTCTCTCTCTCTCTCTCTCTCTCTCTCTCTCTCTCTCTCTCTCTCTCTCTCTCTCTCTCTCTCTCTCTCTCTCTCTCTCTCTCTCTCTCTCTCTCTCTCTCTCTCTCTCTCTCTCTCTCTCTCTCTCTCTCTCTCTCTCTCTCTCTCTCTCTCTCTCTCTCTCTCTCTCTCTCTCTCTCTTCTCTCTCTCTCTCTCTCTCTCTCTCTCCTCTCTCTCTCTCTCTCTCTCTCTCTCTCTCTCTCTCTCTCTCTCTCTCTCTCTCTCTCTCTCTCTCTCTCTCTCTCTCTCTCTCTCTCTCTCTCTCTCTCTCTCTCTCTCTCTCTCTCTCTCTCTCTCTCTCTCTCTCTCTCTCTCTCTCTCTCTCTCTCTCTCTCTCTCTCTCTCTCTCTCTCTCTCTCTCTCTCTCTCTCTCTCTCTCTCTCTCTCTCTCTCTCTCTCTCTCTCTCTCTCTCTCTCTCTCTCTCTCTCTCTCTCTCTCTCTCTCTCTCTCTCTCTCTCTCTCTCTCTCTCTCTCTCTCTCTCTCTCTCTCTCTCTCTCTCTCTCTCTCTCTCTCTCTCTCTCTCTCTCTCTCTCTCTCTCTCTCTCTCTCTCTCTTCTCTCTCTCTCTCTCTCTCTCTCTCTCTCTCTCTCTCTCTCTCTCTCTCTCTCTCTCTCTCTCTCTCTCTCTCTCTCTCTCTCTCTCTCTCTCTCTCTTCTCTCTCTCTCTCTCTCTCTCTCTCTCTCTCTCTCTCTCTCTCTCTCTCTCTCTCTCTCTCTCTCTCTCTCTCTCTCTCTCTCTCTCTCTCTCTCTCTCTCTCTCTCTCTCTCTCTCTCTCTCTCTCTCTCTCTCTCTCTCTCTCTCTCTATGAGTGTGGATTTAGCCCCCACTGCACCTTCGGGGCGCCTAAGTTCATTACAGTACTCCTATTTCGTCACGTTCATTACAAAGTGTTACCCCACGGGCACATTTTTATGATCAATCGACTCCAGTTCATTATTCTGGACTCCAGTTTATTTTCCAAATCACAACTAGTGTTAATCAATGAATATAAAAAAGCTTGCGGTGATAGGACGAGCATGATTACCAAAATCAGAAAATCCTAACCACTGGGCAACTGAGTTATCCCAGTCGGTAGTAGCCTTAAGTGTATCGGTAATTCTGTTAGCTAATAACGTCTCCTCTAACGTCATGTGGGATCTCGGTACGACTGATGTGAAAGTACAAATAATGAAGACCGGGAATCCGTAGGTACTTGGTGGAGAAGGAGGCGAAGCGGGGGAAGAGGTGAAGGAGACACACGCTTATATATTCTGTGGGTTTCTACTACATATAATTAAATTAAATGGTGCATGAGCAATTTTGTTGTATAATAATGGTTTATTTGACGTGAACTGAGATCTTGTATAGCTGATGTGAAAGGCAAAAAAGGAAGACCTGAATACATAGGTACTTGGTGGACGAGGAGGAAGTGCGGCGGAAGGACTGGTGGAGGAGATACAAATGTATGCTGTGGATTTCTATTACAATTAAATTAAATGGTCCATGGGCTATTTTGTTTGATAATAATGATTTATCTGTCGTGATGTGGGATCTTGTATAGCTGATGTGAAAGATAGAATAATGAAGACCGGGAATACGTAGGTACTTGGTGGAGGAGAAAGCGCGGCGGGGGGAGAGGTGAAGGAGACACACGCTTATATAAGCTGTGGATTTCTACTGTAATTAAATTAAAAGGTCCATCGGCAATTCTGTTTGATAATAATGATTTATTTGGCGTGATGGTGGATCTTATATGGCTGATGTGAAAGTGAAAATAAGGAAGACCGGGAATACGTAGGTACTTGGAGGAAGAGGAAGCGCGGGGTTAGGAGAGGTGAAGGAAATACACATAGTACGCAAAGCGAGCAAGCGCAGCCTCCTGGTCCACCCGCTCTCACCCTCCTCATTCTCTCTTCACCCCTCCCCCTCTTCCGATCAATATTTCATATCCGTCTGATGAACCGGTGTCAGAAGTGTCTCAGTCTTGTTGCTGACTCCTGCTCGCTCGGGAGGCACCCTCAGAATATTTTTTCAGCGAAAAACAAAAAACAACAAGGAAACCTCCCCTTCCAAAATTAGTTTTTTTTTTTTCAACTAAACTCATTTATTATCCGTTAAAAAAAAAGTAAAATAAAATCTGAGATAAAGCGAGAAAGGTAGGGGATAAATAAGTTTTGGTGGAATTTTTCGTAGTTATTTTTTATGCGACATTTTGTAATATCTATCACATTCTCCCGGAAATCTCGAAAATTCCCCGCCACGCGAGGGATTGATCGATCATCCCTCGATCGCATCCCGCGCGGCAACCTGAGCGTTTTGAGTACGAACTGCCGCGCACCCCTGTGTGCTCCCACTGCCGGACTTCGCACCCTCCCATCACGTCCGACCCGGGAAACATGGTGGCGGCGGTGGCCATCTGCTGCATACTCGTCATCCTCCTCGTCTTCATTATTCTGATCGTGTTCGTGGGTCAGAACATCCGACCTGACCAAACATAGCCTAACTCTGAGGTATTTATCAGTTGCTATTAGCCTATTACTTGTAGATACATTCTCACCGTGTCCTCTATTGGTATAGTTTACAGAGTTTATTCAAGTTGCATGAAAATTTCTTTGTGTTTTCTTCTTCACAGGAAAAGAAAATCGTTTCACCACATGTTCTTGTGAGCTCTGAATTTTTGGTTACCCAATAAATGTGGGAAAAAGGATAGACCGCGAGGTAATAAAGGCATTATGAGATCGTATAGTTGATACTTGAAATACATTTCGTTTTGTTGAATAGCTCTGTGTTTGAAGGAGTTTTTGTTTGACTTTTCCACAAAGGACGTTTAGGTATTCCAATAAATGCTGGCGAAATGAAATAAAAGTTGGAAAAAAGTATACCTGCATTGGTAAATTCTGAATTTGTTTGCAACAAGCGCAGAGCCATGGTAAAAGACCTCGCTATCAAAATTAATCTTATTTTTAAATTGCCACAAATTATCATTGAGCTTTAGTAAACTATTCCAATCACAGATACTACTGCCTAATTAGGAAAAACCTGATCATATTTTGAAGGTTTACATTATTCAATTTACCAAAAATACCCCAACGATTGGATTAAGATATTTTTTGTAGTAGTAACCAACACGCACATTATTAGTAATTCCCATAAAATAAAGTTGAATTTCAATATGCAACTGAGTACCTACCCAAAGCTCAACTAGATAGTCGAATTAGTATTACTAAAGATATTTACATTTCATATGCTCAAAATTATTGTTAATTCTCATGCCCATTTATAGTCAAATGATAGCTATTTATGGATAGCTGTGATTATATAGTTAGGTATAGATATTTTACCAATTCGGTAACTATATTTTTTGCTCGATTGATTGATGAAGGCATAAAACTCCCAGTGGTATTTGCATTTCTATCCAATAACAATAAATTTATGTCGTTACTAAGCCAATAATGACAAATGGGAATGAAAAACTATGTATTCTTCCATCCATCAAACCGGTTGTTGGTATCACCTGTCGTTACCCGATTCACAAACGTGAACAACAACCTTAAACTAGATCACACTGTTCTATTGGTGATTGATGAGACAGCTTTTCTCGTTCACGCGTTTTTATTGATGCAAAAACTAATAATAAGAATGATACTAATAACAAACAATTCTTCTGTGCCCTTCTAACATCCAATTGTATTAACTTCACAACAATCATAATTGTATTAATTTTTACTCATCCACTGACTAAATCGTACCTATATATTGTTCATTCAAATCAGATAAGAAGGTTGTTTGTGTTAATGATGTTGGACACTAAACTACATAATAAAAAATGTCTTTTGACATTTTAATTTATAAATATTTTTTTAAACCTGCTGGGAATGTTGTTTCTCCTAACTAAGGATGAATCGTTTCGTTTTAATCATAGATAATCTGCCAGACGTAGTATAATGATATCAAAATCTCAAGTTGTACTATTGGTAGTAGTGTGTTCATCATCATCCGAGGCGTAGGCATATTTATTGCGAAACCCGCGATTTCTCGATAATAGTATTGGTGGCTAATTCTAAACTGTCTGGGCAGAGCAGTTTTTGCAAGCTTCGTTTCACATGTATCTAATCGGGGGTTTCAGGTTCAATTCTCTCATGTCTATCATTCTGGCACTTTTGAGCGTCAATGGGGCAAAAGCGAGCCCTTGACCCTTTGGCCGTTGCTGCGGGGACCTGATTTGACCTCATGGTTATTTGATCTCGTTCTACTATCCCTATCTTGTTGTCAATTATTCGGGGATGCAGAGGAAAATCGACAGAAAATAAATAAAATTTGGCGCTGTGTAATAGGAAATGATACTTGATTAGTGTCCCTATTACTGCAGAACCTACACTATTAGGAAAGATGTTCTGTAATGTTTGATTTGAAATGGTATCTAAAAAGTTATTTCCTCTAGTACTTTTGCTGCAAAAATGACTTACACAAAAATGCAATCGATTAGTTGAGCTTAAATTTTAATGACAAAAATCTATTCATAAATAAATACTTATCATTTATTGAACAGTTAAAAAAAGGAGTTTAGTTATACTGTGAGTGAGATAACTGTAGCAAGAACAGGAAACTTAACCACTTATAAATGAAATGATTTGTTCTTGATTGTACAAATCTCTCCAATCGATACCAAACGGAATGAGTGGGATAACAACAAACGTGAATGTTGAATTATACTCGTATTTGAGGAATTTAACTATGGGTGCATTGTGTGCAAATTATGTAGTGCAGATAATATACATGGACACGAATCATAGATGCCAAGAGACAATTTCACGTAATCTATCTTATTCCAACAAGGTAGAATGAAGTTCTTAGCGAATACAATTTTCGAGCTACAAAGTTTTACCTAAAGTCGAACGAACCAACCGTTTTACAGTGACGAGGAAAAATCTTCATTAATAGCAAACGCAAGAATAATGATTTAAGACAACCATGAATGATGTACTTTCATCTGTTAGAATTTCGAAGCTATTGACCTCAGATTCGAATTCAGCGCACTTACAAACCCATTTTTCGACAATTTTGAGCTCAAAATACCGTTTAGTTTTTCCAATAAGTGGGTAGAAAGGTCTCGCGTGACGTAAGTAGTGCCAGGGAGCAGAGAGTTCCCCCCAGGCGGGAGGGGGCCGTGACGTCATCTTGCAAATTAATTTCAAGAGCTGTTTTACTAGTGAGATATCCATCATATAGCACCTTTTAGGAATGCTTTTGCCCAGATCTTTCCATAAAGTAAATAATAAATAACTATGAACATTCACTATTGGGCCTCAACAGAGACAAAAAACAGATCAATCCTCCATTAAACTATAAAAGGGCAATCCACGCATCTAGATCCAATAGCATAGGGAATACAATCTATTTTGCCAGAATTGAAGGAAATGAGAAAAAATGCTGTTTTTAATGGTAAAACGTTGATTCGAGTTTGATTTATATCTAATACTATTAATAGCTTGCTCGCATTCATTACTTCAGTAATTGTACAAAACATGTAACCTGAAAAATTGCAGCTTATGAAAACTAAATGAAGTTAATAAGATAGATACATGAATCCACTAAGCTCTTAGAACATTTCGAAAATATGAGCCGACATAAATTACTAATTATGATCATAGCCATCTGACAACAAGGAAAATATAAAGTCCTTATTTTGATAAATCACAAATATTGGTCTTATTCTAACTGAAGATTTTCTAGATTTCGAACAACGGTACAAGCTACGCTTACTATGTACTAAGCTCTTATTGAAATCTAGTTTAATATAAAACCTCAGACTAAATCACTCGCGACGAAGTTCTGGAAACCCATTCCAATGAAGAAAATAGAAGATAATGATGAAGTTCAAACAAATATTTATTAGCAAGCAAGCTAATAACTAACTAGTTGTTCCGCGGACCAGGTTCCTCAAGAAGTTTGGAATATACTTTGGCCCCACAAAGCCAATTTGGGGTGTCTCAAGAGTCTATCTGCAATATTTCAAGTCGATATTATGGAAATGGTACCATTCTTTCACCGAACTGAAACCAAGAGAAATTATGCTTATCACATACTTTTTGAGAAATGGCCCTGCGGCACCATATGGCACCATGTCACCAATTTAGTGCTAGAGATCGTTTGATGCAGTTTAAAAGCATAAAAGATCGTTTAGATGAATTTCAAAAGTCAAAAGATTTGAAATGTCCATTTTTAACATGGTAGTGACACCGCACAGTGGTCCAAAATTGACATCTGGGGCAAACTTTTCGTTTTATAATATATTTTTGTAGGGAATTTTGCGCTGATTCCGAATATACCCCTTGTTCCAATACGTAAAACGATTTTATCTTGGAGTTAAATAGAAAATAGACTAAAATACGCTTATTTGTTCGTTTTTACAAATTTACGAAGTGAGTATGCATTCCTACCCAATTCGTTAAACCAGAAAAGTTATAAGAAATTAAATTCTTATGACGTTTCGAAATTTGAATGTTGATGAAATCGCTTTTAATAGTACATAATGAACTTAAATATTCATTTTATTGAATTTTACCAAGGAATGTATGTTGTAGAACATTAAATTCTGCGTCGATTGAACACCAAAAAATTTCTAAGACTTCAAAAAAATGAGAAGTTATATCTGTCGGAAGATTTTCTTTCTCACTACATGCCTGCTCCGGAACCTACTGGAACCTGGTAACCCTACCATAGCTTTGTTCTACCACTCAAATGGTTTATAAAAAAACAGAAATCATCACCCCGTTTTCGTGCGAAAACGTGAGACAAACTTTATTGTTAGTTTTTCCAATTTCAAGTGAATGTGCATTCCTACCTTTTTTTATTTTAAGAAAGGTTGTAGGAATCTAATTAAATGTACGTTATTTGAGCACAAAAGCAGCTAAGTCTGATGAAAAATAGGAATGTTTATCTCTTAATTGGATAAATATGACGAACAAGTAGCCCGTTCTGACGATTTTTCATATTATGGGATAAATACTCTTCCTATCACATCAGTTAAGAGATAAAAGTTGTCGGTCGTCAAATTTGTGTCTACTATCTACATCATCAAGACGTGATCGGAAACATACACAATATAAATATGTAAGTACAATAGAAAATAGTTCAGTCACTTATGCTTATGGTCATATCACTGAGGAGCTCACTCACATATCACTTTCTTCATGATCCACAGAATCACTGGAAGTCGAAATATTAAAATCGCATTCCAACTCTATTTTTGAACACGTCTTGATAATGTAGCTAATAGACAAAAATTTTACGACTAGCAACTTTTATCTCTGAACTGATGTGATAGGAAGATTGTTTATCCCATAATATGAAAACTCAAGTGGTGAAACAAATCAATGGCTAGGTTAGCAGGATCCAGTAGGTTCCGGAGCAGGCATGTATTGAGAAAGAAAAAACATCTATCAGAGTAAACTTCCGAGTGATATAACTTCTCAGTTTTAACATGTTTAATGTTTTAGGGCTGGGGGTCGTTCTGTGAATTCCGACACGACACGCAAATCTGCAACGTTTTTAACATGTTTAATGTTTTAGGGCTGGGGGTCATTCTGTGAATTCCGACACGACACGCAAATGTGCAACGTTTTTTTCTGATGATTTCCGCTTACAACCGAGTCGTTGCTAGGGAAATGGTACTTCGTCGTTTTTCATCCCACAAAATTCGTTGACCATTCGTTCGAAAGCTCTCGATTTATCCAACCATATTATGTTAACTACTGCGAAGTGCGTGGCCAACAAGCTGAGTTATGAGCATGGTTATTTGAATAATTGTTTACACACAGGTGATCATTCTCAATTATTGATATTGTGAACATGATTATGAATGTTTATCGAGGGAAAAACATTAAACATGATTTAATGTTTTTCCCTCTCAAGGGAGAAATTATGAAATCGTTGTAGAATTTTTACTAAGGGATTGACTACTTGATGTTATGTTTAGATTTTTCTGATGATTTCCGCTTACAACCAAGTCGTTGCTAGGGAAATGGTACTTCGTCGTTTTTCATCCCACAAAATTCGTTGACCATTCGTTCGAAAGCTCTCGATTTATCCAACCATATTATGTTAACTACTGCGAAGTGCGTGGCCAACAAGCTGAGTTATGAGCATGGTTATTTGAATAATTGTGTACACTCAGGTGATCATTCTCAATAATTGATATTGTGAACATGATTGCAACCGCTTGTTAATTTCTGATGATTTCATTGAGCTGGTGTTTCGATGATTTGATTCATAGCAGGTGATCCGAATATTGTGAGAACGGTTTGATTTGTGAAGTGGTGGTTAAATCATTTTAATAGGTAATTTCTATACTTTACACTCTAGGAAGCTGTAATTTTGTATGTAGCCTCTTTAGGACATTTACTTGACGATGCCCAGGGTCCGGATCAGATGAGTGGCTCTTAAAGCTATTTTTTATGCTTTACACTCTAGGAAGCTGTAATTTCGTATGTAGCCTCTTTAGGACATTTACTTGACGATGCCCAGGGTCCGGATCAGATGAGTGGCTCTTAAAGCTAATTTCTATGCATTACGCTCTAGGAAGCTGTAATTTCGTGTGTAACCTCTTTGGGACATTTACTTGACGATGCCCAGGGTCCGGATCAGATGAGTGGCTCTTAAAGCTATTTTTTATGCTTTACACTCTAGCAAGCTGTAATTTCGCTTGTAGCCTCTTTAGGACATTTACTTGACGATGCCCAGGGTCCGGATCAGATGAGTGGCTCTTAAAGCTATTTTTTATGCTTTACACTCTAGGAAGCTGTAATTTCGTATGTAGCCTCTTTAGGACATTTACTTGACGATGCCCAGGGTCCGGATCAGATGAGTGGCTCTTAAAGCTAATTTCTATGCTTTACACTCTAGCAAGCTGTAATTTCGTATGTAGCCTCTTTAGGACATTTACTTGACGATGCCCAGGGTCCGGATCAGATGAGCGGCTCTTAAAGCTATTTTTTATGCTTTACACTCTAGGAAGCTGTAATTTCGTATGTAGCCTCTTTAGGACATTTACTTGACGATGCCCAGGGTCCGGATCAGATGAGTGGCTCTTAAAGCTAATTTCTATGCTTTACACTCTAGCAAGCTGTAATTTCGTATGTAGCCTCTTTAGGACATTTACTTGACGATGCCCAGGGTCCGGATCAGATGAGTGGCTCTTAGAGCTAATTTCTATGCTTTACACTCTAGGAAGCTGTAATTTCGTATGTAGCCTCTTTAGGACATTTACTTGACGATGCCCAGGGTCCGGATCAGATGAGTGGCTCTTAGAGCTAATTTCTATGCTTTACACTCTAGGAAGCTGTAATTTCGTATGTAGCCTCTTTAGGACATTTACTTGACGATGCCCAGGGTCCGGATCAGATGAGTGGCTCTTAAAGCTAATTTCTATGCTTTACACTCTAGCAAGCTGTAATTTCGTATGTAGCCTCTTTAGGACATTTACTTGACGATGCCCAGGGTCCGGATCAGATGAGTGGCTCTTAAAGCTATTTTTTATGCTTTACACTCTAGGAAGCTGTAATTTCGTATGTAGCCTCTTTAGGACATTTACTTGACGATGCCCAGGGTCCGGATCAGATGAGTGGCTCTTAAAGCTAATTTCTATGCTTTACACTCTAGCAAGCTGTAATTTCGTATGTAGCCTCTTTAGGACATTTACTTGACGATGCCCAGGGTCCGGATCTGATGAGTGGCTCTTAGAGCTAATTTCTATGCTTTACACTCTAGGAAGCTGTAATTTCGTATGTAGCCTTTTTAGGACATTTAATTGACGATGCCCAGGGTCCGGATCAGATGAGTGGCTCTTAGAGCTAATTTCTATGCTTTACACTCTAGGAAGCTGTAATTTCGTATGTAGCCTCTTTAGGACATTTACTTGACGATGCCCAGGGTCCGGATCAGCTGAGTGGCTCTTAGAGCTAATTTCTATGCTTTACACTCTAGGAAGCTGTAATTTCGTATGTAGCCTCTTTAGGACATTTACTTGACGATGCCCAGGGTCCGGATCAGATGAGTGGCTCTTAAAGCTAATTTCTATGCTTTACACTCTAGCAAGCTGTATTTTCGTATGTAACCTCTTTAGGACATTTACTTGACGATGCCCAGGGTCCGGATCAGATGAGTGGCTCTTAGAGCTAATTTCTATGCTTTACACTCTAGGAAGCTGTAATTTCGTATGTAGCCTCTTTAGGACATTTAATTGACGATGCCCAGGGTCCGGATCAGATGAGTGGCTCTTAAAGCTAATTTCTATGCTTTACACTCTAGGAAGCTGTAATTTCGTATGTAGCCTCTTTAGGACATTTACTTGACGATGCCCAGGGTCCGGATCAGATGAGTGGCTCTTAAAGCTAATTTCTATGCTTTACACTCTAGGAAGCTGTCATTTCGTATGTAGCCTCTTTAGGACATTTACTTGACGATGCCCATTGCCCAGGGTCCGGATCAGATGAGTGGCTCTTAGAGCTTGCATACGAGTCTGCAACTAAAGACATAAAATGTCCCAATGTGTTGCAGACTCGTATGCAAGCGTATGAGTCCCATCGGAAATATCTAATGGTAAAATAAAAATGTATATAAATATAATAAATTGTTTTGGTTAATTAGAATCTTTTCTTTTTTCTTGACCTTGAAAAACTATATCTAATTTCTCCCTTGCGATGGAAAAACATTAAACATGATTTAATGTTTTTCCCTCTCAAGGGAGAAATTATGAAATCGTTGTAGATTTGAGATGCGAGCATCCAAACCACCAAACTATACACTTCATTCTGACTTACCTACATGTCCAACTAATCTGCATTTTTCTAAACTATCATCCAAATTTGGCCAAGATCGAACAACTCTCTTTTTTTTTAAGTTTTTGCAATTTTTTGGTGTTCAATTGACGCAGAATGTAAGGTTCTACTACATTGTTTCTTGGAGAAATTCAATAAAATAAATATTTAAGGGCTTTATTTACAATTAAAAGCGATTTCATCAACATTTAAATTTTGAAACGCCATAGCTTTCCTATTTTTCATTGGATTTCCTGCCTTTGTGCCCATTTTCTACAACTTTTATGTTTTAACAAATTGGATAGGAATGCAAATTCACTTCTTAAATTTGAAAAACGAACAAAAAATCGTGTTTTTGACGATTTTTTATTGAAAACTCCTGATTTATTGAAAACTGTATAGGAACAAGGGGTATATTTAAAATCAGCGCAAAATTTCCTATAAAAATAGATTATAAAACGAAAAGTTTCCCCCAGATGTCAATTCTTGACCACTGCGCGCCGTGGCACCACCATTTGGTGCCGTGTTGCTACAAAACCATAAAGCAAATTCTGGGTGTCTAAGGAGTTTTCTTACAACATTTCAAGTCAGCAGCTTCAAAAATGTCTATTTTAACTTGGTTGCCACCACTATTTGGCGTCGTGGTGCCTTCAAACACAATGTATACAGCGAATTCTGGGTGTCTAAGGAGTCCATCTATAAATGTCAAAACAGTTTCAGAAATGTATATTTCTTGATTGGTGGTGACCATGGTGCAGGAAAAAAAAAAAAAAAAAAAAAAAAAAAAAAAAAAAAAAAAAAAAAAAAAAAAAAAAAAAAAAAAAAAAAAAAAAACTATACAGCTAATTCCCAATGTTTATAGAGTCTACCTATCAAATTTTAAGTTGATAGCTCCTAAATTATGGAAATAGGCAGCGTTCTTTATCGAATTCCGTTTTCTTCATTGAACTTCAGGGTAGTAGAACTCCCTTGCAGTATGAAACACCGGATTCCATTTGCAACTGCTTGCTCATTTATTAACTTGGTCCAAGCCCTGCATTTCATTATCTTTCTGTCCGCTATAATGATCGGGTTCGTGCGAGTTGCAATGCAAACTGGCCAGTTATGCAAATGGCTCGGACGAAAGGGCACACCCATGAAGCAACAAGTTGCCCTTGCTGCCCTCAGCTGCCCTACCTCTGTCCACGTTCCCTCTCTCATTTCAATAATTCACCCCGCCCCTCTTCTTTGCACTCGTGCCCTCCTCCACTTATTCAACTTTTTAATAGGATTTCCCTCCCGTAATAATGACCCGAAATTTGATAATCGTTGCTAACTCGGTACTGGGGAGGGGGGGGGGGGGGGGGGGGGGGGGGTTAACGGTGGAATAAATCCGAGGCAGGGATAAAGCTTTAACGATGGCTTTAACGATGTGACCGTAGTTTGCAAATCGATCGATTGTAACTTTCAATAACTCCGATGCCAAACTCTGCGTTTCAACGGAACAGTTGCTTTCCCTTTTAACTCAACTTCATTTACATTCTGGAACAAACGATATCTAGTGATTAGTGTGCATTAAAAAAAATCGTGACCGCCAATAAATTAGACATCTCTATTATAAATATACGTTCTTAGCAAGGATACTAATTAGTATAATAGAATGCTGGATTATTAAATGCCATACATCGGGGTGACTGTAACCGTACGGGGAGACTATAATCAGCAGCCTGCTTTTATTGTTCCCGCTAGCAAAATGGTAACGCTACAAATGTCTCTTCTTTTAGAAAGTCCATGGCGTGGAATAGGAGAGATGAGAAAAATCCAGGAACGTCCAAGTGAGAAAAATTCGCTTTAAACGTCTGTGAACTATTGGCAACCTGTTTTACGGGGGGAGACTAGTCCCACGTCGAGAATTAATACTCGTAAATTAATGCTGGTCGTCTGATGACTTAAAAAATTCATCTCACTTAAAAGAAAAAAAAAATTAGTTCTGGAGAAAAAAATCTATAGCTGAATGTTATTGTGATTCCGCGTGGTGTAAGAGCCTAAAAACCTCATAAAGTTGGCCATAGTAACCCCGATCTATAGTGTATTTATAATTTCCTATTATATTTGCCATCTTTCAAGGAAATCTACAACTGAAATTTATTAGGAAGGAGATCTTCAATGTCTCAATACGAACTAAATCACTCGCGACGAAGTTGTGGAAACCCATGTCAATAAAAACGGATGTTAATGTTTGTAGTTTTCCATATCTGTTGTACATTTTATTATTGTTCAATAAGTATATAAATCAACAACTAAAATTAATTATCCTATTTTTAGCGAATTCCAACCAAAACACCCGAAGTGCCCATCCCCTTGCATAAATTATTTTGGTAACCAGGAAGGTCAAATTTTAGTTTACTGAATACATTTCAGCCAGTTTTCTGGTTCTTATATCACAAAATGTTGAAGAAAGGGTTGAATATGAAGTAGGTAGGTAATTAAAACTTTTATTACACCAACATATTTATTTAAAAGAAGTAATTAAAATTTAAGGAAAGCATGAGACAATCATATAAATGAACATACAAATGAGAAAACATACAATTTCTCTCATTTTTTATATAATCTATACTATTAGGTACCTATGTAAAAGTCTAATGGTGTCTATGTTTGTGTTACTCAATCACGTAAAAACTACTGGACCCATTGAGCTGAAATCGTACATGGACATTCAAAGGCTCCCTGGTTAACGCCAAGACTATAATATTACCATCCTCTAGACTTACTCCTTCATAACTCGGCTTTCTCGGTAAAAACGCAAACAACTTTGTAATTAAGGAAAAAGCCGGCATGCGTCGAACTTTCGTCAAATTAGGATGGGGCGGGTTCACGAGTAAAAAACTTTCGATAAAGAATTCGACGATACCAAAACGATTTTGATGGGTTGAGCCGAGCAGTTTTTATTGGTAAGAAATCTATTCAAACACTGATATTCAAAACAACACACTGACAGTATCCATGAAATGAATGAAAATCAATCAATTGATCCAATTTTTAGTTATATTTTAATATTTTAAATGATTTTTATTCATTTCTGGGATATTGTCAAACTCATCGAGAATGTTCACATGAATTTATATGGCGATTCAATGATTAGAAGGAAACAAGACTAAGAAGCGATCAAAGCTTCTGAAAATCCTTGAGGAGGGTGTCTTTGAAGTTTCAGTTAATTGGATGAAGCGCTTCCGTCGAATTAGCTCTACATCCCTTCAAATGCTGTCGGAACGGCTTAGTTAGGTAACCTATATCCTACATCTCTTCTGAACCGCTATTGGATAATGACGTTAACTGGAGAAACGAACTTGACATGAGCTTCAGTCGATCAAACGTATCTCATACGAGCTTTAGTTTATATTTCAGACAAAGAACCGAATGACCACCAAATACTAGGATTCACTGGGAACAAGATATTACACCTAAATAATACTTTTAGAACCCGTGGGCGTGCGAAGGTTTAAAGAGAGAGAGAGAGAGAGAGAGAGAGAGAGAGAGAGAGAGAGAGAGAGAGAGAGAGAGAGAGAGAGAGAGAGAGAGAGAGAGAGCCATCATTATATTATAATCTACTTAGTCAATTCCGCCACAGCGCTAGACCATGGCCATTGTTGCTGTAGGGATTTGATTAACAAATAAATCATAATGTCCTATATATATATATATATATATATATATATATATATATATATATATATATATATATATATATATATTGGCTCGTTATGAAATTCCCAACATTATTTTAGATCCATTAGATATTTATCAAAAATTTGAAAATTTTATGTTTATACGATTTCTAGAAAATTTACTAAGGATTTGATTTACTAAGGGTTTTTCAGGCCCTAGTCTACAGGCATCTATGCAAAATGGTCAATGTATAGTAAGGACTGCGTGTTGTGAGTTCGAATTCGTGGAGTATATCTTGTTGGATATTCATGAGATGGGGAACAGAACTTCTAGATCCTCACGACTGGGGACTCAGGTTACATATGTATATGCATACAGCAGCCCTAAATCTCAATTGTGGATAAGTAGCACTCTCCAGCATTTATTAATACCCGAACTTAATTCCATGGTATTAGGAAAATTAAATCAGAGTAGACCTAATTGAGAGATAACCGAATGGAACCGAAGTTAGCCAGCAACGTTTGGTGACCATCGGTTCCACTAGCTTCACACATTTTTAGTCTCAATTCATCCACTCGTACCTGTCTCGGGGAAGTTAAGGCCTGCAGTTTCGGGGGGAGGTCACTGTGTTCTTGGATCTGTCAGACATTGGGAAAAGATCCTTAATAATCTTTTCCTTTTATGATTAGGGACATCTAGAGTATTTCAAAACCATATATATATATATATATATATATATATATATATATATATATATATATATATATATATATATATATATATATATATACTCGGCGCTTCGCGCCGGATCTTTTCTCTTTTCTACTGCGTAGAAAACGAGGATAATTTGCTATGCAATTCTTAGCCTGAATCAACTTAGTTTTGGAATGTAGCCAGGTACGTAAGGAGAGGGAAATTGGTAGCTTGAAATGTAAACATTTATCACATAAATCAAGCGCTTTCCAACGAGTGGCGAACGATTTTTGTGCGATGAAAACTGCGGAAGTTTCATTCCCCTAACAACGGCTGGGTTGTACGTGAAAAACACTGAAATTGTTACACAATCTATAGCAACTACTCAACTACTCGGTTGTACGTGAAAATCATCTTTAATTTCGTTTGGGACGTTACAAAAAAAATTATTGGGGGTCGGCCTAAGAATTGCATAGCAATTAATATATATTAATATTGTCAGTACTGCATACTGTCAGTGTGTTGTTTTGAATATCAGTTTTTGAATAGATATCTTACCAATAAAAACTGCTCGGCTCTTCCCACCAAAATCGTTTTGGTATCGTCGAATTCTTTATCGAAAGTTTTTTACCCGTGAACCCGCCCAATCCTAATTTGAGAAAGTTCGACGCATGTCGGCTTTTTCCTTAATTACGTGAAAATCATCTTTAATTTCGTTTGGGACGTTACAAAAAAAATTATTGGGGGTCGGCCTAAGAATTGCATAGCAATTTATATATATATATATATATATATATATAATGTAGGTATTATTTTTGTGGAAATCTCCTTACTTTACCACAAACACCTCCATATGGTTGAGGCTAGAAACATTTTTAATAGATCGTGATTGAGGTTGACGTAATCTAAACATATTCGCCCAATCAGATCTCCAGTTTGTTCAGTGATGTCAACGATACCCCTTTCCGAACCCCCTCCCCCAAAAACTCCCCTATGGGTCGGAATTGAAAATTTCTAAGTAGGCTGTGGTTTTTTTGTGTTATCCAAACATATTTTATCAATGAGGTCCTTAGTTTATTCAGTGATGTTTAAGGTACCCCCATTCCACCCCTACCTCTCCCTCAAAATACCCGTTATGGTTCAGATTTGAAAATTTCAAGTAGTTTGTGATTCAATTTAGTGTATTCCAAACATATTTAATCAATCAGGTCCTCTGTTTAAATACCTCATTTTACCCTCTCCCTTCTCTAAAAATAAAAAACCCCTTCGGGCCGGATCCGAAAAATTTTAAGCAGCCTGTGATTTAAGTTAGAATACTCCAAACTTATTCGACAACTCAGATCCCCAGTTGGTTCAGTGACGTTCGAAGTTTTAATTCCCCCACCTCCTTTCCTTCCATTGTGGGTCAGATTTTAAATATTTGAAAACAGTATTCTTTGACTTGGATTAGAGTAACCCAAACATATTCAACAATCAAATCACCAGTTTGTTCATTGATGACGATGATACCATCCCCCCCCCCCTTCCCCTAAAACACCCCCTATGGGCAGGTTATAAAATTGTCAAGTAGCCTGTGATTTAAGTTGGAATAATCCAAACACATTCGCCCAATCAGATCTCCAGTTCGTTCAATGGTGTCCAAGATACCCTATTTCATCCCCTCCCCCTCACCTAAAACAACCCCTCTGGCTCAAATTTAAAAAACTTCAAATAGCCTATAATTTAAGTTGGACTGATACAGACATTTCCGACCACTCAAATCCAATGACCTCTGTAACCGTGAAAAGTAGACCAACATACGGACAGACAGACAGAGAAAAATTGAGAAAATGGTACCAATTGTCTACAAATAGTATGCACCGTAAATGAAATGCAAAATTTCATGATTCTAATCAATGTACAAACAGACATACTTACGATTTTATTAATATAGATTTGTATCTACCTATGTGGTACGAGAGTTTTATAAGGTCCCAAATCGAGTTATATACGAAACCGCCGTAACCACCCAGAGGAAGATAGACGCGGACCACTTACTACAGAAGCACTCTTTTGGATAAGAGTGGTAGAATATGAAAGGGCCAACAATACAAACCTTGCGGTGTTCTCTTCTTCCTCTTTCAATCCGCTTTTCAGTTCCTTTATATTCTCCCTATTCGTCTCTCCACTCAATCCGTTTCTCATTTCTCCGTTTTACCTCGCTCTCCTCCTAGAGCGCTCCTGTCTGTTTGAACAATTCTCTTACTCCTTCGTCTCCTCCGGCAGCCATTCCGAGCCATCACCCGCCTGGTAGGACTACACGGATGAAGGGAGATGACGGCTCACTTCAAGGTCTCCTTTGTTTAGATTGAATGGAATTTAGGAAACTCTGCACGGGTGGTAGACGGGGTGCTAATCTTACTCAAGAGCAGATGGTTGTCCCGTACGTTTTCTCTCCAGGAATCCTGGAAGGTTTGTTTCATAACACAATCATCAAAATGAAGCTACATACCTATATAATCTACATGAGACTTGATCTAACAAAAGTCTGGGCATGCACAATTTTGAACGAGTCATACTCATGTCATGTCATGAATTTCCATCTTTTTTCTACAACTCCTCTGGGTTCAGGTCTAAATGTAACCTTTGTCGTAACAACTTTCCTAATTACATAAAATATGTTGTATTTTTAAAAATTTTTCATTTACTACCAATTTAATTTAATTTCACCTCTATCAAGTTCCATATGTACCTATAACCTCCCCCGATTTTTTTTTTTTTTTTTTTACGTAGGCAGGTGAGGAAATCTTTAAGATCCTAAGGTGGTAATCGAATCTCGTAAGATACCCAAGAGGGACCGCACTCCGGGTTATGTAACCTCCCCCGATTAGAAGAGGGTAAATGGGATGAAATACTTAACTAATCATTTGAGTGAGTTTCGAAGAAAAATCAGGCTTCACGTTATCAACCCACAGCCTCAGGTTTAATTGTATTTGTTCTTTTCAATTTTTGACTTTGTTATTCGGTGAAGACCCAATTTTCGATTATATATATATATATATATATATATATATATATATATATATATATATATATATATAATTCAGGAAAATCTTCTTGACTAGTTTAGGAAAATTCGATATGAACGAGATTTTTTGAGGTAGTGACCAAGCTAGTCTTGTGTTTCAATGTAGTTTTTTATTTTTCCATAATAACGACGTTTCGGCTCTGGATCTGAGCCCTATTCATGCTTATATATTGCCTGGCAGGTAGTTACTGATAATGCATTGTAATTAGCTAACAGAAAATAGGAATACTGGTTCCCATCAACTCGGAAACAAACAACATTACAATCTCTATCTCTATCTCTATCTATACTATTAATAAGAATGAAACTCCGTTTGTCTGTCTGTCTATTTGTTTGTTTGTCGTGTCTATGCACGGCCAAACGGCTGAGTGGGGGGAGTCTACGAGTGGGGGGATCTTCTTGGGATTTTCCGAAAGGGGGAGCGAGCGAATTTAAAATTTTCTAATCCCAGCCGAACCATGGGCCGTAGGGCGGGAGGGGGGTCGAAGTAAGAATTAATGTGCGCTTTTTGGACTTCCCCGCTTCCCCTACCCCTCTAAACGGCCGTTGACAATTCCGGAAAAATACGGGTTTCGTAGGTTTTCCTACGAGAAAGACGACGGCACGATCGGATCGCGAAAAAAGTATCGGGAAATGCGTCAAAAAAATGCGAGAGTACGGACCCGTTTTCTCAAAAAGTCCGCCGAAAAACTTGGTTTTTTCCGATTAAAATATACCCCATAAAGGTACGTTTTTCGGAACGGTTTTCGCGGGCGAAATACAGCTTTGGGTCCGCCGAATCTGAATCCGAAATCGGATATCGAAAAAAGTGACGTTAAGTCGGTCAAATCGCGAGCGGAAGCAAGAAGAATCGTTAAAATTACATTTTTAATCGACCCCGCCGCCCATTTCACAACGGAAGGGACTCGGCTTCTACGCAATACCTTGCGAGCAGGCCAACGCACGCGCGCGTATAAGGATGGAACTTTCCCTTTCGAGCACCATTTCAACAGAATAAATAGGTACGGGTTTGTCCTACACATATACAGCAATGCCTTACGAGCGAAGCGAGCAACATCCCCAAATAAACTTTTTTGTGGTTCCACGTAGTTTTATAAGATTTAATTTGTTTGTAAGAATTTCCAACAGAAAAAAACGTCTGCCAAGTTGGGTGGGCAGTATAACTTCCTCCAATATAACTTCCTCCTACAAATCGAGACCGCCGCCATTCCACAATGTTGCTTACCAGAAGGGACTCGATGACTCATTTCAACAGAATAAATACGGGTTTTTTCCTACACATATACAGCAATACCTTGCGAGCAAAGCGAGCAACATCCCCTAATAAACCTTTCGTAAGGTTTCATCCCCTAATAAACCTTTTTATAAGAATTAATTTGTTTGTAAGAATTTCCAACAGAAAAAAACGTTTGCCAAGTTGGGTGGGCAGTATAACTTCCTCAAGCGAGCGAAGCGAGCAGCATACCCTACAGAAGTTAAACCTACCCTTAGAGATCTACCGTTTGCGAGCGAAGCGAGCAACATCCCCTACATGCCATACTTTGCGAGCGAAGCGAGCAACATTTTCTACATGCCAGACTTTGCGAGCGAAGCGAGCAACATATCCTACATGCCAGACTTTGCGAGCGAAGCGAGCAATATTCCCTACATGCCACACGTTGCGAGCGAAGCGAGCAACTTAATGGGGGGTCCGGGGGGCTTGCCCCCCGGCTGGACGTGGAGGCGAGCGTAGCGAGCCGGAGCGGCTAGTTATTAATAAGAATGAAACTCCGTCTGTCTGTCTGTCTGTCTGTCGCTCTGTCGTGTCTATGCACGGCCAAACGGCTGAGTGGGCCGGATCTACGAGTGGGGGGATCTTTTTGGGATTTTCCGATAGGGTGTATAAGCGAATTTAAAATTTTCTAATCCCACCCGAACCATGGGCCGTAGGGCGGGAGGGGGGTCGAAGTAAGAATTAATGTGCGCTTTTTGGACTTCCCCGCTTCCCCTACCCCTCTAAACGGCCGTTGACAATTCCGGAAAAATACGGGTTTCGTAGGTTTTCCTACGAGAAAGACGACGGCACGATCGGATCGCGAAAAAAGTATCGGGAAATGCGTCAAAAAAATGCGAGAGTACGGACCCGTTTTCTCAAAAAGTCCGCCGAAAAACTTGGTTTTTTCCGATTAAAATATACCCCATAAAGGTACGTTTTTCGGAACGGTTTTCGCGGGCGAAATACAGCTTTGGGTCCGCCAAATCTGAATCCGAAATCGGATATCGAAAAAAGTGACGAGAACTCGGTCAAATTGCGAGCAGAAGCGAGCAAAGCGATTAAAATGATTCTGCCGTGGACGAGAGAAGGCTCAAGAATTGACGTGAAGGGTTCGATGTCACAACATTGCGAGGCGAGCAGGTATGCCTACATAGGTACCTACCTTGCGAGCGAAGCGAGAGCCATTTCAAATAATGAATACGGACTTTGTCCTACACATATACAGGTATACCTTGCGAGCGAAGCGAGCAACATCCCCGAATAAACTTTTCGTGGTTCCACGTAGTTTTATAAGATTTAATTTGTTTGTAATAATTCCCAACTGAAAAAAACGTCTGCCAAGTTGGGTGGGCAGTATAACTTCCTCAAGCGAGCGAAGCGAGCAGCATACCCTACAGAAGTTAAACCTACCCTTAGAGATCTACCGTTTGCGAGCGAAGCGAGCAACATCCCCTACATGCCATACTTTGCGAGCGAAGCGAGCAACATTTTCTACATGCCAGACTTTGCGAGCGAAGCGAGCAACATTCCCTACATGCCAGACTTTGCGAGCGAAGCGAGCAATATTCCCTACACGCCTCACTTTGCGAGCGAAGCGAGCAACTTAATTGGGGGTCCGGGGGGCTTGCCCCCCGGCTGGACGTGGAGGCGAGCGTAGCGAGCCGGAGCGGCTAGTTATTTATAAGAATGAAACTCCGTCTGTCTGTCTGTCTGTCTGTCGCTCTGTCGTGTCTATGCACGGCCAAACGGCTGAGTGGGCCGGATCTACGAGTGGGGGGATCTTTTTGGGATTTTCCGATAGGGTGTATAAGCGAATTTAAAATTTTCTAATCCCACCCGAACCATGGGCCGTAGGGCGGGAGGGGGGTCGAAGTAAGAATTAATGTGCGCTTTTTGGACTTCCCCGCTTCCCCTACCCCTCTAAACGGCCGTTGACAATTCCGGAAAAATACGGGTTTCGTAGGTTTTCCTACGAGAAAGACGACGGCACGATCGGATCGCGAAAAAAGTATCGGGAAATGCGTCAAAAAAATGCGAGAGTACGGACCCGTTTTCTCAAAAAGTCCGCCGAAAAACTTGGTTTTTTCCGATTAAAATATACCCCATAAAGGTACGTTTTTCGGAACGGTTTTCGCGGGCGAAATACAGCTTTGGGTCCGCCGAATCTGAATCCGAAATCGGATATCGAAAAAAGTGACGTTAAGTCGGTCAAATCGCGAGCGGAAGCAAGAAGAATCGTTAAAATTACATTTTTAATCGACCCCGCCGCCCATTTCACAACGGAAGGGACTCGGCTTCTACGCAATACCTTGCGAGCAGGCCAACGCACGCGCGCGTATAAGGATGGAACTTTCCCTTTCGAGCACCATTTCAACAGAATAAATAGGTACGGGTTTGTCCTACACATATACAGCAATGCCTTACGAGCGAAGCGAGCAACATCCCCAAATAAACTTTTTTGTGGTTCCACGTAGTTTTATAAGATTTAATTTGTTTGTAAGAATTTCCAACAGAAAAAAACGTCTGCCAAGTTGGGTGGGCAGTATAACTTCCTCCAATATAACTTCCTCCTACAAATCGAGACCGCCGCCATTCCACAATGTTGCTTACCAGAAGGGACTCGATGACTCATTTCAACAGAATAAATACGGGTTTTTTCCTACACATATACAGCAATACCTTGCGAGCAAAGCGAGCAACATCCCCTAATAAACCTTTCGTAAGGTTTCATCCCCTAATAAACCTTTTTATAAGAATTAATTTGTTTGTAAGAATTTCCAACAGAAAAAAACGTTTGCCAAGTTGGGTGGGCAGTATAACTTCCTCAAGCGAGCGAAGCGAGCAGCATACCCTACAGAAGTTAAACCTACCCTTAGAGATCTACCGTTTGCGAGCGAAGCGAGCAACATCCCCTACATGCCATACTTTGCGAGCGAAGCGAGCAACATTTTCTACATGCCAGACTTTGCGAGCGAAGCGAGCAACATTCCCTACATGCCAGACTTTGCGAGCGAAGCGAGCAATATTCCCTACACGCCACACTTTGCGAGCGAAGCGAGCAACTTAATGGGGGGTCCGGGGGGCTTGCCCCCCGGCTGGACGTGGAGGCGAGCGTAGCGAGCCGGAGCGGCTAGTTATTTATAAGAATGAAACTCCGTCTGTCTGTTTGTCTGTCTGTTTGTCGTGTCTATGCACGGCCAAACGGCTGAGTGGGCCGGATCTACGAGTGGGGGGATCTTCTTGGGATTTTCCAAAAGTGGGAGCGAGCGAATTTAAAATTGTTTAATCCCACCCGAACCATGGGCCGTAGGGCGGGAGGGGGGTCGAAGTTCCGGTTAATGTGCGCTTTTTGGACTTCCCCTACCCCTCTAAACGGCCGTTGACAATTCTGGAAAAATACGGGTTTCGTAGGTTTTCCTACAAGGAAGACGACGGAGCGATCGGCTCGCGAAAAAATTATCGGGAAATGCGTCAAAAAAATGCGAGAGTACGGACCCGTTTTCTCGAAAAGTCCGCCGAAAAACTTGGTTTTTTCCCATTAAAATATACCCCATAAAGGTACGTTTTTCGGAACGGTTTTCGCGAGCGAAATACAGCTTTGATCCCGCCGAATCTGAATCCGAAGTCGGATATCGAAAAAAGTGACGGAAAGTAGGTCAAATTGCGAGCGGAAGCGAGCAAAGCGATTAAAATGATTGTGCCGTGGAGGAGAGAAGGCTCAAGAATTGACGTGAAGGGTTCGATGTCACAATGTTGCGAGGCGAGCAGGTAATACATAGGTACCTACCTTGCGAGCGAAGCGAGAGCCATTTCAAATAATAAATACGGACTTTGTCCTACACATATACAGGTATACCTTGCGAGCGAAGCGAGCAACATCCCCGAATAAACTTTTCGTGGTTCCACGTAGTTTTATAAGATTTAATTTGTTTGTAAGAATTCCCAACTGAAAAAAACGTCTGCCAAGTTGGGTGGGCAGTACAACATTCCCTAATAAACTTTTCGTGGTTCCACGTAGTTTTATAAGAATTAATTTGTTTGTAAGAATTTCCAACAGAAAAAAAGTCTGCCAAGTTGGGTGGGCAGTATAACTTCTTCAAGCGAGCGAAGCGAGCAGCATCCCCTACAGAAGTAAAACCTACCCTTAGGGATCTACCATTTGCGAGCGAAGCGAGCAACATCCCCTACATGTTTCAATTGTAATACATCGCATGTATACAGCCACACTTTGCGAGCGAAGCGAGCAACATTCCCTACATACCATACTAAACTTTTCGTGGTTTTTATAAGATTTAATTTGTTTGTAAGAATTCCCAACTGAAAAAAACGTCTGCCAAGTTGGGTGAACATTATAACTTCCTCAAGCGAGCGAAGCGAGCAGCATCCCCTACAGAAGTTAAACCTACCCTTAGAGATCTACCGTTTGCGAGCGAAGCGAGCAACATCCCCTACACACGTTAAACCTACCCTTAGGGATCTACCATTTGCGAGCAAAGCGAGCAACATTCCCTACATGCCACACTTTGCGAGCGAAGCGAGCAAAATTCCCTACATGCCACATTTTGCGAGCGAAGCGAGCAATTTAAGGGGGGGTCCGGGGGGCTTGCCCCCCGGCTGGACGTGGAGGCGAGCGTAGCGAGCCGGAGCGGCTAGTACTATTTATAAGAATGAAACTCCGTCTGTCTGTCTGTCCGTCTGTCGTGTCTATGCACGGCCAAACGGCTGAGTGGAGGGAGTGTACGAGTGGGGGGATCTTCTTGGGATTTTCCGAAAGGGGGAACGAGCGAATTTAAAATTTTCTAATCCCAGCCGAACCATGGGCCGTAGGGCGGGAGGAGGGGCGAAGTAAGAATTAATGTGCGCTTTTTGGACTTCCCCGCTTCCTCTACCCCTCTAAACGGCCGTAGAAAATTCCGGAAAAATACTGGTTTTGTAGGTTTTTGAACGAGGAAGACGACGGCGCGATCGGATTGCGAAAAAAGTATAGGGAAATGCGTCAAAAAAATGCGAGAGTACGGACCGTGTTTTCTCGAAAAGTCCGACGAAAAACTACGTTTTTTTCCATTAAAATATACCCCATAAAGGTACGTTTTTCGGAACGGTTTTCGCGGGCGAAATACAGCTTTAATCCCGCCGAATCTGAATCCGAAATCGGATGTCGAAAAAAGTGACGGGAAGTAGGTCAAATTGCGAGCGGAAGCGAGGGAAGCGTTTAATATGAGAAATTATATGTGCCGTGGACGCGAGAAGGCTCTAGGAAGACGTGTTTGGGGTTCGATGACTAAGGTGTTTCACAACCTTGCGAGGCGAGCAGGTACACATAGGTACCTTGCGAGCGAAGCGAGAGCCATTTCAACAGAATAAATACGGATTTTATCCTACACATATACAGCAATACCTTGCGAGCGAAGCGAGCAACATCCCCGAATAAACTTTTCGTGGTTCCACGTAGTTTTATAAGATTTAATTTGTTTGTAATAATTCCCAACTGAAAAAAACGTCTGCCAAGTTGGGTGGGCAGTATAACTTCCTCAAGCGAGCGAAGCGAGCAGCATCCCCTACAGAAGTTAAACTTACCCTTAGAGATCTACCGTTTGCGAGCGAACCGAGCAACATCCCCTAAATGCCATACTTTGCGAGCGAAGCGAGCAACATTTTCTACATGCCACACTTTGCGAGCGAAGCGAGCAAAATTCCCTACATGCCACATTTTGCGAGCGAAGCGAGCAATTTAATGGGGGGTCCGGGGGGCTTGCCCCCCGGCTGGACGTGGAGGCGAGCGTAGCGAGCCGGAGCGGCTAGTTGTGTATATAACTGAACTTGGGATGAACTGAATTTATTATTTTTAGCCGAGTTTTAGTTGAAATATAATTATCAACGATTAACTAGAACACAAAAGTTTTTGCAAAAAATTATGCTGAAAAACGTAGAGACATAATTTTCATTTATATTTGCTGAAAAATCTATAAAAACTGTCAAAGAAGCCTATAAATCTAAAGTCATTTTCGAATCACCGTATTATATTTACGTAGTACGAGTTTTTTTTTTTCAACCATAAATTTGGTTTTTAACAATTTCTTTCTTCTGAAATTGCCCAAATTCAATACAATTTAAACACATAATAATGCGATAGATAATTTAAGAAAATTCGATCATACAATCATGCTGCATGATTGGAACTTCTTTCATTAAAAATGTCATATAAACTAATGTATGATACATCTAGGTAAATACAAAACGGGTAACTGCGAACATTATGAGTTATTAGACTCCGCTGGTTCAGCTTGAGGGCTCGTCTCCTTCATTTTTATATCTTCCCTCCAGCCTAATTGGGATTCTGAGAGGTTTCTCTCTAGAAATGTAAAGAGCGAGAGAATGGTTAGGAAAATAATGTTATATAGCTTGGAGATACAAAGTTTAAAACATAACGCTTCAGAGTAATGACTTTTTACTAAATTTTTCGCCCACTAGGGCAAAGCAAAACAATACACCCAGAAAATAATACTGGCAGATAATATACTCAAATATTTAATGAAAACTGAACAAGCAAGTTCAATCTTAGATATTTCAGTAGTCTGATGTGGTTCTAATATCAACGTTCACTAAGCCTCGTGGTTTTCAGGACGCCCCAGAATTATAAAAATTATCAATTTTCACCCGTCATAGGAATAGTAAGTTAGTTCCCTTTTATATGTGCCGTGCGGTAAACATTAATACCTCCCCCTTAGGTGTCCCTCATTTCGTTGTGTCGGAACCTTTCGACCTAACAATTCAATCCTTATTCCAAGGAAAGTTCTCCGACCACTTCAGATTAGTTTGACATCTTCTTATGTATCACATCACAAGAGCGTTCATAAACTTCCTGGGGGTAAGAAATTGAATTTTATTTAAATATTTAAGCCATTAAATGAAACGTCTGAAACCAAAAAATATTGTAACTTTCTGATCAGAGATTAAGAAAATGAAACGAAGTTTGGAGCACAGCATAGTATATTTGGATACAACATACCAATACCTATACACCTATACCTTGCAGCGTAAAACGGGATGTGGTTGATTTTTTCGTAAAATTATTTTATAATTGAAAGTAATGAACCAACATTTGTTAATACAAGGAAATATGAAATTTACTTTCAGAATTATTCAAGTGGGTCAAGACTTTGACCCAAGAGTTTTTATTTTCGTAATAGTGAAACAGGGAGCAGAAAAGAACTACATAATCACATTAAATTGGATTGTAGATATATTGGATGGCTGATACTACGCAAAACAAGTGTCTGTAGAAAATACGGTGGTACAATATGACAAGAGCCTCCGAAGGTTGAATGGATAAACTTGGGTTAATATGGATCATGCACCGATAACTCGCCATAGGTACACAACGGGATATTACTCTCAGCCTTTTTTCTTTTGTTATTTTCCTAAGTAGTCGGACCGTGTCCCCATGTGGTTCTGTCAGATTATGGTCGTGAAATTTATGTGCACCATAATTTAGAGAGGATGGTTAGAAAACTTTTACTTTTCCAACTCCATACATTTTCATCGGCACATAACGTACAAAATTTTCTGAGATTTCTAAACCATCCGAACCCCAACTAAACTCTCAACTTGACGAATAGGAGAAACATAACACGTACGTGTTTCCTGTCACATTTTGGAGTGATTTACGACAATTTTGGCTTCCAGAAATGACATACTAAACAAACAAACGAATCCGCCCGATGTGTACCGAGAATAGTATCCAGGATCTTGTACTATAGTATCCATCCGACTTTGTTACCATCAAGGATCGGGACACCACGATATTGAGCTGTTCTATGAAAAGTCCGCTAGTAGCATTGGCATATCCGTTCTTTTTGTTGAACGGAGTCACAATCAAGTTGAGATTGTTTCTTGATCTTGTCGTCGTTCGGTGTATATGAGGAAGAGCACTATTTACAAAGTAGGAATTAGGAAGTTATTTTACTGTACACAGTATAAAATGTAGGTACACTATAAAAAAATCGGAAGCTACTCCGTCTGCCTTGCTCTCCTGGTAGCAATAGGTGATTCATCCACGATAATCCTCTCCTCCAGAATGTTCGTTAAAGTCAGATTCCGGCGAATTATCTCACCCAGTAGGTACGTACCACGTTTTTGCTTTTTGAGGTGTAGAGTCCCGTTCCACACGCGGATCGGAACGGTCATGTAGAAATAATCAGTTCCAGATAGAGCAGTTTGAACAAATATTTTCTTCTATTTTAGGTCGTTCAGCATTTATGGATGATGCAAGAAATGTTTCTAGTTAGCAAAACTGAAATAAATCATAACAAAGACAAAATCGTGGAGTAGCGAAATAACTAAACTGATTTGAGTCAAGAAAGAACGTGATCTGAATGGTGAGGAACATTGTTACGAGTGATATTTTACGAGTAGCCTGAACCAAAAATTTGAAGAACAAGCTCCACCCCCTCCCGCTTTCGTTTATCGGATAGGTACCTACTTTGAGTATAAATAATATTATTCATACTTACGCAAAGGATACCTATCACATTTCGGAAAACAACCAAAGCAAGGAAGAAGTCGAAGAGATAGAAATCCGGAGGGTGGATATTCAGATCGGGTGGATTCGGCAATGCCGATTGCTCCTCATCTCAGGGGCCAGCCCCTCCTGTAAATAATGCATGCATTACCCGGACATTCCTATTTGGTTTATGCATAATTTTGTTTGACCCAAGATGAATGTGCTTCGAAAAACTTCCCCCCATCCTCAAAACCATTATGAAATGTGTTTACTTTGTAAAATCGGTCTAAGAATGATTCACAGAAATGTGTTGGGAGTATCTCAATTTGTCGGTATCTCCTCCTCCTCCCCCTCCCTCATCGCTATTAACTTTGAATTTACTGAGAATGGTTTCACAAAGTCATTATTTACCTCAAGTTGAAGTTAATTACTTCAAGCTAAATAGTAAAATAATAGAACAAACAAACAAACAAAAAATTTCGAAAGCCGGTTGAGAAAAGTGTGAACAGTGCATTTCATTCTCCCCTCCATCACTCCTTCGCATGTACGATCCGTCATCAAAAATAAATCTCCAGTTTTGACCATCTCAAAACCCTAAGATTAATAAATAATTATTTATCGGAATTAACCCGCCTGTTGCTCCTACCAATTATGAATTTAACTCCCAATGGTTTTTTGCGTGATATAAGACTGAAAACTGGATTGAAAAAAAATCGGTCACAGAGATCGGATGAGTAAAGTGAAAAGATTGTGATTTACTGGTATTACTCCCTACATCCACGCTCTTTCATAATGATGAGTCCTGCAACACGGACCGGGCGGTGTTGGGAGATTGTCCTATGACAAAACTCCTCATCCACCACCTGCACCTTATGCTGGCGACCCTTCGAGACTATGAAGACCAACCAGCACTTAGCAGGGTTGACCACCAAACCACATTTGGCTAGCTGATAAGCAAAGGCATTGATGACATCATCAGCAAATGCCAATACAAGAAACACATTAAAGAGAATGGAGGTGTCGACAGGCTGGGTATTGCTGCAACAACCAGACAAAGTTGCTGGCAATTAATGGAGCTCTCAAGTGGCTGGATGAGATAGCAGTTTCTGACGATCAAAGGTATACATACTAAATCAATACAATCGCATGGTTGTACGGTGGACACAATAAGAAAGATTAAAGGATTTCACTGCAATGGGTGCCAATGGGTGCAGTAAGCCCATTGCGGTGTGGATGGCAATGAGGCGGCAGACTGCAATGACAATGAGGCTGCTCGAGATGGAAGGGAGCCAGTGGATTACTTCTTGGTTTCAAAATCGCATATTAAAATCATCAGTTATGGGCAAGCCTCGGTTGAACGGGAGAAGCAGTGGAGGTCATCTGAGAACGGTTCACACACACGACGATTTTTCCCCTTAGTAAGGGATAGACTGAGACCCAGGTACAACATAACATGCAAGCTGACAAAGGTTATGTCTAGGCACGGTCGGAATGCTGCCTACTTGCATCGTTTTGAGCTCAGGGATCCACCAAATTGTGGATGTGTGTCGTCAGTCTAGCAGATAGGGGACGCATATGACTGCGAGAACTTCGAGGCTCCTCGTGCAAGGTGAATGAGAGAGGTGATTTTGACCGGTGGGCAGTGGCCAGTGACTTATGAAGGGTTAACGAAGAACTATTTCGACGAATTTTGAGTTTTTACAAATAGCATGGAATTTGATTTAATATTATTTATATATTATATAGAATTATATATTCATTCTAATTGAAATATGGTGTTGAAGAACGAATTTGAGTTTATTTTGAATTTTAATCATTTAATGTTATTATTTCGTGAATCACACACAATAAAAAATTGAGGCAAGCAGATAAACGGCCTTTCTGCAGGGTTTACTGTGTCAAGGAAGGGGGGGGTGTGTCACACCTATAAGGTTTCATGGATTTGTTCTTAAAATGGTCTGAAACGGATTTGTATTGGGTTATTTTTTACGTAAAATACGTTTTTACGGAGACATTTTTGCCGAAGATCGTCATCTAACACGTAACAACGTCATACACAAAAAGGCCAGTGTTACCGTTGCCTTGTGATCTCCAGAGCTAATTAATTTCTCAGCTAATCAACCTATGAAGCTAAAATTTTGAATGAAGGCCCCTTGAGACATCAAGTTACGAATTATGAAGTTTAGAGCTTCAGAATATTTGAAAAAACGTCGTTTTTAATAGTTTTATTTTTCCAAACGACTGCAATTCATTTTATGATACTGAACTCGTTTTTATGTGGGTAAAAATTATTTTCGGTACCCCTCCATTCCATTCACTAAGTATATTATTAGGGTTTGTGAAAGCCAAAAATATAATAGAAAACGGCTGCTTTAAAATATTGTCGAAAAAACTGAAAGAACCTGTGTAGTAGTAAAATTCCTGAGCAGCCTTTCATGGGATGTTATAAATAATCGTGCGCTAACATGAATTCGCAATTTGGCTGCTTTGAAATGAAGAACCGTTCAACTTTCCCAGAAAAGCAATACCGACTTTCTAAATGATGGGTAGTTCGTAATATCTTTGGTTGTATGGTTTGTTCCCACTTTAGGACCAATTACTCGATATTGTAAAACTTTGCACCCATGAAGCAAACCGTTATTTCAAAGTTTCTACTAACGAAAAAAAGAAACGCACACAGAAACAATGAACGAAAATGAAAATGGGAAAGCTGGTTGAAATTCGAGAAAGCGGAGAGGAGAAAGCTATAGTGACCAGCTCAAGGATATTAACTGGAGCGACTGAGCAATGGGACTGCTGCTAATTCGTGGCGTCATATATAACTGACAAAGTGAAGCTGGTCGAGTGGGTGGCGTGTTGGGGGTGGGCTGAATTTGTTAGCGGGAATCGTTGGGAGGGGATCGAGTTATGGGTGGTCCTGCCAGTGTCACCAACGGCTGTAAACACTCGAGCCACAGTATCGAGTTGGGAGGAATATTCTGACGGTCCGGCAAAAACATTTTTCGTTGGAGCATTATTGTGAAGTGACTTTTAAATGTCAGTTATCCTGAATAGATTTAATAATTGGCTAAAATAATAGATGCATTAACTAATACAAGTATGTACATATTATTTGAAGGAACTTGTTTAAACTTCTATTAAACTTACGCTTCCAGAATTTTAACCCTACATCTACCTTTCGAAATTTAAAAATATGCTAATTTGAAGCATGCATATCCAAAAAGATGTCACGGAATCCCTAAATTGATCGTGTATTGAATAATGCTACGCCCAGTAGTTATATATAGCTCATAGAGTTATATAGAAACATGGAGCCTCACTTAAACGAGTGAGCAGAAGCATCCAGCCTGGGATGGAAAGATGATGCGGAATATATTTGGGCCATTATGAATTAATGGGCAACGGAAAATCTCCACAAACAAGCAAGTATATCAAATGTATGGTGAGCCTGACATAATTGCAGAAATTAAATATGCTAGGGTACGGTGGATCGGACACCTGGAAAGGATGGGGGAGGAGAGAACCTCTAGTGTAAGTTTGGGGAAGTAACCCAGCTGTTTCTATGTGAAACTACACCGAAATGCAGCGTAGTACTTGCTCACTTCGTTACAACATTGAGCCTTGGATGGCCGATCTAGAGTAAAAGAGTCGATATGTAGGATTTAAGTAATCTACATACGAACAACATGCAAAAGGTTTAGATGAGCATTATTAATAGCTTTTATAATAAAAATGGCATCGATCGAAATTTATAAAAAAGCAGCCAAAAAAACTAACTACTCGTCGTTTAAAGATTTGGATAAGAATGGTGAAACTGTTGTTGTTACTATTTCTGAAAATGGTGAATTAAATTTATTTTTACCCAAGACAATTTCTGGTCGACTTCTTGAACTAGCATTCTAAAAAAATGTTTTATAGTTGTGTAAGGTCGTAAAAGTGAAATTCAGGTGTCTTTACAAAAACATGTTCTTTACATAAATCTAATGCTTCGTCGTCTAAACCCATATCTCTTTATTTATTATGTCATGAATGAACTACAGGGGTTCCTTAATAGTGAGGATACACTCCCGACGAGGTTTTAGATGTCGTTATTAGCTGATGGGCCCTTTAAGTTAGGTTGCGCCATTCAAAGATCCCCTCTTATAAACAGAGGTAGAGATCGTTCAGGAATGGATGCTGTGTAGAAATTCGGTTAAGTTGGGACATTTTGCTGAAATTTCCTTTGATTTTTTTATGGGAATTCATTTAATATTACTTAGGCAAATATATTTAATTCACTTAGACTTACAATAATTATACATTGTGTTTTTATAGGGAATCCCTATAAAAACTGACTTAAAACCTATTTTTTTTAAATTTCGTGAGTTGTAATTCCTCAGAATAAAAACTTCCTTGAATTTCCTCTCCATTTAAATCTCTTATTCTATAAGTAACAGGGTTCGTTCCTAAAATCTCAGCTATTTCAAAAATTTCTTTTGTCCAATTTGCTTCATATTTATTTGCAAAAGTTTTCTTCGATTTCGTAATTCTTACACGCCACTCTTTTTAAATAAATATCTCAGGATTTCATTTTCATTTTTCGCGTCAACTTGAGCAGGTGCCATTCCAATGGAACGATGAACATCCTGTTTGTTATACTCATTAACTAATTCCTGTAGAATATCGATCCAATTTTTATTTCCATTCACCTCGAAACGAATTTTCATTTTCTGATTCAAAGTTCTGTTAAATCTTTCTATAATTGCGGATTTTTCTAAACTTTCCGTGTGATACATTTTTATGTTATACTCGTCTAAAAGTTCTTTGAAAAGTCTATTTTCAAATTCTAAACCTTTGTCCGTGTGAAGGAGTTTAGGGGTAGAATGGTTATGAAATTTCACATTTTCCAAAACGTCTTTGAAAGCTTTTGAAACTGCTATTCCGTTTTTCTTTTTCAATGGAATTGACCAAACGTACTTTGAAAAAGTATCAATGATATTCAACATGTAACCGAACCCCTTGTTTTCATTCTCGTATTGTTTCATTATAATCAAGTCCGCAGCCCAAAGATCATCTTTTCCATGAGTAACAATTTTTCTTTTCTGAAATCTTTTTCTAACGGGTTTATGTAACTCTTTCGCAAATTCTAACTTTTCGTTTTCAGGTAAATTTATAACTTCAGTTTCAGGAATTACGTTAGTTTCCTCATTCGGATTTTTTATAAATTTACTTTTGTTAGTCTCACATTTCACACACTTAGAAGCAATTCTCCACCTTCCGTTTGCAGTTTGTACAATTTCCGCGTTTATATTTTTTGTTCTTTTCTTACACTTATGGCAATAAATTTCATCCTCCATGTTTTATTTAAGTCTAATACGATTTTTTTAATGTGTCCGGTACCTTGCCTTCTATAGCCCAATCAAAAATGGCACGAATTGGTGCTTTTTCTCCGTTAGGATCTTGAATGAATTTGCTCTTATGAGTTCTGCATTTTGCACATTTAGCTGCAATTCTCCACCTTCCGTTCACAGTTTGTACAATTTTCACGTTTATATTTTTCGTTTTTTTCTTACACTTACAGCAATAAATTTCGTTGTACATTATTTATTTAAGTTTAATACGATTTTTTTTTAATGGAGATCACTCCATTAAAAATATATAGCTTATAAAATAATTATAAAATTTCCTTTTTAATCATATTTTTAGTCGGGTCGTACACAAAATTCGATCCACTTACAATAATAGCGTAACACGTAGTACCTACTGTGCTACTTGTTGCTGCTGCTACAAATGTATTGAAATCAACATTGAGAATCAAATTGCTTTTACCACTAGATAGACTCTGAGGTTGATCAGACAAATCGATGCTAAAAATTGGATATTCTTTTTTGAAAAAATGAGGCATGATGTATGGAATAGATTGTTTAGAACTTATAGTCTTTTTGAACTCTAAAAATGCATCGTAAGCCAAACCATATCTATTTTTATTGAAATCTAAATCCTGCGTTTCCTGAGGATACCTTATCCCACCTAATTCAAGCCAATAATTTCTCACATCTTTATGATGGAATTCAGAATTGTTTTTTGTCTGATCGTTCAAAACATCAGTTTGAAATACCACGAAGCACCATAATGGGTTATTAACGTTTCTGTAAACGCTAGATAAATCGAACTGTAACGAGTTTCCAGTAACGTTCCTAACTATGCATTGCCAACTTTTAAATTGGAGTTGATATATATATATATATATATATATATATATATATATATACCTCCCTTGAAAATTGGAACTGTTAAATCTTTGAAAAAACCCAAACCTAAGTCACCAAGGTAACCAACAGCATTGAAATTCCCTCCTCCGATAACTATTGAGTTGAATCCTGAATTCATACCTTGTCCGTTATAATCTTTTGGACATTCTTGAGTGACAAAACCTTCCACCAAGCCACAAATGCCCGGATTTTCAATTTCATCTACTGTCACATTGTGTTTTTTCACTTCTATACTCGAAAACATATGACCTACGAAATTATCTACCAACTTAACAGTATCTAAACCTGAATACTCCTTGGTTGGATCTTTTGACTTTAGAACTCCCTCCACGTAATATTGTATATCTTTAGACAGAAATTCGTCGCCTAAATCTATTTTGAAAATTGTTCTTTTATTCTCTGCATTTAAATTCAACGTTGTAGTTGGATTAATGGTACGAAATTGCTTTCGCACAATAAAGTCTTGATATTTATCAAATACCTTTTTAGTTTGATGCATACTTTATTATAGTAAATATAATTTTTTTTTATTTTTTTTTTATTTACTATGAAAAAATTAATTACTTTTCAGCAACAAGTAAGCTTTAATATCGTTGAATCGAATGGGTTCGTTATTTCCCGTGGTTGTTGACAATTTTATCATATTTATTTCTTTCAGTCCTTTTCTTAGTGGAATGAAAACTACTTTCTTTGGTTTTTCCGTGTAAATAGTATTAGGTGACAGTGGTTTCTCTATGAAAGAAACGTGTAATAACTCATGTTCAACGTGCAAAAGTGGGTGTTCCTCGTGATTAGTAAAGCTGTTTTCCGTAATGTTGCAATGCCATTCGATTATTTTACTCGAAAATACGAGTTGAGTAGCATTGTTATTTGACACGTAGTTGGTGTTCTTTTTGAATGAATTATCGGAACAAGTTCTCAATTGGAATATGTCACAAAAGTTACCTTCATTTATAATTTTCATATCCATGGGGAAGTTAGCAGCAATTCTGTAACTATCGTCAGTTAGGTGTTCGAGATTGAATTTCAAATTATTCGGATTAACTTTCTGTATATCTTTCTGTATATCTTTCTGTATATCTTTCTGTATATCTTTCTGCATATTTTTTTGTGTATCTTTTTGTTTATCTTTTTGTTTATCTTTTTGTTTATCTTTTGGTATTTCTACCGTCTGGTTTTCGAGCTTTTTCAAAGTATCTATTTTCGCTAACAAAATACTTTGAAAACTAGTCAAATGACTAATCAACTCGGATTTGAACGAACTCATTGTGTATTCACCATTAAGTTCATGCACATCATCGTAAGTTTCATCGGGGAAAGGAAATGTGAATGAAAACTTGAAGTTTTTTATCTCAAACGTTTTCCTAGTTGTAAACATCAATGCTGACATGCCCAACTGATTCTCTTTATTCGGATCGAGTGGAATCGGTTCCTCAAACCATATTGTATCTCCTGAAATTTTTATAAACATTATTTATTTATTATATAATATATAATAAATAAAATGAGTCATGAATACAATATCGATCCTCATCCATTTGAATCAAACAAAGTTCATAATGGATTACTACCGCTTCCTCTTCGATGTTTAATAGTTGGAACAAGCGGATGTGGAAAAACCACTCTATTGTACAACCTGATTACTAAACCATGGGGAATTCCCCATGACAATCTCTACATATGTTCCACAACTTTAGAACAAGAATTTTATAAAGGCTTGAGAAAAAATAGTGAAAAAATAGAGGCTAAATTTGAAATGAAAATAGTGCATTTTTACGATAGTTGCGACGAACTAATTGTACTAGATGAATGCCTACCAAACAGTCTTGTAGTTTTCGATGATTGTGTTAATGTTGAACATCAACGAGTTATAAAAGATTATTACGCGAAAGGGCGTCACAGGAATATTTCTTGCATTTATCTAACTCAATCATTCACTAAAGTTGATAGACAGTTGATTAGAGGCAATCTGAATTTCCTGTGTATTTTCAAGCAAGATCCAGATTACATGAAAGTGATTTACGATAAGTATGCTGGAACGGATTTTACTTTCAAACGATTCAAAGAAATATACAACGAATGTTGGGACGATGATTTTGAATTTCTAACGATAAACCTAACAAAACAATTAAAAGACGGTCGATACATGAAAAAGTTTGAGAAAACGTTTCTCGAGTCGGTGAATAAACGGTCAAAAACACCGTTAAACGATCAAAATAACCGTTAAAATAACCGTTAAAATAACCGTTAAATTTGGATTTAAATATTCGACAAAAAAAAAATTTTTTTTACTATAATAAATGTCTACTGAAAAACATTTAGAAAAATTTTTGTTGAAAAAATGTAAGGAAATAAAAAAAAAGATTGAAACTCGTGATGATTCAGAAACTAGTAATCAACCTGATGATTCAGAACCAGAAAATAGAATTTTCCTGAAAAAACCTAAAAAAGAAATAACTGTCAAGGAAGCTAACGAAATTCAAAAACAAAAACAAGAGTTGAGACGTGCTTTCCGAGAAGCTAGAGTAGATAAGTTTAACGAAAGAGAAACTCGTAATCAACCTGATGATTCAGAACCAGAAAATAGAATTTTCCTGAAAAAACCTAAAAAAGAAATGACTGTCAAGGAAGCTAACGAAATTCAAAAACAAAAACAAGAGTTGAGACGTGCTTTCCGAGAAGCTAGAGTAGATAAGTTTAACGAAAGAGAAACTCAAGAAAAGATGTTTGCACCCATCACTGAAAAAGTAGTTGAAGTAATAAATGCTGTGAAACAAGCTGATGAAGACATCATAAAGAAACTAGAAATTGTTCCCTACAAGCCAACTAGTTCTCCTAGAAAGAAAGTTGTAACTTTTGGACCAACTAATACTTTTGACATTAATCCAAACGAAGGAGCTTCTGCACTAGTTGATACTGCGTCAGATGATACCGTAGTAAACACGAGAAGTAGCTTATCAAGCATCATGGATATGGTAGATCGGAATGAAACCCCATCTAATAGCGTTGGTCCGAAAGGAATTGGTCCTATTGCGAGACTTTACATCAGACAGGATGATAAACAATTTGGTATATGGGGAAAAGAGGACAAAATTTACATCGGAGACCAACAAATTCAAGTAAATGGAGATGCAATCGTTATTCAAAATGAAACTTACAAAGGAACTCACGGATTATGGCGTTTGTTAACTGATCCTCTAGGACCTGATCCTGATAAATACACTAAAGAGGATTTGAAAGTTTACAAGAAAATTCTCATTCAAACGAACTCTCTATACCAAAAGAACGATCCAACTACCAATAAAGTAAAGTCTAGTACGGGGAAAAAATGGAAAGATTTGATCGCACCTATTTGGAAAGAAATCAAAGCAAGTAAAGTTGGTTCGGGTTTGATAGAATATTCTGAAAATCCAGTGGAATTTAAATACATTGACAACCTCCAACAGCTGCTACAGCGTTTGTTCTATTTGCACGCACAAGAACGAGCTGGTAATAACAATTTTCACAATGAAAAATTAGGAATTGTAAAGTTTATAAGCGATCAGTTGGAAAAAAACATAGATAATCCCAAAGGAATAGAATATCTGATGAAAGTTGTAAACAGTTTGCCGAAAGGAATTATTAAAAGTGGATCCGGAGTTTTAAATACTTTGCTGAATAAACTAGATGGTTTCGTACCTGAAATGCATTTACCCGGATACAACTATTGTGGCCCATTTACAAAACTAGATGAACGATTGAAAAGAGGAGATCCTGGAATTAATAAATTGGACGAAGGCTGTAAGCTACATGATATATTTTACAGAGATCACACAGACGTGAAAGAAAGACACATAGCGGATAAAGCACTGGAGGAAGTAGCAAAAGAAAGAATGTTCGCGAGTGATTCAAGTTGGAAAGAAAAAGCTGCTGCAGCTGTAGTGATGGGTGGAATGAAAGGTAAACAAGTTTTTGGTATGGGAGTTGAAGGTATGGGAGTTGAAATGAGTAAACAATCCTTTGGTGAGGAAGTTACAATGAGTAAACGGTCCTTTGGTATGAGAGTTCGTTATTAAAAAAATTTACTATAATAAATAACTATGATTACGAAAAAAATAGATTTAACCGAAAATCAACTAACCAAAATGCGAGCCGCTTACAAGAAGCGCAGAAGTGTTACAGTTCTTTTGACAGCGAAACAAATTTCAGGAAACGGAAAACATAAAATCAAACTGTGGGAAACTCAATCAAAAGCATTTGAAAAAGCGAAAGGAGAAAAGAAAGGAATTACGCTAACTTTGGATTACGAACAACTACAATTGAATCACACGGGTGGATTCTTACCATTGGTGTTTGCAGGAATTGGTGCTCTTGGGGCATTATTGGGTGGTGGAGCTGCAGTAGCTTCTAGCGTTATTGATTCTAAGCATAAATCTGCTGAAGAAGCAGAAATCAAACGCCATAACTTGGAAATGGAGAGATTAGCACAAAATGCAAAAAGTTTAAGTATTGGGTCCGGTTTAAAAAAACGAAAAAAACGGAAAACTACCAACCTTTGAGTAATTTAGATTTACATCGTTTCGCGAAAAATTTTAAAATAAAACATTTCCGAGGTATTTTCATGAAAGATGAACTTCCTGATCGACCTAAATCCGTTGAATGTGGAATTATTAATTTGGAAAATTCTTATCAAAATGGTAGTCACTGGACTTGTTATTTTAAAAAATCCGAAAAAGAAAAATATTATTTCGATTCCTATGGAAACGCACCTCCTCCTAAAGAGTTGGTAAAATACTTGAAAAATAAACATATTTTTTTACAATTCCGAACAAATTCAAAAGTATAATGATCCTCCAATTTGTGGACATCTGTCTTTGATAGTGTTAAAAGAACTTTCAAACGGAAAAGATTATGAAACTGTTTTAAAAACATGCAGAGGGAAATTGAATTCTGAAAAAATCTTAGTATAATATTGTTGTTTTAATGAAAAATTTCCATTAAAACGTTTTTATTAAACAAACTTGATGTTATACATGTCTCTCCCATTTATTGATTTGATGATTCCATGGTACACTAAGCAAACACCGTACTCAACTAGAGCTTGGAGTTCATTTTTATCAAATTTTTGAATACATCTTTCTGGTATGAACACTCTAAATTCTCCTAGATTGGCTATAACAGCCTCCCACGAGTATTTCGTTGACACAAATTCAAAGTTTATAATTTTGTAAGGTTTTCCGATTTCTAGTTCGGAAAGCTTGTTCGTGTTGTTTTCAAAATTAAGTTTTTTCAATAGCTGCTCCCTATTCATTTCTATTTATTTATTATAGAATATATATTTTTTTAAATAGGGGCGGTGATTCACCGCCACTATTAAGGCAAACACAAGACACTTTTATTTTTAAAACCCAATTCGTAAAGGTGGTGTCTAGTAGACACCACCTTTAAAGGCAAATACAAGTCGAGAATACTTAGAAATTTCTTTTAAAACTCTTAAAGTGGGTGGGTCCAAATCGGACCCACCCTCTTTAACGTTAAAGTCGAATACAAGTCGAGAACATTTATAGGGATATTTTAAAACTCTTAAAGTGGGTGGCCAATTTGGCCACCCTCTTTAACGTTAAAGTCGAATACAAGTCAATTTGATTTTTAACAGTAAATACATCGGACCCGTCGAATCGACGGGTCCGATGTAAAGACGAATACAAGTCGAGAATACTTAGAAATTTCTTTTAAAACTCTTAAAGAGGGGGAGCGATTCGCTCCCCCTGTTTAACGTAAGAAAGCTCATAATTTTAGAGCCGACGCTCACATGTGAGCCGCGGCTTGAATTCCAGCCGCGGCTTTTTCATTTCATACGAAATTTTGCAGCTCACATGTGAGCCGCAAATTTTGATCTCGGTTAACAATAACGAAACTACCACAAACTTGCTGTTATGCATGTATTTTTTCATTTTTTGATTTGGTGATTCCATAGTAAACTAAACAACCACAGTGCTAGTTAAAAGGATCTCTACTATAATAGACAAAAGAAAAAGGTGAGGGCGAATCGCCCCCACCTTTAAGAATTCAAAAAAAAATGAGGGGTTAGTTAAAAGAATATATTCTATAATAAAAATGTATGATGCGAGAAGACATTGTGAAAAGTGCGATGTTAGCACTACTTATAAAAATTGGGCTAGACACCTAAAGTCTAAGCGCCATGGAAAAAACGACCCGGACCGGACAATGACTATCAGAAAACCTAGGAAAGCGAAACCTGTATTTGTAAATCCGAGGAAATTACACAAAGTATTTAATTTTAGTGAAAAAATATTTGAAAAAGTATTTGAAAAAAGCAAAGAATCTAGGAAAGCGAAACCTGTATTTGTAAATCCGAGGAAATTGCACAAAGTATTTAATTTTAGTGAAAAAATATTTGAAAAAAGCAAAGAACCGAGAACTGAAGTTGGAGAAAAGGAAACTGCATTTAAATCTAGATTAGTGACTTACGATATTAAAAATACGAAAGGATTTAAAGATGCTTCCAAATTTCTTGACAGTATTAAAAAAATCGTAACTGGTTTAATCAACATGAAACTTAGAGAAATGAAACTAAAAGTTAATGTAGTTTTAATCGCAGAATTTAAAAAAGGGACTAACGAAAATAATATGGAGTATCATGAACTCAATTTCAAAACTAAAAACGTAATAATATTGCAGTCAGCAGAAGTACCAAATTGTTACGAGGAAATGAAACAGAAAATTCTAAATGAAATGGAAACGTTCGAAATAAAAGGATCTCAATGGCAACTTCACAAAATCAAGCATTTAGAACTGAACGTTAACAAGTACACTCCTTTGAGAGGATCGTCTTACATCCCACTCCCTAATTTTCTACAATATAGGAAAGCAATTATAAATGTGAAAAATGACGATAATAAATGTTTCCTTTGGTCTATTCTGTCTGCACTTCATCCAGCTGATAAAAATTCTGATAGAATAGGAAAGTACATAACATGGGAACATGAGTTTGATGAAGCGTTGAAAGATATCAGTTTTCCTATGAAACTTACGAGTATAAAATTGTTTGAGAAAAGAACTGGGATTTCCATAAATGTTTACTGTCTGGATGAAAAAAATATTATAATACCCTTGGAAATAACGAAAGAGGAAAAGGAAAGGCACATTGACTTGTTTTACTTGAAAAACGAGGAAACTGAACATTATTGTTGGATCAAGGACTTATGGAAACTTGTTGGTCATAGTCAGCTAACAAAGGATGGCCACAAACGATTTTTATGTAAAATGTGCTTGAATAGCTTTGGAACTCAGATTAAATTAAACGAACATAAAGAATATTGTGGAGCTCATAAAGCTGTTAAAGTAGAACTACCAGAACCTTACGATAATGTTTTACAATTTGAAAATTATAAACGCTCCATGAAAGTACCATTCGTTATCTACTCGGACTTTGAAAGTTTTCTAAGCAAACTTCAAACTTGTCAACCTGATGAAACTAATGCGTTCACTAATAAAATTCAAAAACACGAAGCTAGCAGTTTTTCATATTACATAAAGTATTCCAACGGATATTATAAACCTCCAGTCGAATATTCTGGTCCAGATTGTCCAAAAGTATTTTATCAGAAACTGAAAGAGGAAGTTTTACACATTGCTAAGGAATATTACGATAAAATTGTACCCATGAAACCATTGACAAACGAACAGGAACAGGAATTCAAAAATGCTAAATCTTGTCACATTTGCGAGAGAGGTTTTAACGAATTGCCTCCAATGTTAGAAAAGAAACTTGATGTAATGAGAAAAACAATTCAACACTTTATTGATAAAAAAAATGACAATCAAGCAGATATATATATTGAAGAATTAGAAGTTTTGAAGTCAAATATACCTGATAATTGTATAAAAGACCATCTGTCATCATGACCATTTGTCAGGAGAATTTAGAGGTACCGCCCATTCTCTGTGTAATTTGGAGTATCGATGTCCGAGATTCGTACCTGTATTTTTCCACAACCTGGCTGGGTACGATGCCCACTTATTTGTAAAACAACTCGGAGAGGATGAAGGGGAAATACGATTGATTCCAAATATTGAGGAAAAGTACATTTCGTTTTCAAAGATTCTTAGGTACGACTCTGGAAAATTGAATGAGAAAGGAAACAAAGTAATGAATAAAATTGAAATAAGGTTCGTGGATTCGTACAAATTTCTAGCAAGCTCTTTGGAAAAACTAGTGGGAAATTTAACGAAAGATCAATTTAAGGAACTGGTAAAACATTTTGGAACAGAGAACTTGGAGTTGATGACAAGGAAACTAGCTTACCCATATGAGTACATGGATAGTTCGGAAAGGTACGATGAAACCTGTTTGCCACCTATAGAGAAATTTTACAGCCATCTAAATAAACAAAATGTAAAAGAAAACTAATGTAAAAATGCACAAGAAGTTTGGGAAAAATTCGGTATTAAAAACATGTGGGAATTCACCGCGCTTTACAACAAAAGTGATATTTTACTGCTTGCAGATGTGATGGAGAATTTCAGAGATATTTCCCTGAAAACGTACAAACTAGATCCTGCATGGTACTACACAACACCTGGATTCTCATGGGATTGTATGTTGAAAATGACAAAAGTTAAATTGGAACTGTTGACTGATTACGATAAAATTTTAATGATAGAAAAAGGAATTCGCGGTGGAATATCTCAATGTAGTAACAGGCATGCAAAAGCAAACAATAAGTACATGGGTGAACAATATGACCCATCTAAACCTTCGAGTTACATAGCGTACGTAGACGCTAACAACCTTTATGGATGGGCAATGTCCAAATACTTACCATATGGTGGTTTTAAATGGATAGAGAACTTATACAATTTAGATATGGATAATTTAGATGTTGAAAATATAAGTGATGAGTCTCCCAAAGGTTATTTTCTGGAAGTTGACTTGGAATATCCTAAAGAACTACACGATTTACACTCGGATCTACCACTTGCACCGGAAAACAGGATTGGAAATACAAAATTACCTAAACTGATGACAACTTTGTACAACAAAGATAGATACGTTTTGCACTACAGGAATTTGAAACAGTGTCTGAGCATGGGGATGAAACTAAAGAAAATACACAAAGTTCTGAAGTTTGATCAATCGGATTGGTTGAAAGTGTACATTGACTTCAACACGGAACTGAGAACGAAAGCGAAAAATGATTTTGAAAAGGAATTTTTCAAATTGATGAACAACAGTGTATTCGGAAAAACGATGGAAAATATCAGGCAAAGAATCGATATCAAATTATGTTCAAACGGAAAGAAACTGGAATTATTGATAGCAAAACCTACTTTTGATCGTAGAACGATATTCACTGAAAACTTAGCAGCAGTTCACATGAAAAAGACCAAAATTCTTTTCAATAAACCCATCTACATCGGAATGAGTATTTTGGACATTTCAAAAACTCTAATGTACGATTTTTATTACAACACGATAAAGAAACAATACGGAGAAAATGTCAAATTGATGTACTGTGACACGGACAGTCTGATCATGGATATAAAGACTGAAGACTTTTACTCGAATATTAAAAACAACATGATTGATCAGTTTGATACATCCGATTATCCGAAAGAAAATGTCTACGGTATACCTCAAGTGAACAAGAAAGTACTTGGAAAATTCAAAGATGAAATGAGCGGAAAAGTAATGGAGGAATTTGTCGGACTAAGATCGAAACTTTACGCACACAAAACGTTCGAGAATCAAAAAGAAACAAAGAAAGCGAAAGGGATCAAGAAAAACGTTATTGAACAGGACATTAAATTCAATGATTTCAAAGAATGTCTGTTGACCAAGAAACCGATCTACAAAACGCAAATGATGTTCAGAACAAACAAGCACGATATTTATACCATTAAACAGAACAAGAAAGCGCTCAGTGCCTACGATGATAAAAGGCATATTCTGGAAAATGGTATGGATACTCTTGCTTGGGGACATCATAAAATTGGAATAGGAAAAGAAAATTTCGTAGATCATTTGAAGGAACTTACGAAAACACAAAACGAGAAAGAAAACACAAAACGAGAAAGAAAATGGAATTATAGGTAGGATTAAAGTAAATACTAAATTATAATTTTTTATAAGGGATCCCTTATAAAAACCTAATGTGGACCTCCTCTTACAAATATTCTGTGCACACAGTTTAGCATAATTTGATTATCCTCTTCGATGCATTCAAAACAAATATCACCATTTTGTACTCTAACACCACAATTTTTGCAAACGTTGATATTTTTGAAAGGAGTAAAATTTAGAATGTTTTCAGTTAGTTTATTTTTTCCATTGAGAAAGTTACGTTTCACAGTTGGTAAATCCAAAAACTTATGATACTTCCTCACGAAATAATCAGTCAGTTCTCCAGATTTAGATACTTCCTGCCACTCGCTCTTGGAAAGACAATTTCCATCTTCGAGTTCTCTTAACGCTTTAAAGTATTCCATTTTATTTATAGTAGAGATCCTTTTAACTTACCCCTCAGAATACTACGAACTGACGGAGTTGCAAAAGGTGAATACGAAATCAAGGTAATATTATATCGATAATATTACCATCGTCCACAATTATATTTTTATCTGGGATCATCTTTAAAAAAATCTTTACGTTCAACTCTTGTAGAAATTTCTTATCTCGATTATTACGAATAACGTAATTCTCCAACATATTTTCTTTGATATTTTTCCTTTTATATTTCACGTCTTTTTTCGGAGATACTGGTATTGTTTTCTTAACGGTATTTACGAATTTTTCAACCCCTACATTTTTCAACTGTGTTTTAAAATTTGCAATTTTATCAGCTGAGATTTCTCCGTATACTAGTTGTTCTATAAACCTGTATACTTTCATATCTCTATCTCTATCGATATACGCGAAACATTCAATGAATTCGATATGCTTAAGTGAAAATTGTAAAAATGGATGAGACATGTTTATTTTTATTGGAGAGATCCTTTTAACATACCCCCCAAATGAAAAAGTCACTGGTTCTGATGTTTTGTAATAAAAAATGTGTTCTGATGTTTTGTGTTGAAAAATGTTATCAAGGGTCTAACAGAAAAGCATTTTTAACAGGATTTAACAGAAAATCATTTTTAACAGGGTTTATATATATATATATATATATATATATATATATATATATATATATATAAACTAAAATAAAATTTAAAAAACTTACATAAAAATTTAAAAAACTCAATACACGTTAATGATTGTTACTCCAAATTACTAAATATCGCCACCGTGATTCTTTTCGCTCCATGTTCCATCAAATATATGGAACAAGGTTTTGAAATTAATGGGTATTAAAATACGTATCAAACTGATATTGGTATAATATGTCGTCTTAACCTCTTGTGTCTCAAAAATGGACAATTTGATACCGAAAATTCGTTCTATCATCTATCGTCAAAAATTTCAACATGGCACAGAAAAGGATAATTTCTAATATCAACACCTATATTCAGGTTTTATATTGAATTTTCCCGTTACATTCAACTTTTCTCCGTACTAGTCCCGTTTATCTTCACTAATACGCAATAACGTAGTACTAACGCAATAAAGCAGTACTTGTAAATTACTAAATGATACTTAATTTTAAATGAATTTTTGAAAAATTTGTATCTAATCGACGGAGACTCTGTCTTTCCGTAGAATGAAAGAGAGTTGAGTTGTATATACCTACGCCACGAAGCAAAATTGGTTATAAAACGTATCTTGTGAAGTTTTTTCTTTGAAAATCACGTTAAGAATGGTTTCAGGTGTACTAACAAGGGGTGCACTCAATATTATCGCAAAACGTCCTTTAGGAATAGTCTAAAAAGTAATGTTTTTTTTTTTTTTTTTAGATTGGTCATTCGTCTCACTGTAAATCGCAGAGCCGACAAAACTAAACTCCGTCAACATCCCGTTATGCTAGATTTTATGTTGTTGCACCTTCTACATTTTAGCACACACGGGCCAAAACTAAATCTTATCCTTGGCTTCTTTTCTCACAATGCGTTGATATTGAAATTACCATATCCATTCTCCAACCATCACGATTTTCACCACACTGTACCTACTGATCCCCCTACTGTTCCCTACTGACGGAATATCTACGCTGATCTACTTCAACTTGTCGCAAGTCATCTTGTCTTGCCTTACACATTTTTGAGGTTAGTCAAACACGCATATAATGATGTGCTATTCTGCCCAGTCGAATCGGCAAACGATTTTCTTTGAGTTCACTGAAATTACATTGATTGCGATATCGTTTTTCATAAAGTGAGCGAATATTGAATTGAAAATAGGATGACGAATAATTTATCGTTTTTATGATTATGAAGACAGAATCGGAGGCATCCAATGGTTGACTAAACAAGTTCTCTACCTTCTTTATTGATTTATTAAACATCTGAATTTCAATTTTTATATTTCAGTTTACTTTACTAACTGTTAGGAATTGTTTAGCTATCTTATTAATTCAGGTATGTGACCCTTTTGGGAATACCAGCACATGCAGACCAATGTTCAACGTTGAACAAACATGCTCGCTCATTAAAGTAGTTCTATACTGTCCTGAAGTTCCTCGATTTTTTCATTTCTTAAACATATAAAATGGTAGCTTGAAGGGCACCTAAACTTCATTCTTTCAAGAGGAATTTAGTTGTTAGTCGTTGGTTGCAAGTAGTTTTGGATTTTATGTTTCCTAGTTAACGAATAAGTTTGGTCCGCAGCCCTTGGGCTGGGGGTTTCCAGCGAAAAGAAGGTGTTTAATTTATTATTTTCAATACATTTTCTACCTTTCAAGTATACTTTTACTCAATTTGATTTTCGCGCGTCATATTGTGAAAAAAAATTATTCCAAAAAATATATAAGTTATTTTAATTGTACAAACCCGTGGTGTCTATTGCTTCTAAAGATTATACATTGTCATAAATAAAACGATTATTCTGAATTTCTTTATTTCTTTGCAAAAGACAGGTATAGTTTCACAACGTTTTTCAAAGCTAGCCTCAAGCTTCGTGCGGAACCCCCCCCCCCCCCCCCCCCCGGAGGCGTGAAGCGTCAAGTTATTTCTGTATTAGATAGCCCTTATACGCGATTACTGGTCTATAATTATTGAACCTTGTCTGTGGTATATTATCTTACTCGTGGATACAATAATCATGTTCATCACTCTGAAAAATTGAAAGAAGTAGAATCTTCTTTTTTCATCAGATGTTGCAGAAACCAAAACATATCTCAACCCAAACAATAGGCAATCGTCTCAGCACCCAAAAAAGCATTGAAAACTACGATGAACATGTATGTTTGAGATTTGTCGTCCGACATCTTCAACGAACGTAAACGATAATAATGTCTTCTTAGTTCGTTCGTCTTATATAGCTGCGTGAAGGCACCCATCGTGACAAAATCACGGAGATTAGATAAAATACCTTTTATATTGTTACACGCAATAATGTTACAACCTTATCACAACCACAATGTTACAACCTTATCCAAAATTAACCAAAGCGAAGAAGTATGGTGTCTGTGTCCTTTTATATTTGAGATCATTAATTAATAATCCTTTTTTATTCAAATTCCGAGCTAAATACTCATATGATTAGACTTGACATTCAGAGGCCCTAGTATCCTCCCACTCTGTCGTCCAACTCGATTGTGGAGCATCGTCCTGGGTCCACGCAGCAATTGTCGCCCGGCTTCTATTGTTGAGGTAGATTTATGTGCGTGTGCCTTGACTTAATGGCTACTGGACACCCACGATAATTTACAGTGTGGTCATCTGATCAGTTGGCACGTTTTGCAGGGGTTACTTCGGGTTGGTGCGTTCCTCTGTGAGATGGCCTTTGGGACATTTGACACACCGAGGTGGCTTTCCGCGGTAGTTTCAAGTGTGGTTAAACTGAGATGGTTGTTATAATGATTCGGCAGGCCGCACTATTAAGCAACCTTTGGGAACCTGCTTAATTTTTGGTTAACTATTTTCAATAATGAACCATTGTAATTGACCAAGAAACAAAAAAATTGGTTAACCTCCCACCCTCACCCTGTTGGTTTACGTTTCGAGATGCATACAAATTTAAGAGATAAAATAAAGTATCTACCAATGATCCACTAGTGCAACCGCACGGACAAATAATAAATAAACTTGATTATAATAATAATTATAAGAGAGCATCAAGAGCATCAAGCAGGCGAATGACAAAGCAAGTATTTAGCGTGAGGGTTCGTGGTGAAATGAGATTTTCGTAAGGTTCAGAAAAGTTTCCTTCAGTTTGAGTTTCAACCCTTTTCCCGAGCAGGTCTGGAAAGTTCATGAACTCACTGAACTCAGTTCATGAACCAGACGAAGTGGGAACACCTTAGCGAGTGTTGAGTTCCTGAAATCAAAACGCTTGGAACACGATTCACGTGCGCATAAGGTTCGGCACCGAGCCAGCTCCGAAAAGTTCATGAACTCGCGGTGATTGGAACACAGCTATTATAACGTTGCGAAATCGAGTATATTAGTACCTACTAGTGAAGTATTGGCACCTAAATGCTAAATTCCATCTCTTAAATTGCTTCCAAGTCTACCTAAAGGTAGCGGAATCATTGTTTTCACTTTCGAGAGATTTAAAAGTTGTGGTCTCCTCTAAAATCAAACGGCTGTTGTTTTTTTTACAGTGGTAAAATTTCCACTCGCATATTACGTTTTAGACTATTCTGAACAACTTTCGTTCCGTGTCTTTCTCTCTCTATCTCTGTGTGTGTATCTGTGCGTGTTTGTTCGCAAATCCTTGTAACAAGCATAATTTTCACAATATTCAACCGGATCATATGAAATTTTCATGGTAAGTATGTGCGGGTTAGGGTGAAGATAGCCCCTACGAGTATCGTTGTTCCCAAGTCAATACTTCACTTGGCGCATGCGCAAACGTAAATTCCATCAACCTATATTTTCTCACGCCCCCGTTGTCCGATCTCGCTCAAATTTGGAGGATAGGTGGAAGTGGTCCACTTGGGCATTTCCTAACTATATCAACATAATCCAATCATTTAGCTATTACGCATGCGCAAATATATTCCTTTTTAAACGAGCCTAATTTCAACAGTTTTCATCTGATTTTGATTAAATTTTCAGGGAACGAGCGGGTTAGGCTGTAAGTGGTCCGCGCATTTAGCTCCTGCGCATGCGCGAAAGTGAATTTTGAGAACAAGGTCTAGTTTCATCAGATTTTGATTACATTTCCTGGGAATTTGTGAGTTAGGCTGTAGATTATACCCTACCAATTTCATTTTTCTCAAATTATCGCTTCAAGCATCATTTTCCCGTTTTTCAAAAATCTTTAGTGTTAAGCGTAAAATTGCGGGGTCTTGGAACTGTAAAGGTGTGAACCCTGGATTAATTTGGATATTTGGATTAATATATTCCATTCGCCAATCTCTTCAGCTAAGATTCTTTCGTCTGTATTATGTTCCTCTTCTGGTTGTGGGAGGGGGTGGGGGGGGGGTGACAAACTTCCTTCCCCCAGAACAGTTTTGCTAAGAATTTTACTTTTCGGTAATCCTATCTCAGTTTTCAACTGGGTAACTCGGCCTCTTTCTTGTATGTCAGTCACGGGAATGAATTAATTTTATTGATAATTCTGCACTACTCAGTGTGTTCTAAGCAACTGACGAAGTAAGGAGTTCCGGGATGCTGTCACATTTCTTAGCTAGAGGTCACGCTTGATAAATATGCACATGTAATGTTTCCTCCGTTCGACGGCAGCGAGTAAACACTCGCTGGGACGACCGTTTTGGTTTCCCCGATGTTACCTCTTTAGTGGTTCGAACGAGACTAAAAATGGAGGTACCATCTGCCACATTTATAACAATATCTTGAAAGCATTTTCACCACATATTAGCTATTGTAAAAAAAGAAGATAATAAAAATTAAAAATTAAATTCTGAATACGATATTTATGATATTCATGTACGGTATCGTAGGTTGGGGTGACTGTAACCACCAAACGACGGAATGATTAGGGTCCAACAACATTTTTAATTTTTATATTGTTCTGGCGAGATCAAAAAGGGTGGCAAACTGGCCATTTTCTCGCTTTCAGGATCGTTTATTTATTCTATCAATTACAAGGATTTGCGGACACGCATACAGACCCACAAGAAACCGTAGTTATTCAAAATGGTCTAAATCTTAAAATTCTTGAGAAAATTTTGATTTTGGGAAATTTTTTCTTCTATTTCTTGAGAATGAGGTGTACCTAGTTATACGGAAATACGCGGGAGCAAAAACACCAATAACATCTATGGAAATTTGACATCTTGGGATAGAAGTGTTAAGCCTTATTCTCGATATGATTCTACTATATTTTCATTTATTGTTAAATATGTGTCATAAACATTACTTCGGATCAAATTACTAAACTGGTCCAGTGATGACGTTATTACGAGTATTCTTGGAGAGGTGACTAGGAGTGATGCATGACATTTTTGAAACTCCCCAAAGACTCTTGAAGGAAAAAAAAAAAAAACTAATGACATAACGCATAAAATACGACCTGGATGAAAAAATGTAACGTTCTTAAAACCCATAAAATACGTCGGATTACGTTGAAGGCGATGCTCCGAATCACTGGACCTGTCTGGGACCGCGATCCTCTTGGGGCCCTTGTTAACTTGGGTAACTAACTTGGGGGGGTCCCCTCCCGCTGCGTTTTGGTCGACCAGCGACCAACCTTTACACCGTTGAATAATATTTGGTCGTATATATTCCGTCTATTCCTCCAACCCTGGGTCCCTCAGGGTATCAGTTACTCACCCTTTCTACGGTTCCAGAGGGAGTTCTTGCGCCCGCAAAACTTCGAGGTTACGAAGTTGTATGAAGTGTTGAAATATCGCTTCCACGTTGAACATGGAAGTACAATTGTGAAATTGTGCTGCAACGATCCATTGACGGATGAATCAACCCAACCACATTGAACATATTATCCGTCCACATTGAACGTTATATCCATAAATGAACGTCGTGGTGACTTCAAAAGTTGAACTTCGAGGTTCTTTGGATTTCTAAGTTTTGATCGGATATCACATAAATACATTACTCTGCTTCAATCATCGGGTGTTTTTCTACCGTTCTGAATTGGATCACGACCTTTTCTGGTCGATGGCTCATCACTTTTTGTTTCGTCTTTGAAGGTGCCTCAGGGATCCCATATGGGTCCTCTCTTATTCTTCCTTATCCTCATACATGGTTTTACTGGGCACCTTGCATACACAAGTTGCCTTTTTTAAAGAAAATTCAAAGATCTTCAGAGCAATTGAACCAGCAGACGACTAATGTTTAGTTCTTCAAAGTGAACTTGATTCCCTTAATGATATGTTATGACTCAAACTCTCTAAAGTTAAACCCTTCCAAATGTAGCTCTGATGGAGCCTATTCTATCGCTCTCCCATTCAATTACCTGTAGTTATTGTATCCAGGGGTTTGATGTACAAAGACTGAAAACCATTCGTGATCTGGGTGTGAGTTTGGTTTTGCAGCATTAGTTCGCGCTCACATCGATGAGATTATTTGTAAAGCGATGAGATTGCTGGGTTTCATAAAAAGAAACAACCTAGAGTTCATAAGAATTCCGTCACTCGTAACACCAAGATCGTGTGGGTTCGGTACGCCGTTTCACGTTGGTCATTTCCTTCCTCCACAAATTATTTATTGAATGGTAGCGTTGACTGTCCAGCAATTCAGGAGAAAGTTGACATCGGTGTACTACAGTATCAATCCCGTTCCCCCACCCTGTCAGTAGCGCTTGAATAGATTTCATATAAATGAGTATTTAGGTTTTAGATCAATCAACGAAATGCATAATAAATATACATAGTGGCCTGGAAGCAACAAATACATGACATTATGTTTCTAATTGCTAAATTGAGTGTGGAATGTTAAAGACACAACATTGCTCCAACAAATTACTTAAGAAACCGACGTCTGATTCGTCTGACTTGCTAGATGAGCCTTGTGCTTCAAAATTCCCCATGTGCTGTTATCTTTGAACAATCTAGTCGAGTATTTATGAACTTTACTTAAAGTTTGCCGAATTTATAATTCATATCACTTGTTACCTTATTGTTCTTTTATAACTAATTTATGATCACTTGAATGTTTTAATGCTTTAATTGTATATGTAATTGGGCTTGTCACGTATAACAAATAAATAAAAAGTTCTAGTCGTACTAAACATTTTTATTTACGTTAAAATATTTTGAAACTTGATTTTTTTTTTGTTTTACAAATATCTTTAACTAAGTATCAATTTCATGGCAAAATCCCGATGGCCGTACAATTGTGATAGTATAATTTTGGAAATTTGTCGGTTGAGCAGTTGCAAATTGGGAACAGCTTCTTGTTTCAAAGTGCGTTTTGATTGTAATCCCATTAATTCACCGGTAAATAACATGTGATGAATGTGATAGATAGTAATAATATCCCGAACTATAATGATAAAATAATAATTGGTTCAACTGTGATTGAAAAATGACCTTTATTTGAGTACAATCAAAGCCCCCCAGGAATAGTCTCACAGCCCGTTAAAACAACACTTTTTAGAGATTTTTTGTAAAAAATGAAAATATTGCAATGGCCTCAAATTTTAAGGAAATGAAATTTTTGGAAAGTTTCTCCATAGCAATTGGTTTTGGGGCATTCTATAACGATTCCTAGAGTTTACCATTTTTAGTAAAGTACAGATTATACAACGGATCAGAGACAAGACGCAGACGGCAGTTATCCAGGCTGCCTCTATGAGGATGCGTGGGTGAAGAGGAGCCAGGTGTCTAGGAATAATACTCCCTGATGCCCTTGATGTGAAAGAAAGACACTATTTATGTTTACTCCTGACCACCATGTTATTCTAATAGAAATTTCAGAAGCTGAAGCACTTTTTCCAGCTAAACAGCTACTGGTAGTACCACAGCGTTATGCCTGGAATAAGTATTATGTCTAAAGATCCACAAAGGCGAGGCCCATGCTTGTTTTATTGTTAGGTTTTAGTTTATAATTTTCAATTATGATCTTTTGTTATTGGCCCTTGAAAAACAATATTTAACCCCCTCAAAATTTGTCGGTTTACGTTTCAAGATGCGTAGAAGTGCTACAAATTTATACACAAAATTTATTATTTCTCTATTATATAGTCTTTTTACGCAGATCAGTTAACTATAATTATTAAACGTAGTTATTATTATTTATTGCAACTGGGGTTTTCCTCGAAACAAACCAAATAAAGTTGAACATATATTTCATTCAGCTCTCTAGGAAAGCCTATTATTTCACTTTCTAATTTGTTTCCCAAACCGCTTTTCGTTCAACAGCCTTTTTCTAGTAGTGATTTGAGCCCAATACTCCATCACAATAAAGGCAGGACCTAGTTTACTTAGATTGAAAAAGAACAAAGGTTAGCAATGATCCTACTTGGCCTCTTTTTGAAATGTAGACGTCTGAATTCCCTCAGTAGACCTCCCATCAGACTTTTGCTTTTCTCCTCAAAGCTCTCCCGCTCGGAGGAAATTACCTTTCACTCCGTTTTCCTTGTCTTCCCAGAAGAAGTACTTTTAATTTCGGAGCGGTTGAATCCGTTCATTATTTTTCGAGATAATATCTTTGTATTCAAATATTATTGTTATTTCAGATGGATTTATATTTTGACAACACAATATTGTATAATATAAATAGATTCGCGCACTACCTGTTCCTGACGATTTCAGTTAGAGGTCTAGACCGATTCGTGGGAGTTTTTCGGAAAAAGATTAGCAAGTTCCTGTGACGTTCTGGTCGGCTGTGTGAGCTATGTATTTTTTAGATCTTTGTGTGTAGTCTGATTTCTGTTCTTGTTCCGGTCTGCACTTTTTATTTATCTTTCAAGAGATTTTGCGGTGCTCCATCTTTGAGGCCCAAACATCTTACTTCTCTTCTAGAACCACGGAGACGTAGTGATTCTATCCTTGTCACAGCGAATTGGATCTTCGTTTTAATCCATCCTGCGATCACCTATATGGGCTTCTCCCATTCGTCAGCTAATGTGTGGGACATTCTCTTTTCAAATGCTTTGAATTCATCATGGAGAACTCTCTCAGAAGAGCAAACGAGAGGAGTGAAGGAACGTCGTATATCCTCGGCTGCTTCATCATACTTCCTCTGTTTTTCACGTGCAGCTCCTCTGGAGATAGCGATCCATTCCTGGAAAAGAGAACGCGTCTGCATTTATGATGCAGTTGTCCAAGTACGCTACTCACTCCCTCTCTCTCGCACAGACTTGGAATCATTATGTCTGCTATTAGGCTTGGATATCCATGTTCAGCTTCTCCCATTATGGGTTCGATTACGATTCTGCCCCATGCTAAACCTGCTGGCCTAGCGCAGTAGAACCGTTAGACATTGGGATGCATTTCCCTCAACTACTTTTCATATTGATCTTTGTTGTCTGAGTGGTAAGAGAGCAATGGCTTCGAGGCTTCGTGTGTCATATATTTCTTTCCTTTGAGCTCTTTCTTTTTGTGTGTGTTCTTCGCATGAACCCAGAGCTCATTGCCATTGAGAGGTGTCACGGACCTGATTGCAATTATTAATACTACAGTTGTCTATAAGGAGGATCGGTAGTCATGAGCAGCTGTCAGATCAGGGATTTCGAATGCTACTTCTCCACATTTTACAGGCAATTCCATCAAGTCGTGCTCTAGAGGTGTCACTTCCCGGCTAAGGATTGCGGGTGTTAAACATTTTTGAATAATTTCACGAAAAGGGTCGAATCCCTCGCTGCTCTCGCCGGTCACACGTTGGGCATGCACCCACTGTTTCTGAAGTGACTTGGTGTATGTTTCATACAACATGTATGCTTGAGGACATTTTTTGACGAGATAGGCGAATTTCTTCACATTTTCAACCCAATAATTTACTTTAGTCTATAAATTCTTCCTTTAAATGTGGTTCTCCCAAATGACCTCCCAGAAATCGGTGGCGTAGCCCTATGTTTACATTAGAGCCAACAAAAAGAAATTTTGCTCCGTCTTTTTTCCTGGCTTGACAAGTAAGAAGCTCTTCTGAGGAGAGCTCTTTGATTAATTTCTTTCTTATTTAGATACGAAATATGAGATAAAGCTGATGTGGGACTATAAAATCATGGATAATCTCAACTGATTTATCTCGGAGTTAAATTTCTTTTATGTATTTTGGACTCACGATGCTGAAATACAGCTTTTCGACTGATGGTGAAAAATATGCATGCCAATCGACAATAATTACTATATTCAATGAACGAAGGTTGAAATGTAAACGCAAAATGAACGTGTAGGTGGTTCATAAAAATACCTATCACATCTACCGATTTGGTGTACTAGAAATCTCTCGATCCCAAAGCCGCGTTTGGCTTACTATTTATTATGATAAACCTTTATTATTGACAAAGAAAATTTGTTAAACCACTTCCCTTTCTCATCAAAATTAGTTAATTTACACTTCAAGAGGGATAGAACACAAAAATAAGAAATATAAAAAAATTAATCCATTTAATGAAACATAAAATAATAAATGTCTAAAAACATCCGTCCGCTTTACGCCGTACGTGCCGTAAGCCGCGCCATACAGCTGTCAGAAACACAACTTTATGAGCCAAAAATTCAAAAATTATCGTAAGAGCACTTCTAGTGTAGTAACTTTCGTTGAGTGTATATCATTACACTCAAAACTAAGTTGAAAAATCCTCTTTTCATGTGGGATCCACCCAGGTTCACTCTGAGCCTCACCACCGATTATATATATTTATTTATTTATCTATTCATATATTTATTTACTTATTTTTATTCATATGTATACATATGTGTGTCATTCCAGACGTTAACTCTCCTTAGGATTGAGATAAAAATCTGTCTTGCGAAAAACGATCAGCTTTCCAAATTAAAGGATCAGTTCGTTGATCACCAATATTTGAGCACATTGAGTTGCTCAGATTTCAAAATAGTACTCGGAAAATCACAAAACAGCTGGAAACTGTTAAATTTATATTTTCAGTAGAATTTTAGTTGAAAAAGTTGATTGACGAATAACTAAACCATTAAATATTCTATGCACAACATTATGTTGAAAAATGTACTTTAATTGAGGCACTCAGAATCAGAAGGGCGAACTTCAAAATTGCTATTTGAGAACTTTGCCTCGAAAGTTTTTACTGACCAGAAGGGTGAACATCGAAATACGATTTAGTAAGTGCCGGAAGGGCGTACTTAGGGTTGCCAATGTTCACTGTCAAAACGATTAGACAGGTTGGTACCCAATTATTAGAGTAATATTGTAGTACTTTAGGAAGGCTCCAGGTAGGAAAGCTACTAGGTACATATTGCCACCATACCTACTCTTATTAATATAAGTTTATTCTTGCCTATGTCGATGTCGGGTTAAATACCTAAACAAGACAATGGATAACTGTTATCTATTTATTTAAAGCCAACAATAGATTTTTTTAAAACAGATAATAAATGCAAAAGAAATATTAAAAAACGTTCCAGTCATGCAGCATGATCGTATGAGCGAATTTTCGTAAATTATCGTATTGTATAATATTAAATTGTAAACTTGTTGGTACTGTGTGTAATGTTAAATCTGAGCTTTTTGGACGCAAAGAAATTTTTTACTATTAGTTTTATAGCAATCAACGTATTCTGGATAATAATTTGCTATTCAAAAATTGATTTTGGATTTATATACGAGTAGCTTGTTTTGCAGTTTTTATCGATTTTTTAGAAAATGTTGATGCAATTTAATTACATATTCAGCTACATTTTGAAAATAAATTTTTGAATGTTCTATTTTATAGTTGGCAAACTTTATTTGAGTAATATTCTACTAAAGAAAATATAGATTAAACGATTTTTAGCCGTTTTTAGCCGTTTTTGTGATTTTTTCAGCTCATTTTTTTTTTTTTTTTTTTTTTTTTTTTTTTTTTTTTTTTTTTTTTTTTTTTTTTTTTTTTTTTTTTTTTTTTTTTTTTTAATGAACGAACTCAGCCTTTTGTTTGAAAAGCTGGATTTTTTGGCGCAAGAACGGAATTTTAGCTAAAACCAAAGGAGAGTTCTCGGAAAGGGTGCATAAGCGATTTTAAAATTTTCTAATCCCACGCGAACCATGGGCTGATGGGTGGGAGGGGGGTGGGAGCCACTTGCCTTGCGCCTTATTTTCGCAGAGCGCTCGATTTTCTATCCACTGCCACATTCAAACTTGATCGAGAGCACTTCCTATGTCAGCGTCAAAATTGCGTTTCTATACTCACAGAACACGACGGTGACGTCAAAATCTCCGAAAGATGCTGTCTTCCCGGAAAAAATCCGCGAGAATATGCGGGAAATGACGAAAAAATACATTCCCCGTTATGGATTTTGACATGGATATGTCTTTTGGCTGGGGTTCAAGGAATTTTTTGCGACACTTTTTTTTCGCTGCCGACACTTTTTTTTCTCCACACAAAATGCAACGCTCCGGCACTTTTGACATGGATACGTCTTTGCTCTGGTGGGTCAACCAAAAATTTCCGTGACGCAAAATTTGTGTCACAATTTCAGTGTTTTTCACGTACAACCCAGCCGTTGCTAGGGACATGGAACTTCCGCAGTTTTCATCGCACAAAAATCGTTCGCCACTCGTTGGAAAGCGCTTGATTTATGTGATAAATGTTCACATCTCAAGCTACCGATTTCCCCCTCCTTACGTACCTGGCTACATTCCAAAACTAAGTTGATTGGACTATAAACAATTTTAATAAGCCGGTTACAATATTCTTAACGTAAAGCAATAGCATCATTTACTCCACTCCATAGGAAACATTTTCATCCTCTTGACAACAGTCGAGGACAACCGTTATGAAATCCCCAATCAAAGACATATCCATGTAACATGGTATCTGCTTGTAAAGCGGATAGTGGAACTCGTTTACGAGTTTGATTTAGTTTGTGTTTCTATTGATTTTTACGTACCACCAATGCGTTACTAGCGAAATGTAACTCCCTTAGTTTTCATAGCAAGAAAATCGTTCGCCACTTTTTGCAATGCTCTAATTTTATCATAACATCTCATGATCCCTAAGCCATTGTTGGGTCAAGGAAAGCTGATTTATTACGCTAAGTTATAAACTAATATCAATAAGTAACCATAATGAACTAATAATGCGAAAAGAAGGCACTATATGGTAGGTACTATTGAGTAGTAGGTACTTGTAAGCAGTAGGTACTAGACGATGCATAGACCTTTCCCTATCATTGGAACTAGCTGCTCTGGATCCATAGTGATCGTACCTTGTAAGCAGTTTCCATTCGAGTTGGCTCTCGTCGAGTTGGCTCTCGTCGATTTTGTTAATACCTACTGTCGGAACTGATTTCGTTATCCAATTGGCTATCAGCGTTATGCGCTCTGGCCCAGAACGCGATGCAACCCCTTTAACCCTGCATCAATGCAAGGTCCCTCTCAACCGTTAATGTTGAATTGTTTAAATTATTTAAATTATATATATATATATATATATATATATATATATATATATATATATCGGGGATTTGAACCTTTTATATATATATATATATATATATATATATATATATATATATATATATATATACATCGCGCGCGTTCTGGGCCAGAGCGCATAACGCTGATAGCCAATTGAATAACGAAATCAGTTCCGACAGAATGAACAAAATCGACGAGAGCCAACTCGAATGGAAACCGGATAGAGATCGCTATGCAAACCCTTCATGGAACAGCGGGATTTTTTACTTTCCCAACATACCAACAGAGTGGAAAGTAATGTCTATTTTTACTTTCCCAATTTCCCAACAGAGTGGAAAGTAATGTCCACTGTTACTTTCCCAACAGAGTGGGAAGTAATGTCCACTTTTACTTTCACACGATATATAGATCATATGGAAACAAGACATTTTATCTCATATTTTTCTTACCATAAACCAATATTGAGCATTACTAACGCTACCGCTAATATTTCCAAATTTAGACAATTTTGTTAATTAATGTTCAATGCTAATAAATTTTTCATAAAATATCTCGTGTGTATTTTACTTATTTCATCATTCTAATTTCCTAATTACACCTCCAACAATGGGCATATCCATGATCTAATGTTTTTCCCCCAAGGAAAAATTTCTTTGACATGGTTTCGTTCTCACTCTTTTTCGATTTCCTTCTTAGACCCAGTAAATTCCAACGGTTTTTGCTCGGGTTGGTTTTTAAATGTTCGTTCGAGGTTCCGATTTGGTCCCATTTGAGTTTCGAGGCATGAAATTTTGTTTTCCGATTGTGGTGAACGAAAATGTGGACGAAAACGTTGGTTTTCGAGCCAACGCTCTTCCAATTCCATCGAAACGTAGGTATACTCTGAACTATATATTCCAACCTCTTGAAGGAAGGAACCTCTCGCGTTTGAAAGACACTTCAACAGAATAACAGACGGGGAAAAGGACAGCCCTTCTACGCAGGTAAAATAATTTTCTATCTTTATTAAAGCCAAGGCCCTACAACTGTACGTGGATTTCAGACGCCGCCTACTGCAAATTGAAGAGAGCATTGCCGGACATATTGGGGGCAACTTCACGCGCCCTTCTTGAATTGCAAGGCTAGCTAGTTTGTGAATAAGTGTTCGTAGAAAACATATTTTGTATTATCTTGATGAAAACTAGTCTAAAATCATTAAAAACGTCAATTATTATGATGACAACACAGTTTGTAAATGAATTTTATGCAATATTTTCAACAGAGACAAACTGTGGGAGCTGCTTGTCTTTGGAATATCTAACCAAATATGACGATTTACAAACTTATTTAGGCCACAATTCTCGTCCGATTTTCGTGATTTTTTTTTGTTCAATTATGAATTTGGTCTAGTTTTGGATCTTATAACAGGAATTTCAAATTTGATTATGAAAAAGGGTGAATAGAGGGGGTAACAGTAAAATATCATGATGTTTCAACTAATATTATCAGATGTTTGTGATTCTTTTTCGTTCAACTAAGAATTTTGTCTAGTTTTGGAAGGTGTATTAGGAGTTTCAAATTTCATTAAGGACGAGGAAGATTAAAGGAGGTAATAGTAATAAATCATGATGTTTTAACTATTCAAGTCAGATTTTTGAGATCATTTTTTAAATTCGATTATAAATTCGGTCTAGGTTATAAAAATATGTCAGGAGCTTCAAATTTCATACTGGAAGTTTTATTATTTGAATTTGCTGTCAGTGGAGGGAGTTAATGGGGGGGGGGGGGGTTCGAGAAGTCATGATATATTTGTTTTTCCTCTCATTTTAACTCTCACCAAATATATATAAAATCCATTCATAGGGACGTCCGTGTAATGCATGCATTACTTACCAATATGATTTCATGTAGTTTTGCGTAGTGGCGATATTGTACTTTTCATACCGTACTTATAATAGTTAGGGCATAAGTTAGTTAGGTATTTTAAAGTGAAAGATCCTTCCATTGTTCAAAAGCAATTATCTCAGAACCATTCTTCCAAAGGAACAGAAGAATCGCTCTGCATTTCAATATTGAGACAATATCTTGTACATAAGACACAGTTTTACAAACACCATGGGTTCACCTCGATGGAGCAAGGAGTATGATCAGAGGAGCTGAACAATTGAATAAGTAAATGAATAACTACATCATGGCACTTTCTATGTTATTATATTATTTTAATTTTACATACAATTCTGTCAATACAATACAATACAATACGATGTACAATAGTACAATACAATATCAATACAAAAAACAATTTCATACAATTCTCTCAATTTCTTGTTTAAAGGAAATCTGTGGAAAAAACAAAACAAAGTTTAGATTAATTTGAAACTTTGTAGCTCATGCATATTGATAAGTTAGTAAAAAGAAAATTATTACCAACTACAATAGGTACTGCGTTACCACATCAAGAGGCCTACAACAGACCAAAATAATCTTTAGGAAATCGTGAAAATCTATACTTACTTGTGAAATGAGTGTGCAGTCTTCAGTTTTGCGATTCATGCAGTTAAACGCCGCACACACTTTAACCATTGTGCATTATCAAAGAAATTTCATGAGTAGATAAACTATAATAATACAATCTTCATTGCACAATGCACATAAATAAACGATGTTGCCCCCAATATGGCCGACTACAGACCGTTCAATTTGCAACGCGACACTAGCGCTACGAGTGGGTCTAGTTTACTATTACAATGTCTTTGATTAAAGCGAAGAAACTTTTCGTGGATCCGCAAAGTTTATAAGATTTAAGTTGTATAAAAGTAATTTCTAAAACAGAGAAAAACGTCTGTCAAGTGGGGTGGGCAGTGTAACTTCCTCACACATTGTAACATGGACGTAGAATTAGTAGAAGAATAAAAATTTCACATCCGACAGTTCTGTTAGTACTGAAATGTTCCTAAAAGTAAACTTTTCGTGGTTCCACAAAAGGTGCGGAGTTTGATAGTCATTTCCGACAGAAAAAAACGTCTGCCAAGGTGAGTGGGCAGTATAACTTCCTCACATAGAAAAATCAGCAAATAATTACACAGCAGTTTACTATTTTCGCTTTGCCCCTTTTATAAGATTTTTTTTTTTTTTTTTTTTTTTAAAGCGTTTATTTTGATACTATATCAACTAGTTACATCTGAAGTATTATACAGGTAACTATCTAGATATTTACTTCACATAAATTCCGCATTGTTTATATAAGTGTTAGTCCATTGACGTACACCACATTACAGCTGCACATCAGCATCCAAGGTCCAATGGCTTGGTCCTCTTCAGGCGTCGGTTTACTTGGAAGTTGTCGAGAAGCTGGATAGCTTCAGGATTGGTATGTGCGAGTAGCCTCTTTTCATAGTTTCTGGCATATCTTTTTGTAACATCGCTGATTCTCTCCATTTTGAGATCTTTGTGGAGGTCATCATTACGAACGTACCACGGAGCATTCACAATACTCCTCAGTACTTTAACGTACTGTACGTACTACGTACAGGACGTAGAATTAGCAGAAGAATAAAAATTTCACATCCGACAGTTCTGTTAGTACTGAAATGTTCCTAAAACTAAACTTTTCGTGGTTCCACAAAAGGTGCGGAGTTTGATAGTCATTTCCGACAGAAAAAAACGTCTGCCAAGGTGAGTGGGCAGTATAACTTCCTCAAATAGAAAAATCAGCAAATAATTACACAGCAGTTTACTATTTTCGCTTTGCCCCTTTTATAAGATTTATTTTATTATTATTATTATTATTGTTTTTGTTTTTGCCATTCCCTTGCTATTGTCTATAGAAAGGGATTGCAAGAATTTTTAAAAATCTCTATCCCCACCCGAATTATGGGCTGTAGATCTCGATGGTATGGGAACTATATCCAGTCACATCTTTACATCCCACCCCGAGGGAGCGAGAAAACCCTCCCCTAGCGAGCAAAGCGAGCAACATCCCCTAAACACGTCAGATTTCAACGGGGTTTTTCCTGCGAACACTGTTGTGCGAAGGCACAGCTTTATATTTTAGGTCACTTCAGTTTAGTGGTATCCCCTTCCGGTGCACTTGCAAGAACCTCGAAAGTTCTCGAAGTTTTCCTCAACGTTATGGCACTATAAAACATCAGATTTTGACACCGCTTTGGAATTATGTGCAGCGCAAACTTCGCCCAGTAAACGGGACTATGTCTTAAACTGATATCATCAACGAAACGCTATTTCGGAGGCCGAGTGTTGCAGGAGTTGTGTGAAAACACCTGGTTCGAGCGGTTTGAGAACGAGATGAGACCGCGGAAAGAGGAGTCTGGTTGGAGAGGCGGGGGGAGCAACAAACATCCCCCTTCTATTTCTCCTTCAATAACAGCATATTGGACTTGTCAAGACCAAATATCCACCCCCGCTCGTCCCTTCACCAGGTTCTCCGCAATTCGGTGTTACATTCATTCTACGGGGCGGATCCTATCTGCGGGATGCTTTTCCGTCACAACCCCACCATAGCGTTGACGTCGATTGATTGCGACCTCTGTTTTTCCATCCCCTAGTTGAAGGCTTTTGTGTGTGACGGCGCTTTAGACTAATATGTCGATGCGATCCACTGATCATTCTAAAACTTCTGTATGTTTTCAAGTTTCAAATATGCATTACCCAAGCAAGACACCAAACTTATAGGTACACGATATAAGCCGGACATCAACTAGAAGGGTTATTAGAGGCACTGAACATGGTGTCAAAGGGGACAATGTAGGTGTATGATTTTAATGGGACCATCTTACCCTCCGTCAATAATCGGATTGCCATCGTGATCTTCACTAGCAGATAGGGGATAGAATAAACAATTTCAATATTTCGCAGAGAAAGGCATCGCTACACTATGCCACAAGGGATACAGCAATGACCACTGATTAACCCCAACAGCGAATAAAAACCCAAAACTAGAAAATAGAACTAAGACTAGTTTATGTACCTATAACCATATAAATATATATTACTTATAAATTAATATATATTATTAATAACAGTTTGTGGTAGAGCCCAGTGGATCGCAGGTATAATAACAAGGACTGGACCTTGTCTGGTCCATATAGAATTTCAACCCGCTGAGGCGGATCAACATTATTGTTAGAGTTCATAATTTCTAACTCTCATGGGAACCATTTTTAAGGTAACTATCCAAAATTTAACCTGTAAAATCCCTGGAAATATGATTGGATTCAGTAATTTTATTAATGTATTAGGAATTTAACGTTTCCCGTAGTTGCACACACTGTATCTTACATTCGAATACACAGAATTTTGTAAGAAGTTATTTAAGTATGTACGTGAATAATCTCTAAGGGAACTATAGGGTGACAAATAGGGAAACTATGGCTGTTGCAATAACAAGGTGTTTACATACGTTTGAAAAGAACTCTCCATATAGGTCCTAATTCAATAAGATTCGTAGAGAGCACTTAATCCTGACACGTGAAACCAATACAATATTCACTAAAATCGGATGATAATTGTGGGAGTTGAATGTGTTGCGGGTGTTGAACGTTTTCACAACCAGAAAGGCGCACTGGGGTTCGCTGACTGTCTACCTGCACTTTAAAAAACCTATAGAATCGGGTTCTTAAAAAAATAGACTTATATGAATTCGCCCTTCTGGTTGTGAGCGCCTCAATTTCATTAATACTTGCTGAAAACCTGATAAAAACTGCAAAAAAAGAAAAATCCAAAGTATGTTTTGAATCAAAGAATAATATATAGAATAGTTTATAAAGGACTTGGCTTACATCGCGTCTATTGTTCTCATCGCATTCTCGGCCGAAAAGATTTTTGATGAATTAAGAGCTAAGATTTACTCTTAATCATTTGTATAGCAACATTATGTTCTGACTGGCATAACGTCTACATCCGCCTTAATGGAAAACGTTGGATGCTACAAACGTACGGGTCGAGATGACGTGAGAGCTTAACTCCTTATTGGTAATTATATTGTTGGTTCTTAATCAAGCCAGAACCCTTTGCCGCTTTCACCTTAGAGCAAAGGAGATTTGAAATAGACGGGCCCTTTCCGTGAAAGGGGTTTAGTAATTCAATTCTCATTAGCTAGGATTTGCTCTGAGAGAAAGCGCTAGCAGGTGCAATGGTGCTTTTGCACATTTTACTCGAGCCGAGATCATTCTTTCCTGTTGCCGAGAACATTTCAGTTGCCTCATAATGACGAAGATCCATTTCCCGGAGAATGGCTCTGTTGTATGTAGAAATACGCGTGATATTGTTTTGTTGTCAGACGAAAATTTAGAATGATCTCCAGTGATAAAGCATATCCATATCACAGAGTATGTAAGGCACCGCTTAGAGCTGGTGGAAACAAACATTGCTTTCTTCGAGAGTTCACACGGCATTTACCTATATAAGTACTTATAATCCAATCACAATCTAGGGCATCCTAAAACTTGGACAAAAGTGACACTCTAAATCGAAAACACAAGGAGTTAATCCTTACAAACCAAGATATCATTTGAAAAGATTCAATAAACATTCTTCTGTTACTAATGATAAATCTGAGTCCTTGAGTTCCTGAGGTCCTGCGTTCTTGAAAATTTATCCATATTTTAAAAGCCACTCCTAAATCTGACCAACAATATTGTTCTCGTAATAACCTTTTTTGTTTAATACTTTCAATTTAAAATGAAGTACCTAAATCGAATGAATATATATTTACGATGAGTAGGTAGTATTCACTTATACAGTGGGTAGTGATCTACACCGTAGATTTTCGCCTTCTTGTTATTAAAGTTATCCTGGGCTACAGTGGAGTACTAGGCTATAATCCACCGTCTCCTGGATTTTTAATCCGGAGACCGTCATCTTCTTCACTGAGGAAACGACAGCGGTCTGGTAGGAAAGGGCTACCCTACTCCTCTAGGCCCTGAATATGCAAAAGGACGAGCTACCTTCCTGTAAAAGGCCCTTCAGAAGCGCCCTACTAGAAGGGCGTGGGCTCCGAGGGTTTATAACTAGGTGGAACTCTGGGGAGAGTGGTGCTACTGAGCCCCCACCCCCCACCTTTGCCAACACAAACCTCCTCCAAACCCTGATTTCTTTATCTTATCAAGAGCTGCCATCCTGCCGGCTCCTTCTACCTCGCTAAAAGCTTTGAGTTTTCTACCTTACCACACGTAAACGGAAGATAAAGCCGTCCGTGACGTACAATAAAGATCCTATCGCTGTGAAATAATGTCCTAATTTCCAGGTAGCCCTGACTTTACTTCTAGCGGAGGCTCTAACGCCGTGGTTTTCATTACAAATCATAGTTCCAAGTTGTCTTGCTTCGAATGGAAGTTTCTTGATTCAAATTAAATTAGAGCAAAAACCTAACGTGGGAATAAGAATCAGCAGATGAGCAAGTTGTAACGCCTTAACAATGTGAAGAGCAATATGAAATACAACGTAACGCGTTTATGAAACGAAAAAAAAAAAAAAAAACAGGTTCCGCGTTAAAACTCAAGAATTAATTTTCTGTTTTCGTTTCAAATCTCCTAAAATATCCTCCAGTGTCCATTGCTCCAGCGGCCTTCCGAATTTCTTGATGAAATTGTAATAAAAATGGTACAAAGAGGAATGCAGGTGGGTCTTTTGACAAAATGTCTTTAAAGCAGTAATGAACGGGGCTCAAGGTTCTGAGGGTTGAGGGGGTTTTTTCGGTGGCATCCATTTTGTATCAATCTTCTTCGTTCCCTTTTAGTCCCTTACGCCAGGACATTCAGAGCAATGCCAGTTTGATGTCAAGTTCCACAGCCCTGAAAATAATCATGCAACTCTAAAATAGCTTTGATGTAAGAAGTTTGGCAGAAATTGCGTTGGCTAGAATTAGACTTAGAATACCTATTATATATTCCATAAATTATAGATATTTTTAGGAAATTTATCAGTGTGGAAGGCACTGTTCAGAACCTATGTTTATAACTTTTATGTAGAAGTTAAGTGTGTAAGTTATTGATTTCTTTGACTAAGAAACTAAGTACTTATAATTTCTGATAAATGAGGAATTTCATGAGCTATGGACAAATTCTATCTATTGTAGCACCTCAAAAAGAATTTTGATAGCCATTAACGTAGAATAGAGGCGAAGAAAAATTAATACCTAATCATCTTCACCGAGGTTCCAATGTGGAGCGTCATTTTAGCTGTTGGTTGTGGTGGAGCCCTACGTATTTTACACTACCAACCCGATTAAGGCAAGTGCAGTGCTATGTTACGTGACTGAAATATGTTGGTTCATGAATCTCCAAAGTGGACGAATCAGGTTGACATGGGAAAGAGAGAGGCATTAGAAACTACGTATGAAACTACTTATTAGAAAACTAAGTACCTACGTGTTCTTATTGAGATATTGTAGTAAAATATGTATCCCTAATTCTTTTGTATTTATCAGTATCACATTTTGAAGTTTTGCAATTACATTGCTTATTTTTGCACTAGTTCATATAGTTAGCCATTTTTCACACAGTTTGCTGATAGAGAAGGATTCATTCTTGTCACATTTCATGATGAGCGACTGATTCTGTTTCTTTGAACTGATGATGCGTAGATCACACCACTCTCGGATGAGAAGAGGAAGATAGAGCCGCATGCTCAAGGGAGCTTATGGAAGATGGAGGGCAAGTCCACCCATGTAATTCGAGCTGGATGCTAGGCCAGCTCACCACCAAGCGCCCTTCCGGCTTAAGCCGACGGGTGTTGGAGGGGGTTACTATGATTATTGGGAGAGAGGATAATGGCGTTGATGAGGGAACGTGATGGGAACGAGGCGTTGAAGAGCGCGGGGTTTGACAGCTCTCACTATTGTCAGCAACCGCGTCACAAGATCCCCCCGACCCGCCTTCCTATCCTACCTCCTTCTAACCCTTACTCTGCTCCACCCTCTAGGGCCTGCCACATTCTTGGATCCCGTTGAGGGTTTCTCATTAGGTGAACAAAACAACTTATATTGGAAAATACCGCAACAGCCATCACGTCCGGACTGAGATCTCATCATGTTTTTTGGATAACCTCCATATTGTGTCATCAAAATGCATCTACTAAACCAATATAATAATTACAGCGTACAAACTGTGAATTGAACCGTAAAGCGGTCAGCCCTCACCAGCAGTCAGTTTACCTTTCGGAAATTGAGTTAAACCTTTCACAATTTGAGATAAATCTTGGATAACGCTGATTTTAAGAGCATGGAACACTAATTTGTCGGGGCCTATTGCTTTAAAAAAAATCGAGACTATTTTGCGACACCGAAACGTGATATGAGCGTGGAGTAAAAACAGTCGCTGCATAAACCTCTGCTTGGATTCTCTACTGTTCAAATTAGAAAGTTAAAAATACACCTGATTGGCGGAGTAAGCTAAAATCTTTCCTTTTCTTCTTAGTGCCAAAAAGTGCTGGTCAGCAAACTCATCCTTTCTTTTAGAAATGTGCTGATTTTTGCTTACACGGCATACTAATCAATGAAGATTTATTTGTACGTTTAAAAATAAAATTTTTAGTGTGTTTTTCGAAATTTTTCCCGATTCCAAATTTTTTTTTTTTTTTTTTAATTCACGAGACCAACCCGTCTCGCAATTTTCTGCATCATACTTTGAAATGGCACTAGAAGCACTACACTTTGGTTAAAACTGACATTTTAGTAGTTTCCTATGTAGACGAAATAAAAGTATATAAATTAAAACATCTTGCTCTTCATATTTTCCTTTTATATTCAGGAAGAAATACAAACTTATCTATGATCGGCACCTGAAACGATTCTAAGGGGATATTCAGCAATCGTAGAATATTAATTTTATGGTTTGAAACAAAACTCAACCATTGCCACCCGAAAAGGAGATTGGAACCTGATTTCAGATTTTTGGAAAGGCAAATTCAATGTTCACATAAATACCTGCTGGCTTCAAACTCCTTTTAGGCTCTACTAACCCATCCCGAATATGCTGATATTGGAATATTTTGGATATAGTTCCAAAGCAGCAAGCTGAACTACTTTGATTCGATAAACCTTATAGAAAAAATTTTACGACGTAAAAACCTAGAATCTACTAATTGCTTTCAAACATTCAGTGATGACGCTATATCTGTGAAAACCTTTAAACCGTTTTTCATACGACATGATAAACCGGCGGTAATATTAGCGGATGTTGAGGCAACTGGACCACTCTTTAGAATCAGGTGAACTAAACCGCGTTTAAATTACCTTTCCCCAACCCCGCAGAGGGGTCTTTACCCAATCAAAAACTCTCCATTCTCTTGGAGAGGCTTTCGAAGAGTTAGTGTGCTTTCGCTATTAAAAAAGGGGAGAGTTTCCGGAGGGCGGATCTTGATGAATGTGAAGGGAGCTAAAGCCCATTGTAGGTCGGGAAACAAAAGGTGGGGCCGCTAACCCGGCTAACGGTGAAACCAATGAGAAAAACCTCCGACTCCGACAAATGATATTAATAACTCCCACTATCTCATTTACCTCAGCCCGTACCAATCCCAGAAATTTTCGTCATATCCTAGCAGATTCAACAAAGAAGTGAAATTGCTTCCATGCTTTTCTAAAGTCATTTTATAACAATCAATCTAAGGAGAGCTTCTCATTTTTACCAGAATTGCATGTACACAAGTATAAGTCATCAATCAAATCAAGCAACGTATATATATATATATATCCTCTATACCAAATGGAATTTAAATAAATCATTTTGATTCTTCAGCAACTAATACATAGCATTTACAAGTCAAATGAAACCTTTTCCAAATAATATTAGACCTTTTCCAGATGAAATTAAATCTTGTTGAAAGTAAGAAAAATGAAGTGAAACCTTTGAGAACCGCAGGGGTTGACAGAAAAAAGTTGACGAAATGGAAATTCTGTGAATAAAACACCATGCTATATTATTTTGAAGTAGACAGATGTCGGCTTACTAGAAAACATGTTAATTTGAAGAATTTCGAACTGTTGAGTGTGAAGTAGGTACCTACTCATCACAATGTACAGAGAACAGAAGTAGCCGATAATTCGGAAGTCAGTAATGTAATACATAAGTCCATTTTTTTTAACACAGAATGTGTTTTAGCCATGGACTAACTAGCCGAAAATGGAACGCGGGATGGGAACGAAATGTGTGACGGATGATTTCCGCTTACAACCGAGTCGTTGCTAGGGAAATGGTACTTCGCCGTTTTTCATCCCACAAAATTCGTTGACCATTCGTTTGAAAGCTCTCGATTTATCCAACCATATTATGTTAACTACTGCGAAGTGCGTGGCCAAGAAGCTGAGTTATGAGCATGGTTATTTGAATAATTGTTTACACACAGGTGATCATTCTCAATTATTGATATTGTGAACATGATTGCAACCGCTTGTTTGGTTGTCACTTGGTTGCGCGACAACGCAAATACATTCTGTGTTTCAATAATTTCGTCCGAAGTATGTAAATAGAGGTAACCGGGGGTCCAGGGGGCTTGCCCCCTGGCGAGGCGCGGAGCGCCGAGTTTTTTTTTTTTTTTTTTTTTTTTTTTTTTTTTTTTTTTTTTTTTTTTTTTTTTGCTAACTAGTATTTTAATTCCTTCATTTAACATTTTCTCTGATTCTAACTGAATTTTCTTTCCAAAAATCCCTAACTGATTGATTCAATAAACTGATAATAGAAATAAACAACTGATAATTTTACATTCAATTTTTATTAATGAAGAAAACAATAAGGATCGTACAATTTAAAATTTTTGATATTTTGAATTTAATTTTATCTTTTCCCAGAAGAAACTCCAGCTCCTGGGGAGAAACGTCGGAGAACAATAAAAAACCTATTTAAGGACAGAAAGGCCTTTTTTGTCAATTAATTTGGTGCTCATATCTAATTCATAAATGTATTGCTTACCTTACAGAAATGTATTGTTTGATTTGGAAAAAAATTCATTTGGTTTGGAAAATGATTCATTTGGTTGGAAAAGGACCCTTTTAATTTGAAATAGGTTTCATTTGGTTTGGAAAAGATTTCATTTGACTTGAAAATACTATAATTAACTTTTTGTAATCATTTTAATCTTGAGGCTGTCTCAGTTTCATAGAAACATAAGAGATCATAGGACACCATTCTTCCCCTAAACCTTACAGCCCAGGTTCCAGTCAAGTTTTGGCTTCTTTTAGTGAATGGAGATTAATCACTCGCCTTAATAATACCTTTCTCTATTTATCTTCGAACTCTTATCTCAATAAATCTCTTAAACACTACGTTCCTGATTGAACCCCTACACCAATCCGGTAACTCTTCTCTGATTTGTATGAACAGCAGTATGATTAACATTCCCCCTCTTCACTGGTGCCTTTAGAGAAAACTCCCTCAAGGGACTTTTCTTTGGTTGAAAGTTGAAGCATGAGCCCCTAAATTTGGATCCTCAGAATGTAGTATCCACTTTAAATTTTACTCTTACCCTTGTTAAACATAAGCCGGACCCTCACAGTGTAGTATCCACTTCAAATTTTACTCCCAGCTTTGCTTAACAAAATATGGATAGTCTGAGGGTATTATTCGTTAATGAATCCTCAAATCCTATTTTAATCATTTCAACATCTGCTCTAAATGACTGAGATTCTCAGCGTGCACAGTTAATCTGCGCAATACGCTGGATTCTCAAAGGACTGTACTATAGGGTTGCCCTTAAAATCAAAGTTTCAAAATTCCATCGAAACATGTTATAAATTTGTTCCTAATCATGAAAAAACTACATCGAATTTTTTGAGATTTAAATCACAAGTTCACGCTTTGGTCTATATCGACCGGATCCTTTGAGTACAGCATCCACCTCAATCATTTGTTACTTGATACCTATCATTTATATCTTATTGATACCGAATTAAAATCATGAAGTGAGTTCAATTTATTATCAATCGTCTCTGTGAAGGTGCAACCTACATACATTCTATTTATACATACGGATATCTACCTAAATATATTTACTTTTATCACTGGAGCAACCATCATTCACTTAAAATTCCGTTGTCTTTTAAACACACCCTCCCTACAGATCATACTTGAAGTAGGTAATAAAGTTAGATAATGTTAGTTAGGTAATGTCTGATTTATAATGATAAATGAGGCAATGATTTTAACATGACCTAATTCTATCCATTCCCACAGAAAAATTTAAATTTTTATTCAAATCCTCGCATTTGCTCAAGCTGTGGGTTTTTCTTCTGAACCTCTGCTGACCCAGGTGATAATGCCATTTTCACAACAACACTTTCAACTCAATTCGGATTGAACGAGTGATGGATGAGGTGCGATGCTAGAGCCGCTCTCACGGTCTACGTCAGTGGATAATGCGATAAGTGTGTTCCTCCTTTTTCTTCGTTCTGTGATTTTTGTCCCGGTATTGATTCGGGAGGAGAGTACACTGATGAGTGCGTGGAACGTCACAAAAGGCTCCGACAATACCTATCTATGTGCTTTGTGTTCTCTACCATCAATATCAACCAATATTAGTGATGTTCAGGTATCGATCCTTTCTCTTCACTATATTTTGTTTACATCTAAGTTTAACGTAAACAAAAATTAGAAATAACTGACAACTTACAAGGTGGTTTTATTGACGTAAAAAAGAACAACTGAAAGTAATTAACACACGCAATTCCAGCAAGAGTAAATATGTGTGGTAAAAATAATAGATAATAAGTATTGAAGTGAAAATTATTGGTAAACAAAATCTAAGTTGGGTAAAAACAAAGTATAATGACTCACCTAAGCAAATTAAAGGTAAAATCAAAGGCATTTCCTTTGGAATATACTTAGTCTGTAGTCTATATACTTAATCAAAGATGATATTAGTTATTTTTCAAACTGTATGATGATTTCAATACATTCAATCTCATCCTCAATTCGATATATTTTTACGTACATGGTGAACCGCTCGTAGATACGAAAAAAAATGTATGAAATTAGATCAGAAATGGATTAAAATGCCGCCAATTGCATAGTTTTATCTTAATCCATTCTCGAGTTATTTTCCTAAAGTTTCGTTCAGGAAAACCGTGTATTTTTCCTTTCAAACTCAAATTTCTCCACTTTACTCCATTCAATTTTGACTTTTGACAATATTTTTGGAATTAACATAAAATTTTGTATTAGCATGGCGTACTTTGATTCTTAGAAAGTACTATTTAAAGACCACAGCAATAGCTCAAGCATAGCCGAATTTGAAATCATAAGTTTTTTGAAAATCTGAGGAACGATACTACTCTTTCAAAAACATCCTGGATACTGGCATATCTTGGAAAATGCTTCGTTTGATATTCTCGCCAAAAGTATTGACAATTTTACTTTTACGTTGCTCCTTATGGGAGAAAATTATGTTTTGATGTTGAAAAATATGGTTTCTTCAATGAACTCGAGGGTTTTCTTGAAAAATGACCCTCTATGAACCTACGAGTATGGGGTCGGTTTCCACGTATTTTTCACGCTGAATCGAATGGTAACACTTGCAGATCTCTACAACTCCGTTATAACCGAATTTTACACCTTAATCAACTAGTTTCACCCATAAGGGGTTTCCACGTATTTTTCACGCTGAATCGAATGGTAACACTTGTAGATCTCTACAACTCCGTTATAACCGAATTTTACACTTTAATCAACTAGTTTCACCCATAAGGGGTAAAAGCATAACAGGTTTAAGATTTAAGCATAACAAGCTAAAATTTGTGAGTTTGAGTGTACAACTCGGTTACAACGGAGTTGGAGAGATCTGTACATGTTTCTATTCGATTCAGCGTGAAAAAATAAGTATAAACCGACCCCATACTCGTAGGTTCGTAGAGGGTCATTAAAAAACACATTTTTCAACATTGAAACATAATTGTCTCCCCTAAATAGCAAAATACCGTTGGAAAGACTATTTTTCATACTCTTTCAACAAAAGCAATTTTCATGTGATTTGCCAGTTTCCAGGACTTTGTTTGGAAGAGTAGTAACTTTTCAAAGATTTTCAGACATTTTAATTTTTCAGATTCGGCTATGTTTGAGATGCTTTTATAGTCTTTAGATGGTACTTTTTAAGAATCAAAGTACATCATGCTTATAGATAATTGTTAATCCTATTTCCGAAAATGTGGTCAAAATTTAAAATTAAATGATGTAAAGTAAATCTTTAACAAATCATATCTCGAGAACGGATTGGGAGAAAATTTTTCGTATCTATGAGCGGTGCAGCCTGTATATTCAGATCGCAGATTTCAAGGAGAGTCTAGCAGTCGTGATACCTTTAGTATAATGGTTAAGCAAATTCTGTGGCTCATACAGCAAAGAATACTGTTATGGTATATGTACCTAGTGAGACTTTTAGCAGAACGGCTAAACCGAACCACAATCCTTAAGTTGTCATCTGAGGAATTTTGAAAAGGGAGACAAAAAGGAAAATTGTACATACATGGATTGTGAAGGGAGATAGTAGCTGTCGATTCCGGACTGAAGGTTCCGTATTAAGATAAGAAAGGTAATGGTAACATGATCATACAACTCCTACTGATTAACAGGACAGTCAAAGGGAACAAACAATGCCATCTTCCATCATACATGCAGACCCGCCATCAGCCGAACCAAAATCTGATCTTTCACCTGTGACCCAGTCTGGCTCATCCTTCGATAAATAACATAATTCCGATACTTTCGCTAATACTTCCCAGTTTTGGTATGAATCTTGTATCATCAATGAAGTAAAAATTTCAATGTGAACTACAGATTATTTTCTGTGAAGTATGAACGAAATATTGTATCATAATCGCATTGGAATCGGAATGTTGTACAATAACACAATATGGAATGTTGTATAGTAATAGAATTTGGAGTATCGTTCAAGAATACAATATGGAATGGTGTATAATAAGTATACTACAACATAACCACTCTATTTACAAGAAAAACAATTATCTACGGAAGAAGTAAATTTTAATTCAAACGATGGCGTTAGTCATCACAGGTCTATCATCGAACAGGTTCCAGCAACCAATAACTATATCTCTTGCTCTATATCGCTCATATTAATTTCTTATCACAAATGTTTCGATTACATTTTATTTATACACAAGTTGGTATTGATGATAACTCATTCCCAGTTCGGTTTCCGATGAATACCCTTCTGTATTTATATAAATACTTCTGTTTTTTACAGTTTATTTATTACATATATAATTTATATATGACATATATAATTTATATCTTATATATATATAAATTTATTATGCACAGTTTTGGGACCTTGAGAGTCGGTCAGGCAATAATAAAAACCAAGTCTTCAAGCCCTGAATGAACCTGCATGAATTCTCCAAGCCCTGATGATGATGTATAAATACATCGAAACGTTGGCTTTGAAGACTTCATTTTTATTATTGCCTGACCGACTCTCAAGATCCCAAAACTTTGCTAATTATCTCGTAGCAGTCAAGAAACTAAACCATATTGTAGATATATTATGTAAATAAATACTTCTGTAGTATAAAAAACACTGGGGTTTTGTATATATTAAAGACATAAAGAAATTTTCATATTTTTCTAGGCCCAGAAATCTGTATCAGTGAGAGATCTGTGAATGATCATTGATTCCCAATAAGAATTCCAAATTATGTTAATAGTAATCAGTTATCTTCCATCTCATTTGTTTACTTACAGGCTTCACTCAAAACTTAAGTTTTATAGTTATACATATAGAAAATTACTGACAGAGAATTTTAGAAACGTCAACTGAAAACTTCATTAGCTGGGATATATTAATATAAGAAGTTTAAAGTCCTATAACAAAATATATAAGACCATTTTCATTTTCCTTCGTAAACATATTATCATTCTGATCTCCAAGGTAAGAAGTGAGTTTTATTATTTTTGTTTCTGAGTTCTTTATTATATCGGAATCTATTGAATGCGCAACTTTACGCAGGCATGGACACTAATTAGTGACACTCCAGAGGGGTCGACGAAACTATCTCAAGGAGATTCCCAAGCCTGTATTAACTTGGTGAGTCGATTACAGGGTGGTAAGTGCACTAAACTAAAACTACCCTTAACTCTCTCCCCACCCCTTTCCACCCACGTCTCGGAACCCTTTAAGAGCTTAGTTTCTAGGGGTAGCTGCCGTCGGTATGGGAGGGCTAAAGGCATTAGGTGCTCTCTTACTCCGTTTCCTGTCATCCCCTGGGGAGTCAGCGGAGCGGCATCTCCTGCTCTTAGGCTCGTCTTTTGACGCTAAGCTGTGGTTCTGGATCACCGACCAATTTAACCGGCCCTGCTGGCCACTTTGATAATGAGTTAGAAGCTCTCCTGAACCCCGAAGACTGAAAATCTCTTCCAGGTTTGTTTCAAGGACCATCCAGACAACTGAACTGCCTTAAACTATTTAGTGTGACTGAAAAAACTAAATTGAGTTGAAGGGCCCAATAAGAGATGTCACCTACTAGTTCCTTAATATCTGTTGAGGAAAAAATGGAGTCCCCAGAAAGCATAATAATTTACCCAAAGATCTTCTCAACTTCAGTGAAAACAGTGTAAGGTACCCGTTCTGTTGATCTTTAAATCATAGAAGCACATGAGCTTATAACTCTCTAAAACTTCAATGGTGAATTTATCCCTGTTCAGAATAAGTTACTTTATAAAAATGTGAGTAACTATAAAGATTATTGATCTGTAATAGGTAAGGCCATTATATAAGGGTTATTAAAGTTAAAGGTATATACTTGAGAGTAAAAATCATCTATCGCTAACATGTTTGTACACATATTTCTATCCCTTCTCCTGTACCTCCTGACGCACACTACTTCCTACCTCTGGAATGCGCGTCTGTTCACAATGGCCATCCTATGTTAGGCTTTGCATTTGAGAGTTACCTAGTTATAGAGGAATCTTCTATCTTCTAGTTACAGCTCGTAATATCATGGGGCATGGCCAGTATTAAAAGTTATCGGTGTTTACGAATTGAAATGATTTCTAATTATGAGGATGAAATTACAAAATTACGAATGGTCGATTTTATACTAACTGATAACCCATGAAGGGTAGGCCTTTACAAGTTGGAAAGTTGGATCCAGGCTTTACAACTTCCTTCCGGCAAAGCTACAGGAGAAGCCTGATAGTGTATCACGCAGAACCAACTTTTCGAATCAATCAGCTGGAGCTCTGGGTGGAGCCCGTCATTTCATTCGTCCCTTGATGTCTTAAAGAGACTCCTTATCAAAATTCGTTGTAATCAGACAGACGACATAACTTTTAGCACACTGAGCTTATCAGGATGGAGCCTGTAAGGTCATTCCTCTCTCGTTATCCCAGAGAGGCTCCTCATTAATTTCCAACGTCCTACGGTGATCAGAAGAGATTTTAGCTCACTCAGCTGATCAGAATGGCGCTTCTCACTTCGCTCGTCTCTTGTTGTCCCAGAGAGACTTCCTATCAAATTTCGTCGTCCAATGGTGAATAGGAGAGATTTGAGTACGATTTTGTCATCATTATGATGGATATTACGGCTCGTGGTCAGCTGATCATCACCAAACTCAGCGAGGCTCAAGTTCCGACATGGTAATACATCATATCAAAATTTGGTCCAAATCGGACCAGTGGTTTCGGAGGAGTAGTGAGCACAAAATGTTGTCCATATATATATATAAAGAAATCAGAAAACTTATGACTATTGTAATCGTGTTTTAAACCCTCTGAAACGCAAAGAAGCATCCCCCCCCTCCCAATGTGCCGACGTGCCGACTGCTGTAACACTCCCTTTTCTACAATAATTTGGGTAAAATAATATTGGCGAATTCTCAGGGTGATAATCATATTTAGAAATAACACATTTCAAAAGATGAGAGTATGACAATAGATCTTTATGTGTATAAAGATATAGCAGTTCAGGCTATATTATAGATCAATGGATAAAAAGTAAGGAGTATGAATTTCATTACTTTCTTTTCTTGCTAAACATTCATGCATTTGAAATTTCGCCAAGTTTTGGTAGGTACGAAATTTTGCATATAAACTAGGATTCTTAATGAACTGCTGAAACCGATCACGTTTAATATATACTTGAAACACAACTAGAATCTAAACCATACAACCCCAAAGCAGTGGTGAGTAGAAGCTCTGACTTATTGCATTTCTACTAAATTCATCATTATGTTAACAACCTTGTACCCTAATTACTTGCAGAAAAGATATTCAAACTGAAGATAAATGCCTAACCTGTAAAGTAAAAGGCCCAATAGCAAAATAAAACCTAAACAATAAACTTGTGAGTACCTACATCAAGCTTCTAACTAGAAAGTGTGATTCTATAACTACACAGACAACAAATTATGACCTATTTATAGACTAGCAACAACCTAGTACGGAGAACAGTCTGTTGTCTTTTGACTTTTAGATCCCCGATGAAGCATATACATATAGGCAAAAGTATATATAGGCAAAAGTACTCGGATGAGCACATACTGATAAATTATGAAGAGAAATAGCCAAACAAACATATCATCCCCTCAAAAAACCTGTACTGGCAACCGATGGCAACCTACAGATTGGATAATACACATATATAGAGATGTTTAGTGAAATCTTTCTAGCATATTTTATATTTCTAAAGAATTCGATCCCTTTAAGATCATAACTTGAATGTTTTTTAAATCTATCAAATCAGGGCAAAAAGACGAGTTAAAAAGAGGAGTCAAACCCCCATTCTCGTGAACTACTTGGTTTTACCGAGTGAATCTTTGAAAACTCTGTGATCAACGTAGAAAATACATTAAAAAAATATTCGACAAGTTCAATAACCCAATGTTTTCAGATGGTGGTTCGAAGTAGATTCAAATAGACTTATCCCATAATTTTAAGGATTGAAAAGCAATAATCCTAGCTCAATACACATGAAAAGGCGTACGTAATACAGTTAATTGGCGAAAGTAAGAACAGTGTAAGAAACGTATTTTTATAGGAAAGAGTTATTTACTTTTACAGTTCTGTTTTAGTTTTCCACTCAATTCCCATCTATTCAATCAAATAGTAGTACCGTTAATGAATGATGACCTTGATCTCTCACCAATGTAGTTTAGAGACGCACTGGCTATAAGATATGGAAGGGAACCAACAGGAATGACAAACCGTTGCGATGGCAGTGGCGAGTTGATGGAACTTTGCCACGCCCTAAACTGCAAAAGAGGGGGACATGTCAAAAATATTGTCACGACTTGATCAGAGACCAGGCCGCAAGAATGGCTAGCTTGGCATTCATCTCTGTGGGGATTGAACCAGTGATGGCTGGCACCCCACGACTAGTTGCAGACTAAAAAATCCAAGGTTTGTGGGATGCAGAGAGGACGGCGTATTTGGATACTCGCGTGGTTAACGCTGACGCCTCCTCCTACAGCTCTCAAACATGGACATCAGTCTCCCAAAATGCTGCCAATGCAAAGCACAGGAAATATGGCAGGGCAGCCGAGGATATGAGAGGCTTGTTTACGCCCTTGGTGGTATCCTGCGAGGGCTCCACAAGGAATATGACTGCTTCCTGAAGGTACCAACTGTCCTAGCCGACAATTGGGCCAAACCTCTTTCGCAAGTTACCCAGTAGGTCCGGATGAAGACCGAGTTGGCTGTGATCCGGGCGGTTTAACTGCGGATTCGAGGCTCAATGAGAAAAGTCCTCTATCATCGGCTCGATGGAGCCTTGATGTCCCTCAACTGAAGATATTCTTCCTACACACTCTGTTTCTTTTAGTTGCTCTAGGAAGCTGGAAACTCCTCATTAGCCTGATTTTGCCAAATTAATTGTTAATTTGGATTTTGATAATCGTAAAGGTACGTATATGTATTACAATTTCAAATGTTGCATGTCATTGGCCAGTCTGAAGACCCACCTACCCGAAATCCGTTCACTACTTTGATTTATTGAAACACTTCAGAAACCTACCCGTTTCAGGAGGCAGGTAACTAGCGGTAAATACTTTATGAGACGCTCGAGAGGGAAGGATGATCCATTTGGTAATTCACTTGGCATGATCGGCTGCTCCACGGTTCGCAGGGATGTTCATCGCGGTGAGGGGAAACTCCGAACTAATTCAAGCTCTAGGTTAGCGATGTGGATCGATTCTCATGGAAGTCTCTCGAACGGCAAATAAATTATAAGCGGAAGCGAGGTTAGTTATCGTTTTCGATCAGGTGAAAATGGCTTACCTTTTATGTGTAGTAAATTATAGCTCTGTAGCGTAGGTACATACCACATACTGGAGCTTTTTATTGGGAATATAATATAAAGAAAGCTCCTTACATTATTGTATCGAAGTGCCTTCCGTGAATATATCAAGCTTGTTACATTAGCAATGTCCATCTCACTAAAGTGATGTCAATTCATCCATAACAGCTGATCACACCAATGTTGGAGATGGGGCAAGCAGAAGTTAACTTTTAGCAGAAGTTGTTTTAATGGTACTCTACTTTATTCACCTTAAGTACCTTTCGTAAGTTATCCCAAGGCTTCTGCTCAGTTTGTAAACTAAAAAGCAACGAAAAATTGTTTGCCCATCTGCCTCGTCCACCAGTACCTTAATCAAATACTGCACACAAGGAATTATCAAAATTAAGGGTCCATGATTTTGAAGAGTTTTCAGAACATCAGAAGTATTATGCTTTACAGTCTAGATTTAGAATTTTAGTATCACCATTGAAGCGAGACAGGGTGCTCCTTGAAAATTTGATTAAGATCGAACCATTAGTCTCGGAATTATGTCTGTGTACATCAATTTTAATTTTGCGAGTGCGCTATAATTATTATCCCACCAATAGCGATATATTTCATTGGGAATTTCCCTGGAATATATACCCATCTAATCCCCGAGTTTGAACGAAATCGGACCGATCGGAGATAAGAAATCGTCGTTATAATAAATCAACGTTTGCGTATGCGCACAGACTTCCATTTATGTGACGGCAATGAAAGTTATAGGGGACCGTTTAGAAGCTATTCCGCTCAAAGCTTGAACATTCCTTCAAAATCATTTCATTAGTTTCGGAGTTTTGCCTGTGCCAATCGATATTAGTTTCGCGCATGCTCAATGGTTATTACTCTACAAATCACGATATAATTTATAGGGTATTCGAGAACAAATATCCAATTACCTACCGAGTCAGAACGAAATCGGACCAACAGACGATGAGGAATCAACATTATGAGAAATTCACGTTTGCACATGCGCACAGGCTACTATTGATTCGATTGCATTGAAAATTATATGGGACTGTCTAGGAGCTAAGCTGCACAATCCCTGAAATTTTCATCGGAATCGGACTGAAACTTAGAATAGTTTTGAACGTGACAAGGATTTACCACAGACAGACACGAAACCAAAATTGATCAGCAAGCTCTGAAACGCAAAAAGCAAGTTGAAATTTTGATTTCGGAGGACAAAAATGTTTTCGACTTCAATCACGAACACAAAGTTTTTCTACCTTCGGTGGTGAGGAAGCAAAACGTCAAAGGAGAGATTGGCCAAGACTTAGCAATAATTTGAGTTTATGTAGACAATTAAACTTGGCCTCTACATCAAAACGTGCTTTATGAGGCTCAAGCTGCATTTTGAGATGATAGAGGTGAGATCATCTCATCAACACCAATTCATTAAAACTCTGGGAGATTGAGAGTAAATCTGACGATTAGTGGACTACCAGTAAGACGCACAACTCTACAGCACAGCACTCACTAAGCGAGCTACCTTCCCAAACGCTCGCTAACACAGAATGTAAGCAATACGAGGAATCTGAAGGACCACCCAACTCTCTATCCTCCCAAAATTGATCTCAACGTTCCCGCTGCCAAGGCTAACTCGGAAGAAAACTTTTCTGGTGTATAAATGCTCTGACCTTTTGGATGTACGAAAAATAAAACTCTGCAAATAATTACACAATAGCTTATTATATCAGTATTATACAGCCATAATTTCGCTATAATCTGCATATCACTTATGTTACTAATTAAACTAATATTTAAATGCTTAGGTTAAACGTGGTCTACGGTACACTATCTAAATAATATAAATACATTGACATAGGCACTTCGCACATACCGAGAATGAATTAATAAAATTATTCAATAAAAAACATTTGCACTTTCCCATTGCCTCTGTACGTAACAATGGCGGATTTCTGAATACGATGACATTCCAGAATCTAAATATATCGACACAAACGTTACTTTGGTTACTTACGTTAATTCATAATTGAACAAGAATTGATCACGGAATTTTAACGACTGTAGTTGAAACATATCATGGTTTTTAATAATACCACCTCCATTTAGGGAGTACTGGGAAACTCGTGATATGCCTGTAGAAAGAAGCTAGACCGAATCCATAGTTGAACAAAAAAAGAATCACAAAAATTGTACGGGGATTGGTAAAACACCATGATTTATCAGTATTAGCCCTCTACTCACCCCCTCCCAAGATGAAATTTGATACTCCTGAAATACGTTCCAAAACTATATCAAATTCGTACTGGAACAAAATAACAACCACGAAAGTCCGTCGAGATTTTTAGCTTCGGCAGCGCTTGAAGAATCGGTAATTAATCCCTCCACCTAAATAGCAAATCTGAAATTCTCAAGGTTTGTTGCTCAACTAGTCTAAAATTGGGATTGAAGAAAGAAATAATCCTAAAAATCGGTTGAGGAATGTAGCCTGGGTAGCGGCGAAGCCTTACCTATAAGACATTATTACTTCCCGGGAACGACCTAAAAAAGACAAACAATTTTTATTTCTAAAGCTCTTGGGGTCCTGATGTTTTATATTTCAGCCTTTCTGTTTCACCATGATAAGAAGCGGTGCCGAGGATTCAAAACCTACTAGTAAAATGCCATTTTACCTTCGAATGTAATTTTTCGTCCGAGTTACATACTTTGGATTAGTAGTTTTGGAGAATAGTTGCGGACGGCGATGACGGATGGTGGACTGAAGAACTGTTTCCTATTCGTTCCTTGGATTCAAGCATTTCGAAACCTGAATCAACAAATTCAGATGAGAGAGAAGGGGGGGGGGGGGATTATTTTCCTCAGTCGACTAAAAAGGTTTATTATTGAATATAAAGAAGGGAAATGACTCTACATGGTAGGCATTATGACTCGATTGATTCTGTATTTCACTCCTATTCGGATTTTCAGTTCATTCCGGTGAAAGGCCCTTTACTATCTCAGTTTCATCATACAGCCCTCTTAGACCTCCATGAAGCCCTTTTCTTACCGCTGTATCTGTCATCCGACCCCCCTCCCTCCCTTCTCCTCCTCTAACGACACCACACAAGGGAGGGACGTTTTTGCCTCTTTCTCCTGCCCATTCATCACCGGGACCACCGTCTCCTTCTATTTCGCGTTTTCTTTATCGGTGTGGAAAGTGTACTTGTGGTGGCGAAGAAGTAGAAGGAAAGGGAGGGGGGATATCCAGGCTTCATCAAGCAATTTCTCTCTCAACCTTGAAGCTTTTCCCTTTCCTTCACTGCCCTGCAAATTTTCTAAACTACATCAAGAAGAACCGCTCGGTAAAGCTGATATCTACTTACACGTGGAAACGTATTTTGAAATGCTCCTTGAGAAATTAAAAAAAGATCTTTGTATCGAACTTCCAGGGTCAGATTAATTCAAATGTAGTTTCTGATGAAGTCCGCCGTACATATTTTGCCAATGAAGTTATATTAATAGGTCCCGAGCGGATTGCGCCATTTTCCCGTGACAAACATGATTGATCAATGTAAATTCGCTAAAATTTATTTCCTTCAGTTTTAGTAGAATTTTGACCAAATCTGGCCGGTTACTATCGAGATAAGTAAAGAAAAATGCAAACCTAGAACCAGTATTAACATGAACATTTTAGGTTCCTATTCCCAAAAACTGGTTCCTTAGTTATTTTAATTAGTGCCTATATATATTATATTAAATATGTATATAAAAATTTTTAATAGCATTCAACACTGTTGACCATTCTGAACAATTTTGGTTTCGTTTCTTTCTGTGTAGGTATGTATGTGTGGGTGTGTGTGTGTGTGTGCGCGCGCGCGCGTACGCGTGTATCCGCAAATCCTTGCAACACACATCACATGTACAGTTTTCATTCAACTTTGGTGAAATTTTCAGGGAATGTGCTGGTTAGGGTCTTGATGTCCCTTGCTAATTTCATTATCACAAATCAATACTTCATTCTGCTCATGCGCAATGCACTCCTTAAGATCTGTCAAGCTTCATTTTCTCATTTTCTAATCGTTCATTATCGTTCAAATTTGAATGATAGTCGGTGGATGACGATTTCATAATATCGTATTAATTTCTGAACGATCATACCATTATTAGCTGATTATTTTCTGTTATTACGTAAAATCCACCAAGCTTCATATTCTCATGGACTATTAGTCCGATCTCGCTCAAATTTGAAGGGTAGGAAATTACTATCGGATTACCTCATAGATGGGTTTCAACACGATCGTATAATTTGCAGCTTTTGCGCATGCAAGTAAAATCTTTGCAACAAGCATGTCTTCTATAGTTTTAATCTAATTTCTATACATTTTCAAAAGAATACCACATTTTAAATAAGCTACGTGCCACACCCAACTACACAGAAGTTATTTTCCCTTTTCTTTCAAGTTTTTATTTTGGTACAATGTTCCAGCAGTTTACTGTAATTCTGACTCAATGTACATCTTGAAATTTTGATATTTTTCTGCTCCCGAGTATTCATGGGTATCCATCCTTTTTACTAGGACTCGACGATTATCAAACTCCATAGTAGGTGTCATTGGAAAATGCGAAATAATAAAATCCTGATGGTCGGTGTTTTCATGCATATGAATTACTGTGGCAGTAATTGCATATTGCATCTTTATAAACTGGACAATGGCCATGTCAGATACCTCGCATCTTCTTCTTCAGCCTCTTGAAGGTCTCTGGAAGCACTGAAATGTCTTTGAAAGCTTACATTTTAATGGTTCGCTCAGAGAAACATTGATATTGAACCGATTTACTCTTTCGCATCTCGTTTGACCCGACTAACTACCTTCATCAAATAGTTCTATCGAGATTACCTAGGAAGGCCAACGCTATGTTTTTCTCTTCAGTTTTTTATCGCATTCTACCTAAATACCTAGACCCCCTTTTTTTTTAATGTGTATTATTTTTAAATTTCCTGGTAACTTTATCAATATTGCGACATTTTCTTTCTTTCACTTATACAAGTTGATTAATTAAGTAAAATTTATCTATTAAGTATCTCTATGTAGGATTGATAATTATTTGTATTTCATAAATTTACTTCTAGTTCCTGACGGGACGGGTAGAGGGGGGGAAGGGGGTTGTTGAAGTTAATAACAAAACCTACCTATCATCTAGACAATTTGAACACATGATGGGAAAAATTGATGACTGGAGTTTTCTTCCTTTTTTTTCATAAATTTCAAATACTTGTAACCTCATATACTTGCTGACTAGGTGAATCTCAGAAGCATTTAAACCATTCAGTAAGTATCTACTGAGAAAGGTATCTACTTATTCCGATATCCTTTAAAATGTCTGTTCCATGCGTCGTAAACAGTCAGAGCGACAAAAAGGCCGGTCCTCGCCCCTTGATTTCCCCCTTCAACCGCAACCCTCTTTGAAGGGGGATACTGCAGCTTAATAATGGAGAAGTCAGAAGAAAGGGAGGAGGGGAGGTTGTAGTCAGCAGTCTCTATAGAGACATCTAGGTCAAGTGGATCCTTCCCTAGGTCCAGATCACCCCAACCCTAACACCCTTCACCCTGGTGAGGCATCCGCCTTGAATAAGTGCATAGACATGACTGTGAATCAGTATCTGTTCATTTTGCTCCTTAGCGAAACTATAACCATGAAAAAAAAATCTTTGGATAGGCATAAAAGTACGTATCAATTTACAATATTTGATGTTGAAAATCATATACATGTATATATTTGGTATTGATAATACTTATAGTTGTGAACCGGAAAGAATTATTGAAAGGTAAAATTATACGTTAAAATCTTAATCTTAAATTTCAGTAAGTAAATATGCTAAATTATTAGTTTTCTATAAAAAATGCAATGATGCGCTAATAGCTACGAAAAATATAATAGGAACTCTTAGCAACTTGTGGAATAGTGAGAAATAATATCTCAAAAAATTGTTGTTTGTACAAATTACTCTCGATCCTATTGGTACCTAGCCAAACTTAAAACTCCTACCAACATAGTATGTCCATGTACGAAACGGTTCAAGGATTATTATGAGAAGGGAGAGGGTCGGAGGATAGAGTACTCTTTGTAATCATCAGCAAGGTACTACTCCCTAGCAGCGATTGGTTATACATGTGAAGAAATAGAAAATACCATTTCACGTATTTTAGTCACCATATTTCGCTACGTAAATACTATTACCGTTCTCTTGCTGGGGGCCTACATCTAAATCATGTGCCACGCTAAAACAAAAAATAACTCTGTCACACTTTCCACGAATCATTACCACATAGCGTTATAGCGACAGAAAATATTTGGTGAAAATTGGTCCCCATCAGTCAAGAGTTGTATCCACCTAACTATAACGGTATAAACAGATTAGTCTACACAACAATAAATTGATAGCCTTATTTACCAATTGGCTAGTATAACTGAACCCGTTACTTAGATCCAACCAACTTTATCCGGGGATTCCGCGGTAGATTTGATCTGCGTAGAGGTATTCTGATCAACGAGCGAAGGGCACAGTATGAAAGAATATCTCGAGTCCTTGCTGTAATACTATCGACAAAGTTGTCTTCAGTTCCGAATTTGTTAGGAATTGAACACCCAAGGGGTTTTGGTGATTAATTCGAAACGAAACAAACAGCTTTGTTGAAACGATTAAACCTTAGCATAGAAATTGGTTTGATTGGTTTTGGGCTCCCCGTACGATCTTGAATTTTAAAACCCTTCTAGTACACACAAATCTGAAGTTGTACAAATCAATAATTCACCCAGCAGTAGCAAATCGGTCAGATTCATGGGGTTTTTAACAGGAATCGAAATATATGTTCAAAGTTTGGAGTGAAAACATCTGTGGTGAATATGTGGGCCAGTATTTTATTCCTTGCAATAAGGTTGGGGAATAAAAGCTGTGGGTAGCGAAAACAGTATGATGTATCAGATATTAAGCAATGAAATTGAAAGGCAGAAGCTGGTGGCTCAGCGAGTAAATATGCTCCGAAAAATAATGAGCATCTATAGTTTTAGAAGGAGTAATTGATTTATAGGCTTTACAAGGACTGGCCATGAATTTTATGGGTCGGTGACGTGGAGGCTAATCATTGCTGCCTTCACGAAAGTTGATCCTATGGACTGAGATGTATAGCTAAGGAACACGGTCGACTGTCGGTAGAAGACAGTCGAGCTGAGAAAGAAGAACTCTGCGTAGCTCATGTGAATTTCATCGAATAGATCAGTCGTTTTTGAGATAAGATAAAATAAAATCCTTAATCCTTCCAGCTGGAAGCTTAAGCCATGTTTTTTTTTAACGTTTTTTATCAAGTATGCTTGATTTGATAAATAAAAAATTTTCTTTCTCGGAAAAAATCTGCGTTTTTTCCTTAACCCTCTGATTTATTTATCAACGGTATATTCGGTAACACCCTCTGACTTGACTCAAACAGACCTACACGATGCACTCAATTTAAGGGCATTTTAACTAGGTATTCATCTAATTCGTATAGTTGAGGTCTAGATTGGGTTGAGCCCTACAACGTAATACATCAGCAGAGTTCCTGAAAATGTGTCCAGGCCGACTACATTTATTTTCTTATTATGTCGTATTTTCCATGTCAAAAAAAAAATCGTCAGACTGCTGTGTTATAATAAGTTCCGAAGAAATTATTACAGTCTAATTTTTTTTGAAATCGTACCATCATTTGGTATGGTTAGTTAGCGTATCATCTTTGATTATTATTCCAAACTGCCTATTGTGTAAACTTTGCCAATGTACTTACTCCGTGAAATAAATCTTCGTTTTAGAGTAGAGCCCCACAAATCCATTTCTCTCCGTTCCCAACCGTAGTACGCTATCAAGTACTTAATCCATTTAAGGCTGACAGGAGAACACGGAGAGTTTGGATAATAGATGGCGCTTCCGTTCATTTGGACCGCGTTTGCACGTATACGGCAAGCGGTAGTGCCGCTTACTCATGTACGCGGGGCCGAAGCGGGTTATATAACTTTGAAAGATTCGCTCTCACCAATCGAGTTTGCGTTTTATACAGATGCAAGTAGCCGGGTTCACATTTTGCCGGATGAGAGGGAAATACGTAACATGACTAACCCCCGAGTATGGATGTAATGTATTTATGAGCGAAGTGTGTATTCCCTTGTGGATTTTAAATGTCACTCATAAATGCACCAAACCTGCCAAGAAACCGATTGTACAATAAATAAAGGTATCCAGCATTATCGTTGAAATGAGTTAGGGCTTTATTAAACTTAAATTAAGTTCTATTTACTGTCCTGTATGAATCAGAAATTATTAGTTCTTGTTTCAATGCCGAATTCATACAAGTATTGAAATTATTGGAGCGAGACGCTCCCAGCACACAGTGGAGAAGAATCCAAAAAAACCTGGCAAAAATAAGAAAAAACCTTTATTTCCGTTCGGTTACATTCCGGTAAATTCATTTCAATAGTATTGTAATGAAATACCTTTCTGAAATATGGCTTTATTGCAGTCAAAAATTACCAACAGAAATTCTATGAATATTTGGTTGTTTGGTTGTTGAACTAGACCGCATAATTAATTAGATACATTGGGCTTAGCGACACGCTGTATGTAGTATCACCACATTTTTCCCCTCATGCTTTAAACATAGTCTCGAAACCAGGAAGGGGGCTTTTGGCGCCTTGATGATCGTCGGAGAACTGGAGAAGGAGGTCGATCACGTTCTGTCCCTATCGATTCATCGAGAACTGGTGGTCTCGAATCGTGTGAGGTTGCTAGTTCCGATATCTCCTGAACTCGAGTCTCCTTAGTTAAGGCAGAGGGATCAGGGGTAACAGTTGTTGGTGCTTCTGAAGGCAATTGGAAAGCCAAGAAACAAGAAGTAATGGTTGTTCCTTCGGAGGGCAAATGGAAGGATTTCACTGGGAGTGGGAGGGTGGAAGTGTTGTCACTTGCATTATATCAGCTGATATTTACAAGGCTATTTCTATGTCTACCAGTTGCACTATCTAGCGATCATTAATGGAATTTTGAGCTTGATTGGTTGATCAATAGATTCGCTAGCAGCGCATGTTGAAATGATGTGGAAATCCGAAGGTGTTTATTCGAACTTCTAGCTCTGAGGGAGAGCGAACCGTTCAATCTACAGCGTTGCGGATGGTTTTAATCGATCTTTTGGGATTATATTCATCATTGAGAAGCATAAAATCATTACTGTTACCTCAAAAGTTTTCGAGATCTCGATTTTGAAACGTATTTTCAGAAGGGGGTTACAATTTTTTTTTTTTTTTTTTTTTTTTTTTTTTTTTTTTTTTTTGGGTCGATTACAAAGGTTCATATTAAAAATAATAAACCAAAAGGACGAAAAAAACTATACATCTGTGTTATTTATAGACAGGAAATCTCCTCTCGGCCAGTATAACGCTAGTCTTGTTCCTCTCACCTTTATTTTCCCAAGTTTGTCAACTGAATCCGTTCCATTAGTCTATGAGATCTATTCAATAATAGACTGTTCCCTAACGAACGATGTCATTGTTTCGTAAGTGAAATGACCTGTCCCGGCGGATAATAGATTTGTGGAAATGACCGAACAATTAGGAGGAAATTGCAAGCGCGTAGGCACATCACGAGCCCAATGAGGTGGCGTGGGGGTTCGAACAACCGTAAACTACCATTATGTTCGCAGGTTCGAGCTCCCCGAAGGGGTGAGTATATCATGGGTAATAGCAGCTGATTTAGAGAGCAGAGAAGAGTTGAAGTGGAGTTCATTTGTGGTTTGAGGTCCCGGAAGAATTTATGTCTTTTAATTTTTCAGTGTCCCTGACACCCCATGACGAATAATAAACTAGCTCAAAATTAGCAATTGACCTTCATTTATCATAATGTCAAAATCTCGGGAAGTTCAGTAAGGTTTTACGTCCAGCTGACACTTCATATTCAAGGACGTTAACTGAATGTCCTAAAATGAAGAGCTCTATCGTATATTTCAGTTGGAAAGGAATCTTAATTTATTTTCCTAAATTGAATACTGAGATGAGACTTGAAAAAAATAAAAAAATAAAATAAAAACGGAGATGATTTTGATCTACAAAATAACCGACTCAAGTTTTATTATAATTGCTTCCGAGTCTACCTTTGCAGGTAGCGGAACTATTGCTAGTTGCAGACTAAGACAAGTAAATTCGATCGACATGATCTGCGGCAAGCGATTTCTGATCTAAAGGGAGTGGCAACCAATAACATCAAGGTTGTGGCCGCGACCTTGCCTTGGCAAAGGGTGAGGTGCGGGAAAAGTGCGCGGAGTTACTGAGGTAGGGCATCTCAGCAGGAGTGCTCCGTGGTATCACCACCCATGTCCTGAAGGGTTCTAACTTAAACGGATGGTCATTTTATAGGGGCACTTCCTTTCATACCACTCTTCCTTTTCCTCTTTCCGCGACTTCCCTCATCCCTAGAGCTGGTATTGGGTAAACCTGGGCGTTCTCCTCACTTCTCTTATTTACTTAATTATTTTTTCAAGTAAATGGTTTGCCTCCTCCGCCTTTAAAAACAAAAACAAAAAGTGTGTATGGTGGGTCCGCGAACTTTTGTGCGAGTAACTAACTTAATTTCAAAATTTTACAAAAAAGCCTTTCTGTACCTATTTTGTTTTTCATTGTTCATAGAAAAGAATAACAAGAGTAGGGAGAAGAATAAAGAACAATTTAAGGGCAGAAAGGCCTATTTTGTAAAGTTTTGAAATAACATATACTGTTCTAACAAGCTTAATTTCTACAGTTCTCATCCGATTTTGGTGAAATATTCAGGTATGTGCGAGTTGGGATGTCATTTACTTGCTAGGCTATCTTTTACAGTTTTTCCGAATCATTACTTCACTCTGCGCGTGCGCAAAAGTAAATCCCAACAATCATTATTTCGACCGAATCTCGCCCATTATCTCGCCCAAATTTGGAGGATAGTTGAGTGAAGACGATTTAATCGGCCCCGATATAAATTTCAGCATAATTTTATCTGGGCCTGCTGTAATTCTAACAATTTTTCACGTTATTATACAACATGAATGATACATAAAATCGTATTCTCTCTCTCTCTCTCTCTCTCTCTCTCTCTCTCTCTCTCTCTCTCTCTCTCTCTCTCTCTCTCTCTCTCTCTCTCTCTCTCTCTCTCCAACCCCTCTTCCCACGACTCAATGATTTCCATTTGAGAACAAAACGTCATTTATTAATTTCAAATATTTACAATTGATAAAATTATTTCGGAAAATTGTTCAATTTTATCCATTTGTCAAACTCACACTCAGTTTTTTCAAATACACGAGAGTATAATAAGTTTATGGAACCACGATGAGCGGATAAACGCTATTCAGCGACGGTGCAAAAGGGAGAACAGACGTTTCAAACTTCTGCCGAAGTTCATGAGTTTTCGTTTCTTAGAATTTAGAGCAGGAGAACATTATTGTGTTCCATGTATAAACCTTAGGATCCAGGTTTCATATGTAGGATATGTTTCATAGGTAGGACAGTATATGTTCTACATGTATGCCCTCGCTTTGCACGGACAAACGGCTAAGTGGAGGAGGGATCTCATCTAGAGTTTTCCGAAAGGAGTTGTGAGCAATTTTGAAATTTTCTACCCCCACCCTAACCAAGGCCTGGAGGTAGGGAGGGGTCAGTTTGTTAAGGTTAGGCAATGACCCGCAATACCTAACAGCCTTGAAGGCGAGGTAGCTTTTTGCCCCTTGCTAGAGGGCGGGATGGACACAACAGTAACATACCTTCGCATCTGAACACCCCAACCCGAGCGACTGAGAAAACTACACAAGTAACAAATCTTTGAAATTGACCAAGAAAAATATTTTCGACCCTCTTTCATATGTTGTTGATTTACGTTTCAAGACATGTTGTTCAAAAATTGAATTTAAAAATATCCGTTCTTCCGCCGTACACTGTGTGGTGCTGTTTTCCGAAACAACTGGACCAAGTTTACGGAATTTAGGCTAAAAATTTGATTAACCGGCCGGGTATGTGCCTGTAATCTGGAAAACCTTTTAAGTAAAAGGGTCATTTTTTATTCGATTTAAATAGAACTCGGCTCAATTTACAGAAAAATTCGTGTTCATTCGGAGCATTGTACGACAAACCGTTCGAGCTCTTCGATGATTGAAGAGTTGGAAGGGATAGAATTCGTCAAAATGACTGTGAATTTCAAAGCGACTTTGGAGTCAGGTCTATAGGCTGAACTCATGCTATTAGCTTGATCTTAAATGGTATTCCAGTTGCAACTGTCTATGCATGTGTTATACCTGACTATACATCAACACCAATGATCTGATCAGAAGGGGTAACTGTGATAGGAATAATAAACCTCCGAGTAATGATTTGCACTGTTTTATTTCCAAAAAATAATACAAAAAATTTTGATAAAGGTTTGACATTTTTTTCTTGGTCGGTTATAAAGGATTATTATTGAAAAATAATAAACCAAAAGTTATAAGTTAGTAAATACATATCTTTCTTTGAAGTAAAATCCAGCCTTTAAGTTTCAGAAGGAGACATGAGGCGAGATTGAATCATACATAGTTTGATTTTACTTATCGTAAATACTATTTACAGTGATGTTTTCTTTTTCGTGGATATTACTTCGGGGTCTGCGAGAAAGCAGCTTTATTTTCACTTTGAAAATGAAATAAAAAAAATTGTTGCTCCAAAATCAAAATTTCCACTCGCATTTTGCGTTTCATGGCCTCCTGAACGAATTTGGTTTGTTGTCTGTCTGTCCGTCCGTCCGTCTACATTTTCGTGTAAAAGCCATAACTTCCATATTTTGGTGGAATTTTAATGCAATTTTCAGGAATAGTGTGGGTTTATCCCTAGATCATCACCTGTTGGTCTTAACATGATTGAATCATCGGCACGTCCAGGGCATGCGCGAACATAATTTTCTTGTTACGCTCATAAGTCCGTTAATGTTGAAGAGATCTTGGTCAGATTTTCAGGGATGATGCGGAGATGATCCGTTGAGGCCCCTTACAACAATTGTCATGATTGAATCAGCGGAACGCAGTGCGCATGCGCGAGCGTTCGTCTTTCTATATTTCTTTGCAACAGCCGTAACTTTTACAATTTTGATCGGATTTCAATGAAATTTTCAGGAATAGTGTGGATTTAGCCCTAAATTGTTCCCTGTCAGTTTCATTATGATTGAATCAGCAATACGCTCAGCGCATGCGTGAGCGTTATTTTCTTGGGACAGTCATAAGTCCGTCATTGTTGAACAGATCTTAGTCAGGTTTTCTGGTTTTTGGTTGCCCAGTAATATAACGTCATGATCATGGTGAACCGGTCATTTCTGAAAATTTAATGGTGACGTACTGTGAAGGCCACGAGGAAGCTTCGGTGCCATGTCCTTGGCAGTGTATTTTCAGTTTGATGTGCCCCTCATATTCATTCAACTGAAATGTAATAAGTATTATCCGCATGTATTAGTATGGGAAAAAATGTTATGTACTTATACGTCACTTAATCATGATTTTCAAGCCAAGTTGTATAGCAATGCTGTGATCTTGAGAGGAAAAAACCGAAGTTAAGCTGATAACTCGCTTACAATTTAGGGATACAGAACTTAATCTTAGTGCTATCGGGAAATCTTACTTTAGAGCTACTCTCTTCCATATCTCGCGTTCCCAAACCGTAATGTAACAGCATCATTACTCTCCTCCATAACCTAACAATATCTAATTACCTCTCTAAGCCTAATGGAGAATAGTAATTTTACGTTTTGAATATTAGTAAATTATAATTTTTATTGTTTTTCTCAACCATTCCTACAAAACTGTAAGGTGATAATAATTCTCCAGAATTGAACATCACTAAAAAATAACTAAACGCTCTCTTATCTGGAGGATTAGATAAGATCGCCGTAAATTGGGCGAAAGGATGATCATCATTATGCCTACTCCCAGCCACCCTGGATCCCTTGTGATTGGATCCCTTTCTCTCGAGAAAATGATGTTCGAGGGGTGTGAGGGGAAAAGAAAACCACGCGGAACAGTAAAAATACAGAAAGTATTGAAGACAAGAAAAAAAATAAAAGAAACCGGGGTCAGGAATACAAAATCAATCCTAATTTGTGTTATAAAGAATAAAGTGGTGGAAGGGTAGTGACGAAAGGGGACGAAAGGCGAGAGCCTTCCAATATCCCAGAGGGCCGGAGACAGAGAGGAAGGTTCCTTCCGATCAATTTGACGTCACCCCCTCCCCACTCCTCCGCTTACCCTTTTCTTCTTGTAATGTCCCGCCCCCACCCCTCATCCCAGTGTCCCTCGTCTTTCCGAACCTTTTCACCTATCTTTCTCATAGCCTTTTTTTCCTTCTTCATCTACCTTCAACGGCACTGCCTATACTCTTCTTTTTTCCGTAGGACGAGGGGAAGGTTCATCCAATACGCCTTCGAAGGGATTCTGACTCCCTTACAGGGGTCCCTTTTTTATGTTTCATTTTCTTTTCGTTGAATTTCCAGGAATCTCCCATTTCGAATACTTGCGAGATATAAATACAACCGGTCTCGGATTTTACTATTATAAACGGTAGAATGGTAATAATACCTGTAGTTCCCTATTCCTCTAGGCTCATAAAACTACTCTAAACTCGATGAATGCTGCACTACCCAGAATATTGCAGATCGATACCAGTTGGCTGATGTAACTTTTTATCACAAGTTGGTCTTGAGTCTGATGGGTTCTCATACTCCTAACTGATTCCAAATTCAGCCATTCCAGCTACTTTACCACTGAGCCGAGCAAAAAACCTTCAAGAATAAGTAAGTTTTGCACTCTTGTATTACTAGACCAAATTCTTTATAAGATCACTCAAAAAGAAAATTCACCCACTGGATGTTCATCATTAAAGGTTTGTAATCAACGATGATACTTTTCTTCATTCATTCGCTCGCAGAAATAAAGGATATCGTTAAGTATTGCATGCAGTACAGGGACGTCCCTATGTCTAAGATATTACAATTACTCTGCATCCCCCTCTATCATTATGAAATTTGAGTTTTAAGTGAGAATGGTCTCTCAGAGAAACCGAACAACAAGATAAATAGTAAAATGATACATCAAACACAAGTCATAAGTAGAAAAATATGGTGAAGAAGAAGAAAAAAAGGGTTGAGAACAGTGTTACCTTTACTGTTTATTTCCCTCTCATTCACGTCTCCTCACCATTGGGTTTTTTCTTTTTCTTTCTCTTTTGCGGGTTCAGCTTTAGAATGTTCTGAAGCAGATTTTTTTTTCTAATACTTGGATTATGCTTTGGTGTGTCATACCGGATATACCAATTCTTGAATCACCAAAGACAAGAAAAGAAGATTAAATTAAGCGAGAAGAGGTGGAACATGAATTTCTGCAATAGGTGACGATTGAAAGGCGATTTTTTCTCAAAAATATAAAGAACGAGGTTGTGGCTTAGTTCTCAACGGAAAATTTCTAGACTTGTAGATATGTGGGTTCGTCTAGGATCCGAACCGAGTTCTCTCAAGTCGTTTCCGATCTAACCTTTTTATAAAGAGGTCTTTAATAGGTTAGGTCGTTTGAGAATTGATCCAAGCTTGTATTCCGAAAACTCCTCAATAACGTTCAAAGTAGGTACATATACCTGAGAAGGTGGCGTTATATAAAATGGCAACATTTTATATATCATTGATGTATCTATCGTTACGCTCATTTCACGGCAGACATTAGTGCATGACAAGATGAACCCATCAGAGGTCGTTGGAAGGGTAAATTAATGAACAGCCAGTGGGGAAGCTGAGTCAAAGAAATACGCCTCCGACGCCGTGGAAACTGGGTCGCTCATTCCGGCGAGCACTATATTCCGAGGCGGATGAGACAGACGTTTGAATGCACTTTTCAATCGAGAGGTCGGTAAGGTGGAGGAAAGTAGCGGTATGGGAGGGTAACAGGTCACAGGATCAAACCTCGCAAAAGGTCAGAGTTCATCAAAGTCCCTGCATCTATCCCTCACGCTTTCCCGCTTCTAATTCCCGCGAAATAGTGACGAATGGAGCGAACCTCCCCGGACGCTTATGAATACCTTCAAAAGCGACTTTTGCGAGGCCTACTGCGGTCTCTGCACTCACCTATATCCTTGATCCTCTCTTTTCCTCCCATTCGTTATCCAGGTTTTATGTATTAATATAATACCCTTCTTTATGTGGAACGGTTACTTAATTAACAAACGGAAGTGTAAAATAGTGTAAAGTAGTGTTTGGTATTGGAGGTAACTAATAGGCTTCGTGAAACGAGTGCGCTCTATCAGCGAAATGCGTCGTAACTGGAGCAATCTATGAATCCAGTCCTATTTTCTCTATGAAATTCATATTTTGAACCATCTTCCTCCTTTAGGGAATGTTTTCTTCATTTTTGCTAGCACAATGAATGTGTCGGATGTAACTCACGTCGTTGCTGATGCTTCGGAAATGATAAAAGAATAATAATGACAAAACTGTTTACCTAAGATGTTCTCGAATTTCGACAGTGGACAGAGCTGTTTTGTTTATATAATTATATCAGCTATATTTAAAAATGCGTTCTTCCTGAATGATAATCCAATTCTCTGCGGAAAAATGGTAAAAAAATGGGACGGTAGATGGATAACAAAAAACCGTACTTTTTGCCTCAGACTTCATTCAATGGATTTTTAAAGACAGCGCTTTATCTGACGAGGCCCCTGATCGTTCAGAGAAACCATTAGCATATTTTTCCAAGATGTTTACTAAAACTGAAAACTTGTATTCGCAAATTGAAAGGGAAGCCACAGTCATAATTTATGGAGTGTACCACTTCAAAGATTTCATATACGCCCTAAAATTCACGCTAATCACTGATTCAAAACCACTGGTTTATATCTTCGGAAATGAAAACGAATAGCACCTCCTATTAACTTCAATTCATCTTTTTCATATAATTTATAATTGAATAATTAATATTTTGTTGACACAATGTAAACAAAACGCAGCCATCGCACATTCCCCGGCTCTTTAGATGTAGAGTTTCCAATGCCGCCAACATGAAGAGGTAGAAAGTGCCTCTGAATGCGCCAGACTCCAGCGAATCCTTGCTAAAGATCCTATCAATCCAATTGGAACACTCGTGAAACCAAATGGAGAGTATACCTCAACAGCCGGGGACACTCTGGCACTCATGCTGAAGACCCACTTCCCTGGCTGTTTAGTAATAAATGCTCTAGGTACACACTCTGACCCACCAGTCCGTACCAATGGCGGGAAATCCTCTCGCTTAGACTGGTAAGTGGCAAAGAGTATAGTCACCAAAGAGCCCGTGATGTGGGCCATCAACTCATTTGACCCCTACAAATCACCTGGGCCTGACGGCATCATCCCAAAACTTCTACAAGAGGAGGGGGGTAGTGTCGTTAGGATCCTAGGTGTTCTCTTTAGGGCGTGCCTGGCAACAGGCACGATCCCCGGAAGATGGAGTCAAGCAAGGGTCATATTTTTGCCAAACCCAGGAAAACCTTGGTACAACCAGGCAAAAGCATTTAGACCCATTTGTCTGGCATCCTTCAATTTGAAGGCGTTGGAAAAACTTGTCGATAGACACTTGAGGGAAACCTCTATAATAGAGAGGCCCATACACCCCAATCAATTTGCCTATCAACAAGGCAAATCCTGTGAAGCCGCACTGCACCACCTAGTCACCAGGGTGGAAACTGTGCTGGCCGACAAGGAATTTGCAATAGGAATATTTTTGGACATAGAGGGGGCATTTGATTCAACCTCGGTAACCTCCTTAATAAGGGCTACTCATCGGCCTGAAGTAATGTGTTAAACAGTTCCAGGCTGAGTTCCAACGTGGGAAAAGGAAGGTGAGGTTTTAGTGTGTTTGAATCATACATAACCCGGAGTGCGGTCCCTCTTGGGTATCTTACGAGATCCGATTACCACCTTAGAATCTTAAAGATTTCCTCACCTGCCTACGTAAAAAAAAAAAAAAAAAAAAAAAAAAAAAGAAGGCTACTCATAGGCACAATATAAACAACACCCTAGGTGGATAGAAACTATGCTTACGAGTAGAACAGTAAAAGCTGAGCTCCTTGGGGAATCAGTGGAGGTGTCTGTGGCGAGGGGCTGCCCACAGGGGGGGGGGGGGGGTACTCTCCCCACTGTTGTGGAATCTCGTTGTGGACTCTCTACTTGAACGACTCAACAAACTCGGCTTTTACGCTCAAGGCTATGCCGACGATGTGGTCATCCTGATTAGGGGACCATTCGTTGGAGTAGTCTCAGATCTGGCTCAGTCAGCTCTGAAAGTGGTGGAGGATTGGTGTGGCATTGAGGGCCTAAATGTAAATCCCAACAAAACCACACTTGTAACCTTTACCAGAAAAAGAGATTTGGGGAGCCTTTCAGAACCTCTTCTCTTTAATCCAAGGGTGCCCTTTCAACGTGAGGTTAAATATCTGGGTGTATACCTGGATACAAAACTCACCTGGAATAAACACCTAGGACACATTGCAAACAAATGCAAAGGAGCCCTTAAGTGCGCCAAGCGTACATGTGGGAAAGTATGGGGGCTACAACCGCGGATGGTCCTGTGGATATACACCGCCATTGTTAGACCCATAATAACGTACTGTTGCGTTGTATGGTGGCACAAGGCAGGTCAGGTGGGAGCTCGACAAACTCTCACCAGCATCCAGCGACTGGCCTGTCTAACCATCACCGGAGCAATGCGTGGTACACCCACAGAAACCATGGAGGTTCTACTGGGCCTACCCCCAGTGGATATCTTCATAAAACGAGAGGCCATGATGGCCTCTCTGAGGCTGAAATGGAATGGCTCTTGGCGGACAACCCCTCACCGAGGTCATACCAATATATTGGAACTGATACAAGAACCACTACTCTTCATGGTGGCCGATATCATGCCCAAAACTCTCCCCCAACCCCATCTCTACACGTCAATCATCACAAGAGAGGGGCTATGGGAGAACAAATGCTGCTCCAACGACATCATCTTGTTCACAGATGGGTCAAAAATGGAAGCAGGAACTGAGGCCAAACTCAGGTGAAACACCTCGTTTCCACTTGGGCAACACACCTCTGTATTCCAGGCAGAAATTGTGGCAATCGAGGCAGCAGCTGCGGAGAGTCTTAGGAGGGGGCGTAAAAAAGCCCACGTCCGCATCCTTTCTGACAGTCAAGCGTCGATAAAAGCACTAACGGCTCCAACCATCTTGTCCCGAGTGGCATGGTGCTGTATGCAAACCCTCAACAACCTAGCCAAACACAACCGGGTTCTCCTGGAGTGGGTGCCGGGGCATAGAGGCATTATTGGTAACGAAGAGGCTGACGAGCTCGCGAGAAGGGGCTCCCAAACCCCATTTGTAGGGCCTGAGCCAGCAGTCGGTTAACCAAAAACTACCTTCAGAAGAACCATCAACACTGGGTCAACCAACAAACCGCTAAATGATGGTCCAATATTGAAGGACACGCCCACAGTAAACTTATGGTGGCTGAACCCAACACCAAAATTACTGAAGGGCTACTTAGGAAAAACCGTAGGGAACTAAAAACAATGGTTGGCCTCATAACCGGCTTTGTACCCCTACGATTTCACCTACATCGCATAGGGGTCACACAAAACTCAACCCTGTGCAGACTATGTGAGGAGACTGACGAAACGGCATCCCACATAATCTTCGAGTGCCCTGCACTCACCCATCGCAGAATTGAACTCTTTGGGGCCCAAACCCCGATAAGCTCTATTCAGAGCGAACAATTGATCAAGAGCCTCCCATCCCTTATCAGGGGGCTGAGTCTCTTCGATTAAACAAATAACTCTCAGGAAAGTACAACAAGCCAAAAGGCTTCCGTGCTGGGGGCTCAAAACCACCGCCCTGAAAGTTTTTCTACATCTACATCTACATCCGCCAACATTACATCCAATAGATCCGTAGATGTTTCAAACATTCTATAATTGCTAGGTAATGTTAGCAATATTATTATTTATTAACCTTGTACAATTTAAATAACTTCTCAATTCAAATATTATTTATAACTTTCTACGTTTATAAAGTGGTGTTTAGTGCTGGTTTGTGAAGTGATCGTCATCTGTTTCACATTATTCTGCATGATGGACCAGCCAACCCTGCAAGGACATAGAGGTAGAAGAAACAGACACTTTCAAGCCAGCCATTTTCCGTTTTGACATTTATCAGACATTTTCCACATTTATTGAGCCAAGTTTATATCCATAATCATTCGCGCGATTATGAAGTATTTTCACCTAATTCCCACACAAAATCTGTGGAACTTCATCTTTAACCGGAGATCTGGGCTCTTTCTGGTGCAAAACATCACCGATCATCGTCCTATCTTCCTTTGATGGGGTAGATAACTTACCTACCAGACAGCTTTATCTAGAGTTGGCGGTTTGTATCAAGTAGAAGACATTAACAATACTCGTGAAAATGCTAACGCAGCTGAAATCTTCACCCACACAGGGTTATCATTTTACTTTATGTACCTGCTTTACTCCTAGTCAGTTCATATGTACCTACCTTTATCTATTATCATACAAAAAGTGGCCACATAAGTAGGAAAACCAATATTTGTACCTACACATACCTACCTAACTAAACTTATTTATCTTTATTTTCAGGTAAACTTATTCATCTTTATTTCATTTATCATTCCTAGTCAAAAATATCGCCAATCTAGTCACTGATTCTCATAGTGCATCCCTATTTATCCATTAAAAATACAGTCCACTAAATATATTAACTAGCTGAGATTTGAAGGGCGTGTTAGTTTATCTGCACTATCAATGTCTAGTATAGCACGGTGCACAAAAATTACCTAATAGCAGAGCAACATGTATTGGACGGAGTTGGCGCTGTAACCACTAATTAAAGGCCACCAAACCACTAAATCCCACCTCCCTAAATGAATTTTCGTCGTCTTATTTTTCTTGTTTTCGGTCCCAATTTGAAGTTTCCGGGGCATAACATAAATTGCCAAAACTTAAGGAAAAACTTGAAATGTGTATATAATTATATCCACCTCTCAGCTCCAGGCATTTTAGACATAGCCGCGATATGACGAACGGAATGAGACACGAGACGATGTGTCACTAGAGTGATACACCCTACAATACCCTCCTTATAGTTATATGAAAACCGGGTATATTATTAATTTGTAGTAAGCTCATACTATCCATTTGATTTCCAACCGCACGATATACTAACGTTGTGTATCAGCAGTTGTAACACCTTTCGTATCGTTACAAATTTAATTTATTGGTCCCAGCCATGAGACACATCCCTGTTGAAATGCAAAAAAACCCTTCGTTACCTCAACTGATTTCATTTTACTCAAAGCCTAAAGAAAATTGAATTTATTTTATAGTACCATCATGGAACTATAAAATAGATGGATGATACTATAGATAGATAGATCATTATACTTCGTTATATATTTACTTCTTTATACATATTCATGGACTAATTGGATTGTTTTTATTTTTGTTGCAGAGTGCGACCGTACGTTTGTGAGCCGAGGTGGGGGGCCGCAGAACGGTACGTTCGCTGCGCCTGTGTTGACGAACCCAGGTGGGCACTCGAGGCAGTGCGTGTACACTTTCCTCGCAGCTCCCAACCAGAGGGCTGAACTCACTTTCACCAACTTCGACCTCCGCGGCACCCCACCTGAGTGAGTACCGAAATTATCAGTGATTTATAGTGTAGTAATGGAAAGGTCAATTCACGTAAAGGACTGCTAGAAAGGACAGTTAGTTCACTCATATATAACCTTCCGACAGTAACATTGAAAAATTTACACTGATGGTTACATTGGAGCTGACAGACCCAGTACTCGATCATTTAAATTTCAGAAAGATTGAATTGTTACAAAAGAAAATTGAACATAAACTAAAAATAAAATGTCAATAGGAACTTTTTCACTGCGGCAAGAACATTTTGACATTCTTTTGGTTTATTATTTTCAATAATAAACCTTTGTAATCGACCAAGAAAAACAAATTTCAACACCCCCAGAAATTTTTTTGGTTTACGTTTCAAGATGCGTAGAATCCAAAAATCGAATTTAAAAAAATCCATCCGTCCGCTGTCTGCGGCTTTTCTCCCGAAATACTAGACCAAACTATGTGAAACTTGTGTTAAAAATCACATTTGGGGTCTAGATGGTCAACAGAGCTAGTCATCAATTTTTATCAACCCCAACGGGTTGTATTAAAGGGCTGAACATTAAAAAAATCGAGATCTCGAAAACTATTCAAGTAACGGTAATAATTTTTTGCTGGTCAATGATAAATTCAATCCCAAAGAATCGATTAAAACCACCCGCAACGCTGTAAGTTGAATAGTTCGCTTTCCCTAAGGGCCTGAACATCGAGGAAAAAAAACCTTTGAATTCCTAAGGACGAGAAGAAGGGAAATCACGAGATGCTAGCGGATCTATGAATTAGACGATCAAGCTTTAAATTCCATCAAATATCGCTAGATGGTGATACTGGAATACATAAAAATTGCCTTGTAAATATCAGCTGATATAATGCCAATATTGGAATTATCAGGTGATGTAGTTCCAATGGAATTTATTATAACGTTGCGAAATCGAGTTTATTAACTATTGTCTGTGCGATGTACCTACTAGTGAAGTATTGGCACCTAAATGCTAAATTTTATCTCTTAAGCTCTCAAGTCTACCTATAGGTAGCGGAAGCATTGTTTTCACTTTCGAGAGATTTAAAAGTTGTGGTCTCCACTAAAATCAAACGGCTGTTGTTGTTTTACAGTGGTTAAATTTCCAGTCGCATTTTACGTTTTAGACTATTCTGAACAACTTTAGTTCCGTATTTTTCTCTCTCTATCTCTGTGTGTGTATGTCCACAAATCCTTGTAACTAGCTTAATTCTACAATATTCAACCAGTTCTTTTGAAATTTTCATGGTATGTGCAAGTTAGGGTGAAGATGGTCCCCTGTGAGTTTCAATGTTCCCTAATCAATATTTCACTCGGCGCATGCGCAAACGTAAATTACTTCAAACATCATTTTCCCGTTTTTTTTTTTTAACATCCTTACTGTGAAGCGTATCATTGCAGGGTCTTGGAACTGCAAAAGTGTGAAACCTTCTCAGACGCAGGATGCGCCATATTCTGATCATATATATACGAGGTTTAATAATAAATTATAGGCTAATGATCTGCGTAGAAGGGATATCTAACACTGAAAAAACCGTTGTGTAATAATTTGCAGCGTTTTTTCACTAATTTCAACTTAATTTAATAATATTTAATTAATTTTTCAATTTATTTAACTCGAAAAGAAAAGTGTTTTTACTTCCCTTGTAATAAGCAACGGAACGCACTCGTAGTCTGTGTGATTCAAAACATGTTTTCTAATTAAAACTCTTTATTGACTGTATTGTTTATCACGATAAACATCACTAAAATTAGTACGTGTTCACGCTCAAATCGTTTCATCTCTATCAGAGTTCAAAGTTGTGGTGAGGTAATAAGCGTTGTTGACCTAAAACATTCTATTGGCGAATTCCAAAACCCAGGAACTGTCATTGTGCCACAAAGAAGTTTTGAGCCTCAAATGTGATTGTACATAAATTAATTCATCTGGTTTGGAGAATTCACATGGATTCCGCCCCGAGTGAGGATGGTGATGACGAAGCTTGATACATAGAACATTTTCGCAGAAAAAGCTGTGGTTCTCTACAAGCATAATTTATTGGATGCAGAATCCTCTCATCAACCCTACAATGTAGCCCTATGTGTGTATTTTGCCCCGAAATAGGGGAATGAAAGAACGGTCCCGTCAGGCAGCTTGTAGTGACCGAACGTCCCCTGTGACGCTCCCATACCCTAACACAAATTGTATGAATGGTCCCGCGCCACTCTCCCACACCTTACCGCAAATTGTATGAGCGGCATCATGTCATCCTCCTGCACCTTACCACTAACTGTATGAACGGTCCCATATGACGCTCCCAGGCTTGAAGTGAAATTTAGAAACGGTCTAATGTAATTAAACGTCAAATTTATGTTATTAATTTATTATGCAACTCTCTCATTAACGATTACGCAGCTTTGCTGAATATATGTAACTTAGGTTGTAAGTTTTATTTTGGAAAGTTATCCAAGTATAACTAAGTGAAGTTAAATACATTTAAAAGGAAGTTTTTAGCTGAAACTTCAGAGACAAAATTGCCATCAATTTCATTAATGTTTGGCTTGTTGGGTCTAGTCATTTTATGAGGTTTGTAATACCTCCTGTTTTTTTGCCATTGTCCTCTTTGAGGGCAAAGCTTCTAGTAAGTCCTTGTTTTTATTTTGCCAATCTTAACACTAGCTTTAGCTTACTGACATTGCGCCATATCTTTGCAAACCATGATAATTTACCAGGTTTTTTGTTGTTCATAGACTATCTGATGATGGTCACAGAATGGTAACCGAAATGTCATTACAATGATTTCAAAGATTATGTAATTATCTCTTTCTCCGTGAGCCGAATCCCGACTATACACAATTATCAATTTCATTGACGTTATTAATTTCACCTTGCTCATGGCGGTTGATTAATGAAGAGATTTATAAGTGCACTTTGATTTCTGCGTAGATCTGCGACGCAGAAAGTTTCCAGAATATGTAATTATTTAACTGTCACGTCGTTGTTTTGTGTCGTTTTTACTATAATGCTAACAATTCATCAACAAACAAAAACATGTCAAGGTGAATTCGAATAAAGTTATTTCGAAAGTCTGCATGGAATTACTTTCACGCTTTTTGTCAACAATAACCTTCAAGCGGGACCGTTTGTACAATTTGTCAACTCGCACTAATCTTCTTTCGCATTGGTTTGGGACGCTTTATGCTTTCACGTGTGACACGTGTGAAGGTGATGCACGTAGTTGGAAAAAAAAGTATATTCAATTCATGAATAACTATGGTATTTGTTCTGCTCAGGAACTATATCTCGCACGTGTCTCAATCTAGCAGCTCCCCTGTAAATATCAATCGCGGAAGGCGAAAGAAGAGGGGAACCAATCCGACGGAAGATACCTTGATAGAATCATCTCCTCCGGTCCATAGAATCCTTGTAACAAATAAGCAGTGGTCCGTACTGCCAACCGGGTGAAAGACGCCCGAATCGCTTGGTCCATTCCCTTGATCTATGTACTTCACAATCTTTCCTTTCAGTTCCCTTACCACCCAGAAACCTATCTTTCCCAATAACAAGATTTTTTATATGGCTGTTCCATTTCTCCATTCCCTATGATTGATCACGCTAGTTGCCACTTTTTACGAGAGACTAGTAAGTATTTTATCAAGCGAAACGCTAGACTCGCATTGCCAAATCATCAAAAAAACAACTATTCACCACTGTAATGAACGAGACGAGCCGGGATAAGAAACAAATTAGAACTTCGGCCCAACATTGGTCCCCTTCCCACCTCACCCTGTCTGCCCAAACTTAATTTTCATTGCATATACTGGAAGGGGCATGCCCCCTGACTCGCCTGATGCCAAATATGTAACGGTATAGCGATTCTATAAATTGAGCGAAAACTTGGCGTCAAAATGGATGTTTTTGGACTCTGTTCATTTTGCTTCCGAGTCTAACTTTAGGTAGCTAAAAATTGATTTCACTCGGGAGATATGAAATTGTTTGACTCCCGAATCAAAATATCCTCTAACATTTTACTTTTTAGACCATTCTGAGAAAACTTTGGTTCCTCGTCTCTCTGTCTGTCTGTTAGTGTATCTGTCCGTGTGTCCGTAAATCCTAGCAACACGCATAACTTCTACAGTTTTCGTGTTATTTCAATGAAATCTCCAGGGAATGTGTGAATTAGGCAGCAAATAGTTCTCTGCCAATTTCATTGTATAAAAATAAATACTTCACTCCACGCATGCCTAAACGTAAATTCCAACAAGGATTATTTTCTCCCGTTTTAGTCGTCCGACCTCGATAAAATTTGGAGGGTCGTTAGAAAAAGACGATGCGATCATCCCATATCAGTACGACAGCATCATTATTAACTGCTGAGCATTCACGAATGTGAAAATCTTGAAACAAGCATAATTTTTACATTTTTAATTCAATTTCGATGAAATATTCTGGGAATGAGAGGGTTATGCTGAGAATGGCTCCCTAAAAATGTCATCACTTAGAAATTGATAGTCTTCACTGCGCAAGCGCAAACTCCATCAAGCGTAATTTTTCTTGGTCTATTCGTAAATTCGGAAATGTTTCTTTATTTGGGCAGTTCAAATTATTTCAAAACTTTACAAAAAAGCTCTTTCTGGCCTTAAACTTTGTTTTTATTGTATCCGAACGTTTTTCCCCAGGAACACTTCTTCAGGGAGATTAATACTACATTCGGAGTATAAAATTTGAAATTGTAAAATCTCAATTGTTTTCTTTTTGTATGAAAATCACATTTAGAAAAATTTGATAAATAATTTAAAATTTTTAATCTTTATGTAGGTGCTATATCTCTTTCTCCTTATGGTCTACCGTGTTTGCTGGTGATATTAGTTATAAACATAGAGTCCCTCAATCAAATAAGAGTAAATTTTGTTCAAGAGTGTCTTTTCGGAAGTTAACTGAATTCGATTTTTTCATCTCAACCATTTCTTAAAATGTTCTTTTCTACAAATTAGATTTTCTTCCTACAATTTTGAAATTTTCGAAGTCCACCCTATCTCCTAAAGATCGGCAATGGGCAACGAACGCTTTTCTTGCATCTTCTTGTTGTGTATTTTGATAAACGACGTCGAAAAGACTGACATGCTTCTCCCACTCACAATTTTCCACACCCACTACTACCAAAAGGGATCTGGTAGACCAAGTCTTAACGTAGTTCTTTTAGTGTGAAATCTTTTAGTATAAAGAATAGTGGTCAGTTCATGTGTTCGAAATGAAATTTTTACGTGTTTATAAGGCTTAACAATTGTCATTTCTTCTGCCACCCCTTTCACGTACAGGTTTTTGTAAAGTTCTTGTTATGTTCTTTGTTAAAACTCTGTTACGTCCATGTTACATGTTTCTTTTACGGCTAACAAAAAACGATGATGCATTGTTTCTCATTTCATTAAACTGCAAATTATGTGACTTGAATTCTTAGGTGCTCGCACGAGTATCTGGACGTCTACTCCGAGGTTCAAACTCCGGAGGCGTCCGAACTGATCAACTCCCCGTTCGGCGGTCGGTTTTGTGGTCCCATCCGCCCCCGCCCGCGGATCTCTCTCTACAGAGTCATCGCCCTCAGCTTCTACACCGATAAGAACTATACGACATCCGAGCTTTTCGAGGGCCGCTACCAGTTCATCAACGACTGTAAGTGATTGTTAACCTGTTAAAAACAATCTTCATTCAAACTATTATTATTTACATTAGTTATATACTTAACCCAATAAACACATCGAAGAAAGAACTGTATTATTAAACGTTGGAACAGGAAAATTAACCCCGCAGGATAACGAGTATATTTTGCGAGACCAAAATGAGTGACGGAAGTAGCGGAAACACAGTCGCTGCCTAAACTTCTCCTAAAACAAAATCATTTGGTTGAAAGACTCTCTGGGACATCATGAGACGAATGAAATGTTGGGCTCTCTCAGCTGAGATAGCTCCATATATTTTTTCCATTCTAGGATGTTGAAATTTGGTTGGGTCTTCAATGTTTCGCTGTTAGGCTCTAGGTATAAGCAAAGAGAGTCCGGTTTTTTTTTAATTATTATTATTATTATCATTGTTAAGTTGACAAAACAATAGTCGGAATATTTGAAGGTGAGACTGAAAACCTCTACCATTTTTTAAAAAGTAATTAATAATATACAAGGTACCTAACTCACTAATTAACCCCCACATCCTTTCTATAATGAGAAGCTGAATAGGAACAAATGTGCGCATGAAATTTCATGAAAAAACTACCATTTTAGAGCGGAAAATATAGGCGCTTTTCAAAATAAACATTTTTGGAGGCATTAACGTAAAGTTGATAGATTTTTGGGTGTTCCTTCAATCTGAAATACGTAGCTATATTTATTAAATTGATAATTATTTTAATACTGACTTGGCAAAATGCATTTGAAAAAAAAACGGATTTTAGTGCGCTTTGCAATTTTGAGAACATTAATGGAGAACAAATTTAGGTGGTTTTTTCTGTGTTTTCCCTAGTTGGGTTTTCAACTATCAATAATAAATTAAAAACATTACTAGGTAATTCTGAGTGAAAAAATACCCCAAATATATGCATCACATCATGATTTTTACATTTTGAGTGTAAATGCGCCCGTTTTTTCCTGTAAATGCGCAAATTTGCACTCTCTAAAATCGAGTGATGGGTCTTATTTCCATGGTAACTTAGATTCCAAATCTGAACTGAAAATTGGGGAACCCTTCTTGAAGAAACAATGTTGGTGCTGATAGCATACTACGTTTGCACAAGTGCTCAATGGGTAATTATTTCTAATTCTCCGTGAAAAATTATAAGTTGTGGCATTGGCATTCTTAAAAACGGAAGTTAGTGAAAAACGTTGTCTATTTCCACGAAAAATAAAGAGTTACACTGTAACAACAATAACAAGTTATTGTTTGTTACTGATGATGGCCTAACCGTCGAAATCGATTTAACAGTGTAACTCTTTATTTTTCGTGGAAATAGACAACGTTTTTCACTAACTTCCGTTTTTAAATGGGTTTCCACAACTTCGTCGCGAGTGATTTAGTTCGTATTGGCATTCTTCTTGGGTTCTACTTAGCTGGACAACCTGCTTTAAGGACTTTTATTCACATTCAAAATGGAAAAAACTAAGCTTATGTATTTCCAAAAGAAGAAATAATCAAACCCAGCCTCAATCAAAAACCTCTAAATGATCAAAGTAAGCATAAATTTAACATTATTACGCACTGTCAGTTATTACTATTTGGAGAAATGGTCCAAATTACTTACATAAAATTCTGTTTATCAACATTACCCACGTACCTGCCAATTTATTATGTTTGGATGGAAATACATTCTATTTTAAGAATTTTGACGCCATCCGCACCCTCCATGATTTTTTTTTTTTTTTTTTTTTTTTTTTTTTTTTTTTTTTTTTTTTTTAATGATTTTTTGAAGTTTTGTGCTGCGGGACACCCGTGCTGTGACATCAGCGTCCTTTGAAAAATCATAGAAACAAAAGGAGGTTATTGTCAAACCTTTTAGGATGAAATTTATACTTTTATTCAAAAAGAGTAAAACAAAAACGGACGAATGTACGAAAAAATAAGCACTTTTTCACACATTTAGGTAAAGTTCATTGTAATAGGGACTATATGACCAAGTATATAAAATACATGACATCATTTTTTAGACACTATCATATTCACTGTTCGAATACTAGGTATAGGTAATAGTATTCAAAGACACGACGCATCAGTCGTGGAACCAATAGAGCACGGCGTTCAGGTATACCTCTCTTTCAAGACCGCTCAGTAATGCGTTTTAGTATCACAGGCATTACCCATATTCTTGAGTATACCATGTTAGTAATCTCGACCACTTTTCGTAAAATGAGGTTAAGGATTCTCAAGGGTTGGTCAATAATTGAAACATTCTGCTGGGCCGAAGTTTCGTTGAATTTGTATTACATATTCAGAGTTAGTAGTGGAGCAGGAAAATGATTAGGTCTCCATTGCTTAGCTGCATTTACAGTAGGTGTTGCACAGGCGACACATAGCACTATGATACCTGTTATAGATACAATGGGCAGAATTTTCACAATATTATGTATAATGAGCTTAAATACAATAATCGAAAGTTATAAAGTTGGTTATTGTAATTATTTAATTGATACTGATAGGTAGACATGAAGTAGTCTTCATGTCTACCTATCAGTATAATTTAAATAACTCCCTATAGTTTCCCTAACCCAACACACTTTAGATTTCAATTTACACTTATTTGATTTTGAAGAGACCAGAATACTTTACTAAGAAGTTAATTTGGAGGATCCACTGATAAAAAATTTATACGTTCAGACCACCCTGACCACCTGAAACTTTAGGAGGAACACTGTAATCAAGAGTCAAATGTACAGCAATCTAATTGGAATGTAACCCCTTCACTGAGCATTTGACAAATATGGTAATAGCTCATTAATTTTATTTGATATAGTTTCATAAGTTGATAAGTCACGGTCAAATGCAGTTCCAACCCAGAAGCTCTCCCCCCCCCCCCCCCCCCCCCCCCCCCAATCATTCTTCGATTATCCAAGGAAAGATATACCTAGACACCGACACCATACTTTAGGTTCTACTCTCAGGTACAGTCCTACTCTATTTCCTACCTTTTCCCCCTCGGTTTATTAACTTTACGCCTTACAAATACTTTATATCCTTTCCTCTCCATGTCAACTAGTCAGAATATTGGCACAGAAACAACACTCTTATCAATGCTATCAGATAAACAAATTCATGCGTCATTCCTTGATTTCTGCTACTAAATATGTATCTTCTGAATTAACTTTTGCGTCCTCTCTTTTGTTTTTTAATTTTTAATTTTATTCATTTATTTTTTCCCCCAAAAGTAATAGTGTAGCAAAAAAATCAGAAAAATGCTGTATTGCTTTTAGATGACTGGCTAGACGATTTTAGTACGATTCCATACTCTAAATCAATTTTTTAACGAAATTCCAGGTTCAAAATTTTTATTGGGTAACAGGGTGAAGATACGGACATAGGAACGATAGTTGTAGCTTTTTCATTACTAAAAGGACTATAAATGAAAAACTTCTCATATCTAGTCATCATTTTTTAATTTTTAGTGGATCATAGCAAGTGATAAATAGATACAAAGAATTCTCTCATCAATAAAATCATAGTTTCATTTAAAAATTCATATGAAAGGACTTACAGAATAGTTCTGGTCAGTCTCATGAGGTTTTTTGGAGGATCCTTAATCATCTAACTGAAAATGAAAAACAAAATCATAAGAATGTAGGAATTGACCGAAGTGTGCATGATAAATTCCAACTAATCACATAGACTTGCTGTCAATGGTTGGTGCCTAATTAATTGCAATTCAGAAGCCCTCCCAGTATTTTTTAACGAATTTTTAATAATTATTGTAATTTGTTCGAAGTATGCTATTTGTTATTTTTGAACACCACAATTTCAAATTACTTTTGTCATACTTACTAATAAGCACTATTTATAGCTTCATGAATAATTATTCTTTCAGTTTATTGAATAAATATTATTTTAACAAGGTAATTACTATTCACTGACTTAATGTGTGACTTGCCTAGGTACCTAATTTGAAGGACCTCTCCTATTACTTTCATCCAAGTTTTAAATAATCACACTTCAATTAACCATTAACTAACTTGAAGCGGGAATTAAACAAAAATTGATGGAATATTTAGTTAGTTATTGGCTGCTTCAAGTCCCAACTCCGTGGCCCTATCAATATGGGATTGAGTGATTGGGAGCTGATAGGGGGATTGATAAAGGCATGGGGTATATGTATCATGGAGTTTGAAAGTTTTTCTGCAGCGGAAGAAAACTCAGACGGAAACAACCAAAATACATAAAATACCATAAGCAATAAATCGAAACAAAACTCCGCCCCTTGACCCCGCTGTGGAAACCCCCCTCTTTTTGTTTCATCTTGAGCCTTGGCTAAACATTGAAGGAACGTGGAATACGAATTTAAGCTTCATAAGTTGAATAGCAAAGAACTTAGCTCCGGATCTCACTCAGCTGACCTGGGTGGCTCTTGACTTTAAAATTCGTTTCTAGATGTCCCAAGAGTAGCCCATTTCAAATTTCAGCTGCATCGTCCAAGTAGCAAAGGAATTAGATTTGCTACTACTTTAGTCTCGTTTTTTCGTGACATCTTTTGTGGCTACAACATTTTTTTCACTTTTAGATCCCGGTAAAAGCGTTTCACACTGAAACAAAACTTTAGGATAAAAAATATTAGTTCCTAAGCATTTAAACATGGGCCTGAGACTAATAAACATACGTACCTGTTCCTGATTCTTCATCCAGGGCTGAGAACAAATAGACTTTACAACGCGCTTCCTCGAGCTGAAGTTATGCTCGTGCATTGCTGCTGCTCAAAGATTTAATATCAACTTGAAATATGCATAAAATACCAATAATAAAAATACCAAATGAACATAAAGATACAAAATAAATATTTAAACAATAATATTCTTCATAAAAAATATACACACCAGTGTGTTTGGCTGATTTGGTCCCATAGCATGAATATACAAGTTACATCTACTATCAGTGACTCCAGTAATGCATGGTAATTTAAATTTTTCAAAAGGACCCTGATGTCCTTTACTGAGCACCTATGAATACTGTAGACTACATACTTCCTACTAGAGAAACAGTGCAGAGGTGGAAACATATATATGGCGTAATGTAAGGGTGATCAACCCATCCCTGTCCTATTATAATTATATAAAACACATATTTTCAAAATGTTATTCATGGAAAAATGTATGTTTCACGCGTGTTCCTGTGATGAACGAATTTTCTTCACAATATCCATTGTTTGGTAATGTTTTCTGTACAAAATTTTGCAGCTGAGTACCAGATTGGGACGCCGGCACCGAATTCCCCGTGCTCATACGTCATTCACGTGAGCCAAAAGAAGCAAGGGAACATCGTATCTCCTACATACCCCGGCACATACCCCAAAGATCTCACCTGCACGTATCTCCTACTGGGCACTTCTGGCCAAAGGGTTCGCCTCGAGTTTAGAGATTTTGATCTCTTTTTTGGTGGACCTCAGTAAGTCATCGCAATTGTTGTTCTTAATCTTACGTTCTCTTACCTACGTTCGAAACAACCAGGTATATTATATTATCTGAGGTATACAAAAGATATGGTTTTATAGCAATGGACACCGCTAGGTTTTTCGCGGGCGTTAATGTGATGATAATGAAGCAGTTACTAACACCTTGGTTACCAACAGTACTAAAATTTATTTCAAAGAACCAAGTTTTGTATATAAGGTTAGTTTTTCTTAAAAAATTGTACAATACCGGTTTCAAATAATAAAAGAAGTCAAGTTCTTGAGCCATACTATATCTGAGGGAATTGCCCTAAACCCTTGATTCATTTGTATAATACACTCTGTTTTGTATTTTAGAAAAATTATAACTAGAGCTGAAACATCCTATTCATAATGACCTCCTTTGCTCAAAATTACTCTTACTATAATTACTCTAGAATAAACGGGTGGACGAATTTTTATTAGGTACCATTTAACACACCCTGACTACGAGTAACTTTTTGTTTACTGACGGATACCAATCACTGGTTTCATTTCACTCTGAACACTCAATCAAAAAGCTTAGTAAATGATTTTATTTATGCTCTATGTGAGTCTAAATAAAAACACGAAAATGTGACAAAAAGGTTTGGAAACATAATCTTTGTGATTAGCTCTTATTACCAAAACGTTGGTGGTAGTTACGAATTACAAACCTGGTTCTTCTGGACAGTAAAACTTAGAAGGGATCAAACCTTATCAAAATCCTACTGGAAAGGTAATAATTGAATGTGAATTGTTTAAGATATTAAATAAAACATTCAAGTTATTTGAAAAAATACATAAAGGGATAAGATATTTTGTAAACACCAATCACCACCAGATCGAACAAGGAACAGTTTCATCGAGTAAATTGAAGTATGAACTTCATAATTTTAGTGTTTTTCACTCACACGACTGGGATATTTAATCCAACTGACCATTAATTACTCGTGTAATTTCTAGTTCAAGTACACCAAAATGAATTTTAAGTTATCGGGCTGATATGGAAATAGTTTATCGGGAAATAGAAAAATCCTACGGTACTTGTAATAAAGTATACCTACTTTATTTATTTTTGACAACGGAAGCCAAGAATCAAAGATCGTCTAGAAGAAACCAAGTACGAGCAAAATTTTAATAAAATTAAAATGGTACATGTAATGATACTAATTTTGAAACATTATAGTTTTGAGGGAATATAAGATTAATGAGGAAAGTCGTTGATATTTGTTTACTACCGACCTCATTGGTATGTGATCCATTTTCTAATTTGGAAATTTTCGTTCGAGTTTTGTTCAATTTTACCTGTATTTTTTACTAGGAAAAATAGCAGAAACTATAGATATGTGGAATACCTAACAGAAAAATGTTGAATTTAACAGGTTGGGAACGTTTCAAAAGTTCGGATGAATAATTTTGGGAGTTAAGTTCTTGAAATTTATTTCCTCAATCCTTCCCTCGTGGAATCTCTGAATGAAAATAAGAAGAATTTCCCAACTATGTCAATTATACTTCGTTAATTGGTTTGGACCCCATTTACAAAAGAAACCGCAAAGCAATTAAGACGACAATCAACCGAAACTCTTTTCTCCTTTTTTGTCGAGCTCAATTTTTTATTAATACACTTGCAGCCTCATTCATCGTTTGAATCGATTACCTACCTCCTCAAATTATTTGTGTAATCAAACACAGACGTTTGGTTCGCAAGCTAATATTCTAAGATAATTCCGACGTAATCTATATAATGTATTCTTCATGATTCTAAGGGACACAATCTCACATTTGTAAAATCCCAATAGGAAGAGGAAGTTGATTTTATTATTGGCAATTTTAATGTTTTTATTTATGTGTTTGAGTTATCAATGTACTTGTACGCTGTACTTGTACCTGACTTTCGTTTTGTGATTGACATCGCGTAATTTATGATGAAAATTACTACAATTTTTCAATATTGACTTGAAATATAATATTTTATCTTACTTCTGAAGTCATTATGTATTTTTTACTGTCATATATTTTTTAAACCCTAATAAATTGAAAGATGTGTTTGATTGAAAATCAAATAAAAAATTCTGTCAATTGTATAAACCCTTAGGGCATTAGGAAGGGGAATTATTGCAATCTTACACAAAATCGAATGCAGTAGGTAACAAAAACGTGGACTAAAAATTATACCTCGTTACACATGGTGATTCATCATTTTCTTGTTTGTATTTCCAAAAATGCTAATTTGCCTTGCAATGTATTGTAAAATAAAATAAATGCATTTCTTTGCATAAGTGTTCTCAAAGAAAATTCCATTTAAGGGCAAATTGCACATCAGTCCTCCTTCCACTACCTTCTTCTACTAGTCGAACAGGACAAGTCTTTCATTATAGTTTAACACCGAAACTGAACTTTCTATATTGCTCCAGTTACAGTTGCTGCACAACAAAGTTTCAAAGAGTCTATTCAGAACGACGTCGCTATCCGAAAATTGATCGTCGTCATCCAAAACGGCTGGCCAAATAGCATCAATGCAGTGCCCGAATCGTCATACTTTTCGAAAAGATTTATCCATCCACGATCACTACGTTTTAAAGGAGATCAAATCCTAGTTCCTTCTATCGAACGTAAAAAAGTTCTTGAAATCTTACATTCTGGACATCTTGGAGTAAGTCACATGCTCTCAAGAGCTCGCAGTTTTGTTTTCTGGCCTAAGTATACTTCCGACATATCAGAATACTGCTCGAAATGTTCTGTATGTGGAACTCATCAGCGCCGAAACATGGACGAACCAATTTTGTCTAAGCCTATTGCTCAACGTGCTTGGGAACGAGTCGTATCAGATGTTTTCTCGATTGGAAACAAGAATTATCTGCTCATATGTTACAGTAACTCGGGATATTATGATTTTGTGAAGATGCCCAGCCTAAGTTCTCTGAATGTAATAGTACAATTCAATAAATGGTTCCCAGCCCATAGTATCCCCGAAACTCCGGAAACTGATGGTGGGACGGATTATACATCTCACGATTTTAGTCTTTTTGCAAAAGATTGGAACTTCAATCACCAAATATCGTCACCTCATTATCTAAAAAGCAATGGTCTTGCGGAAAAGGATGTTTCAACCGCGAAAAACCTGATAAAAAAAATGTGAGGCCGAACACTCCAAAGTCTATCGTGCGTTACTTCTCGATAGGAACACTCCCAGAGCTGAACTAGGAAGTCCTGCCCAACGCTTGTTTAGTCGATCTCAAAAAATACCTCTCCCACCTGAACGCGAATCGCTCAACCCAGAAGTTAGATCATCTGTGACAGCCAACCTCACAGGAAGACGGATGAATGAAGCAGAATATGCTGATCGCACTGCCAGGTCTAGCTCGATTTCTTTTGCTCCAGGAGAGAGAGTACGATATTGGGACTCCCTTCGATCTTGGAAATTAGCCACTGTTGTTCGAGCTGCGGCTCAGCCTCGCTCTTACATGTTATTGTCAGATGATCCAGCTAAGGAACCTCGACGGAACACAAAGCATTTTCGACGTCTTCCGGGCTGAAAATATATAAATGAATTCTGTTTAAAAAAAAAAAATAGTGTTCAAGTAAACTTTCTAGTGTTCTAGTAATCCAGTTCTAACCCCATATAACAATCATATGTTTCCCACAGCCACATGCTCCTCAATCATTTTGTATCACGGTAACCTTCCAATATTCCAATAAACCGCTTTCGCATCCTCTCTTGTTGAGACGAGTCGCTCATTATCACTTCCTTGATTCAATCATCAATAAGTGATCAATCTATATATTACAATGGCAATACAATTTCGTCTTATATTGATGGTGCAAGACATCACATCAGGGAATTTCTAACAAGTTTATAAGAGCGCCTAATGGGCTTTATGTAGATACAGAGTCAGCTTTGAGATTGGTAAATGGCCATGTCATTGAGTACATGTTGTCAATGAGTAGTTTGACAATCTGTCTCGTGTTGAGCTGGACCATTTACTTTTGCCAAATTTACTCTCATTGTGTATAAATTATGTTCAAGATTCTCATAGTGAGAGAGTGTGGATGGGGAATAGAGAGGTTTGGCAGTTAGCTTACTCAGGTGGCGTGGTAATTTTGGCATCCATTGTTATTGGTTTGCAACGAAATATAGATGGGTTGGTGAATTACTGTCATACCTGGGATCTGGAAATCAATGTAACCATATCAAAAACTACGGGGTTTGGGAAGGTGAGAAACCAAGTAGCTTTGAGGAGTGGAAATATGGGAACCGGGATATTGAAGGGGTTAACCGATAATATAGGTACCTGAAAGCTATCATTCATCCCTCATCTTATAGACAAGAGTTCCACAGCAAGATTGGCGATTTCCAGCGCGTGGAAACCATTTATTGCCGAACCGGATGTACAATTTCAAGACAAAATGGAGGTGTTTGAAGCTGTTTCGTGGTCCACTCTTTGTTATTGCACACAGGCTGTAGTCGGGGAGTTTGAGAATACATTTCATTTCAAAGCCAGCAGTAGTACCTTGAGTGTAACCAGCCTTCGTTATATGGGCACTAAATATTTTAATTTAGACGAGTACTTGGAGATTATTCGTTCTAGAAACTGTTCTTTACTTAAATTTTGCTCCGTGGCTTGGTTTTTGAAAATTGAAACGATATGAAGGGATACGGTCTAAAGTAGCAGCTTTTTCTTTTTGCTTTATATATATATTTTTATTATTATTATTATTATTATTATAAGTGTGAAGTATAACCTTTGTAATAGACATTTAAATAGCATATTTATTAAAATAGGAATCCATTATTTTTTAACTTGATTTAGTATTTTTTTTCCAAGTTTAATATATATATAGGTATATAATTAATAATAAATACTGTTGTGTGCCTTTTTCTCGAATGCAGGTAAACACTATCAAAACATCGCACCGTGATTATCGAATGTTTACTATACGTTGTGAAGTAGGTGTTATCTATTGTTATATTGTGTGGGAACCAGCTTCAACACATCCTCTTACTTTCGAGTTTGGTCGATCTCAAGGCTCTCTTACGATACTATATTCTATACCAAACTATCCATTGCTTCCTCCAAAGTGATCAAGAGATCATTAAACCGCTCTCTGTTTCAGCTGCCCGTTTGACTTAGTAAAAGTTTACGACGGGAGCAGTAATGAGTCGGCGGTGATCGGCACTTACTGTGGTCAGCAGAGGAACCTTGTGCTCTATTCGTCCGAGTCTTCTATGTTTATTGTCTTCGAAACTCTTCAGCGCACTGCCACTACACAGAACCGAGGTTTCAAGGGCATATTCGAATTTAGCGAAAGTTTTGTAAAACTAGGTGAGTGTTGACTATCCAATGTCTTAGGAGTTTTTTTTTTTTTTAAATATATATAATTTTTTATTCACCATATTTGTATTTATCTTTTCATCATATAATATACCTTAAAACAAAAAAGTGAAGAAAGTGAAAACAATCTTCAATGATCGTTTTCCCATCATAATCCTTAAAATTTATTATAATTTTTGTTGATGGCTTATTAACCATGAAGTGTATGGGGAGAGAAAAACAGAACATTACTTTTAAGCACTGAAAATGCGATGAATGAAATAACGATGTCCATAGGCTTAGCCGATTACTTTGTAAAAATGGAATTCGGTGAAAGAATTTTTAAAAATTTACTTAAGTAGAGTAAAGTGTGGAAAGTGCGTGCTCAAAACCCATAGTTTCACTTCGCTAGTCCACAAAACCCGAACCTTCAGGTTTATATCTCAAATAGGTTTTAACGTGGTGATCAGCATCTAATTTCTGATTACGAGTAATTTGAATTTTATTTTTACGCTCACCGCAATTAGAAAGAAACGCTAATCTCTAAAAACCTGTAAGAAACTCACTTGCACCTGTCTGTCTGAGGGGGATATTCGTTTTTTCTTATAAAAATTCATCATCCCCTAATTTGTAACCTCCTTTCGTCATATTTAAAAAGAAGAACTACAATTTAAAATGAAATGGTATTATTATGGGTAAGTCCTACTTGAATATTATAAAGGAACACTAAACCAGTTAAGACAAATTTCGCTCAAGATAGACTAAAAAAAAAAATTAAAAAATTACAAGTCTGGCATTTGAAAACCATAAATTTGGCACGAAAATTTCTCTATTCTTTGGTGTAAGATCGTTAGGTAGGTAATATGATGTTGGTAGGTGAGAGTACCTGGATTGTACTGGAAGATAATATCGTAGAATGCAGTAAATACTTTTGCATCATTAAAATAACATGCTGAGACTAGTCAAATATTACCTAACGCACATGCCCCCCCCCCCCACCTAGGGTAGAAAAGTAGAAAAAACTAAGGAGCAAGAGCGTTTCGCGACGAATTACGATGAAAATCTTTTGCTCGGAGGAAAACTAAAGTCGTCACACTATAATACACCACGAAAGTATTTTAATAACAATTCGGACTAAATTCATGAAATGGAACTGATAGTGCTTATCTTCTACTCGTGATGTGTCTTGTAACTACAGTCTACTTAAACTCGAATTATGAATATTTCTTGTCATTTGACAAAAAAAAAAAAAAAATTACGTTTACTATACATAAAAAACAGCTGTGAAATCAACATATGACTAATAATAATAATTTAGAATGAACCTAATGGAAAATATAGCTTAAAAACGCACATGCCCCACCTCACCCTACATTATACGTTCTAGACTTCTACAGAGATTAGAAGATTACAGTATTTTTTCAATTTGTATAATACCTTCTGGAGTATCGTAAAATATAAGTTGCAATAAACATGAATCAGAATTTGAGAAGCGTTGTATTAATAAAGGATTTTTTTTCCAGATTTTATTGCGAAAAACGACGGAGAGCACATTCGAGGGTCTGAATGTGATCAAAAGATTTTAAGTAGGAAAGAATCAAGCGGGTTCGTTTTTAGCCCCAACTATCCGTTCCCTTATATTCAGAAAATCGTTTGCCGCTACTTCATTTATGGGATGCAGGATTCCCAACATTTGGAGAGAGTCAAGTTGGAATTTCTCAAGTTCGACATCCCGAAAGGAGAAAAAGGAGAGTAAGTAGTGGACAAAAATAATAATGAGCAATAAATAGAAACGTTCAACATATATGAAAAAAGTTCATGGGAAAGTTTTATGGTTTTTAAAATTATGTTAACCACTATTTAAATTCCCTATTTTTGCTACAATTAAGTGAAGGACTGAAAGAAAAACAATAGGTACCTAACCCATTAATAGTGGATATGATAAAAATATTATATAAATTACTAATAATCTATTATATATTTTTCATATTAATTTTCATTAATAATAATTGAGTAGCACTTGTCTCTATTATATGATATTTGTAACAACCATGAAAAATATAAAATTATCAAAACTAAAAATAAGATATTCAAATAAATCCTTAATACTACATATAAATCGGAAAAGAGTTCAAATATATACTTTGAAACAGGAGTTTTCTGATATGATCGCTATGTGCAGCTCCCTTCAAATGTCAATATAATTAATTTTCCAATACTTCCGTTCAGAGTTTTTGAGATAAAGTGCGAATTCAGCTGGTCTTTGGAATACTAGTTATCAGACATCCAACATGGAATAACAAGACCAGAATCAAGTCGGTGCAAGCCAGCGCAAGGGACTTTCTGACGTTTTGAACGTTAGAAAAACTCTATTTCCTGCCACATGGATTATAAAAAACATTAAAATCACTTTGAAAAATCTGTAAGAAATATTTTCCATTCCTTTTGATACCACGTAAATTGAAAAACAAAGAAGGGGTCATAAGGGGTCACAAGGCTTTACTTGGTGACATGAACTTGAAACAAAAATCCGTTGAAAATGAGGGTTTTTACCTTCCAGGCACTTGTGTGAGTCGGGAAAAATTTTATTGATTCTTCTCAACCATGAAAAAGGTTCAGTTGGGTATTCTAGACCACAGAAAGACGATATAAGATGGGTTACAACTCGTTAGAAAATTGTGGGTTTACTCCGCTCTCCGACCACAGTGCGGCGTGACCCCAGGTGTGGGGTCACCCCAGTAAAGAGTGTGGATCACCTCGGCCAGGGAGACCGTGTTTTTTTCCATTTTCTCTCTCATAAAATGAATGAAAGTTTTTGAAATTCGTCTCAATAAATATACATCACCTGGGGATGTTCCTGTAATTCCGGCATTAGATCAATCCTATTGCTTGATATTTAAAGGTTGAAACATTTAAAAAATTGAGATCTCTGAAACTTTCGAAAAAAAAAATGGTATTTTGTTTGATATATGTACTATCAGGTTCAATGAATCGAATGAGTCCATATAAGTTGGTGTACGTTCATCCGTTCGTTTCCCATAATAACGAGAACTTTACTGGGCCAACTGAGTTACTTTACTAAGCCTGTAGGGTGCCTTTGATCAGAGTGACCTCATGTTTGACCGGCCCGACCCCTTAGTAAATAACGGGGCTCCCCAACAACTTCATTTTTGGTCAGATTCAACAAGATTGCTCCATCCAATAATAATATAAATCATTCATCTACTACTGAAGACACGCACCCCTGAAACTTTATTGTCTTGCAAGAGAAGAAATTTAACAGTGATGAAGGTTCCAGCTTAAGGTATTTATAGTTCGAAAGCACAACAACATAGACTACTGATAATTTGAGCCTTTTCCGTATCTTTCTTCAAAGCAAAATCCCTCTGGCCAAGGCAACCCTACTCTCCTCTATATATGTTGAATAATTTTTAAGTTATTTTGATGATGTTGCGGTACTATTAAATGTCATTGCTATGGAGCATCTGTCTATCGCAGTAAATTATTCTTGAAAGTGGAATCTTTGTTGTGTGTAGTGACGGGCTTCATAAATGAGCTTGTTGTCGTTTCAGCTGCACAGACGGGTACCTCAAGCTGTATCTAAAAGGCCAAGAAGCAACGGACTCATACGAAAAGTTCGATCACGAGCTTTGTGGCTCAGAGAGTAAGCCCAACGTCGTAGTGTCTGACGGCCCGCGACTCGTCATGGTCTTCAGCAGCGGGGACCTCCAAGGGAGAGGATTCAAAGCGAAATACAATTTTGAAACCGGTATGCCAAACAAAACTCCTGTTGATCTACATAAATATATAAAAATGTATGTGTGTGTGTCTATCTGGTACAGGTTCCAAAACGGCTGGATCGGTGTCAATACTTCGATGTTTTTCCCAAAATCAACAGCAAGCTCCTGGCACGGACTTTGGCTATTCCCAAAAGCTCCCGTGACATTCTGAATCGAGAAAACCAAAGTCATGAGGGTTTTCGATACCCCGCTTACCTATCTTACCGCTCACCTTTTTTTGAATTTTGTAAATCCGTTTTCTGCCTTTTTTTTTTGCGAAACAGCAATGCGTAATGAGACTAATGGCACCTAAAACCCTCTTTAATTTCTAAAAAATTATGCCAGGTGTTCGTTTTGCGACAGAAGTTGTGACAAGAAGACAAAAACTGTATGCGTTTTGTGTATCAGCCTTTGAGCAACAACCACCGGACCCATAAATGCCTGTTCTGTTGAAGGCTACCAACTTTCGAATAATGAACATTTTAATTGATTCATTTTGTACAGTGTACAATGAGCCCTACCATAGAAAACGGAAGTTAATGAAGGGCGTTGTCTTATTTCACAAAAATAAAAAGTAACAATTTTACATATATATATATATATATATATATATACTCGGCCCTTCGGGCCTCGCAAGGGGCTCCGCCCCTTGACCCCGCCAGGGGGGCTTCGCCCCCCTGGACCCCCCTAATCTATACTCGGCGCTTCGCGCCTCGCCGGATCTTTTCTCTTTTCTACTGTGTAGAAAACGAGGATAATTTGCTATGCAATTCGTCTCACGAGAAAAAAAAAAAAAAAAATTTCAGGCCTGGCCGGGATTCGAACCCACAACCTTCGTCTCACGAGAAAAAAAAAAAAATTTCAGGCCTGGCCGGGATTCGAACCCACAACCTTCGTCTCACGAGAAAAAAAAAAATTTTTTTCAGGCCTGGCCGGGATTCGAACCCACGACCTCTCGCTTCCCATCTCGGGACAAAAAACGTTACACAAAAAAAGTGGACATTTTAAAAAAATTATTGGGGGTCGGCCTAAGAATTGCATAGCAATTAATATATATATATATATATATATATATATATATATATATATATATCTATATATATATATATATATATATATATATATATATATATATAAAAAATAGTGTCCAATGGGAAAAAAATCCGAGGAATCCGATTTTCAAGGTCTCGTCCCACGGCGCGTCTCATGGAGGGGGTAATTCCGAAACTTTTCTTATTTTGTCATTTAAAATGTGAGAAAAATAGTTTCTAATAGGTAAAAAATCCGAGGAATCCGATTTCTAGGTCTCGTCGCGCGGCGCGTCTCATGGAGGGGGTAATTCCGAAACTTTTCTTATTTTGTCATTTAAAATGTGAGAAAAATAGTTTCTAATAGGTAAAAAATCCGAGGAATCCGATTTTCTAGGTCTCGTCCCACGGCGCGTCTCATGGAGGGGGTAATTCCGAAACTTTTCTTATTTTGTCATTTAAAATGTGAGAAAAATAGTTTCTAATAGGTAAAAAATCCGAGGAATCCGATTTTCTAGGTCTCGTCCCACGGCGCGTCTCATGGAGGGGGTAATTCCGAAACTTTTCTTATTTTGTCATTTAAAATGTGAGAAAAATAGTTTCTAATAGGTAAAAAATCCGAGGAATCCGATTTTCAAGGTCTCGTCGCGCGGCGCGTCTCATGGAGGGGGTGATTCCGAAACTTTTCTTATTTTGCCATTTAAAATGTGAGAAAAATAGTTTCTAATAGGTAAAAAATCCGAGGAATCCGATTTTCTAGGTCGCGTCGCACGGCGCGTCTAATGGAGGGGGTAATTCCGAAACTTTTCTTATTTTGTCATTTAAAATGTGAGAAAAATAGTTTCTAATTGGTAAAAAATCCGAGGAATCCGATTTTCTAGGTCTCGTCGCACGGCGCGTCTCATGGGAGGGGTAATTCCGAAACTTTTCTTATTTTGTCATTTAAAATGTGAGAAAAATAGTTTCTAATAGGTAAAAAATCCGAGGAATCCGATTTTCTAGGTCTCGTCCCACGGCGCGTCTCATGGAGGGGGTAATTCCGAAACTTTTCTTATTTTGTCATTTAAAATGTGAGAAAAATAGTTTCTAATAGGTAAAAAATCCGAGGAATCCGATTTTCTAGGTCTCGTCCCACGGCACGTCTCATGGAGAGGGTAATTCCGAAACTTTTCTTATTTTGTCATTTAAAATGTGAGAAAAATAGTTTCTAATAGGTAAAAAATCCGAGGAATCCGATTTTCAAGGTCTCGTCGCGCGGCGCGTCTCATGGAGGGGGTGATTCCGAAACTTTTCTTATTTTGCCATTTAAAATGTGAGAAAATAGTTTCTAATAGGTAAAAAATCCGAGGAATCCGATTTTCTAGGTCTCGTCGCACGGCGCGTCTCATGGAGGGGTAATTCCGAAACTTTTCTTATTTTGTCATTTAAAATGTGAGAAAAATAGTTTCTAATTGGTAAAAAATCCGAGGAATCCGATTTTCTAGGTCTCGTCGCACGGCGCGTCTCATGGAGGGGGTAATTCCGAAACTTTTCTTATTTTGCCATTTGAAATGTGAGAAAAATAGTTTCTAATAGGTAAAAAATCCGAGGAATCCGATTTTCTAGGTCTCGTCGCACGGCGCGTCCCATGGAGGGGGTAATTCCGAAACTTTTCTTATTTTGTCATTTAAAATGTGAGAAAAATAGTTTCTAATAGGTAAAAAATCCGAGGAATCCGATTTTCTAGGTCTCGTTGCGCGGCGCGTCTCATGGAGGGGGTAATTCCGAAACTTTTCTTATTTTGCCATTTAAAATGTGGGAAAAATAGTTTCTAATAGGTAAAAAATCCGAGGAATCCGATTTTCTAGGTCTCGTCGCACGGCGCGTCTCATGGAGGGGGTAATTCCGAAACTTTTCTTATTTTGCCATTTAAAATGTGAGAAAAATAGTTTCTAATAGGTAAAAAATCCGAGGAATCCGATTTTCTAGGTCTCGTCGCACGGCGCTTCTCATGGAGGGGGTAATTCCGAAACTTTCTTATTTTGCCATTTAAAATGTGAGAAAAATAGTTTCTAATAGGTAAAAAATCCGAGGAATCCGATTTTCTAGGTCTCGTCCCACGGCGCGTCTCATGGAGGGGGTAATTCCGAAACTTTTCTTATTTTGTCATTTAAAATGTGAGAAAAATAGTTTCTAATAGGTAAAAAATCCGAGGAATCCGATTTTCTAGGTCTCGTCCCACGGCGCGTCTCATGGAGGGGTAATTCCGAAACTTTTCTTATTTTGTCATTTAAAATGTGAGAAAAATAGTTTCTAATAGGTAAAAAAATCCGAGGAATCCGATTTTCTAGGTCTCGTCCCACGGCGCGTCTCATGGAGGGGGTAATTCCGAAACTTTTCTTATTTTGTCATTTAAAATGTGAGAAAAAATAGAGTTCTAAAAGGTAAAAAATCCGAGGAATCCGATTTTCTAGGTCTCGTCGCGCGGCGCGTCTCATGGAGGGGGTAATTCCGAAACATTTCTTATTTTGTCATTTAAAATGTGAGAAAAATAGTTTCTAATCGGTAAAAAATCCGAGGAATCCGATTTTCTAAGTTTTGTCGCAAGGCGCGTCTCATGGAGGGGGTAATTCCGAAACTTTTCTTATTTTGCCATTTAAAATGTGAGAAAAATAGTTTCTAATCGGTAAAAAATCCGAGGAATCCGATTTTCTAAGTCTCGTCGCAAGGCGCGTCTCATGGAGGGGGTAATTCCAATATTTTGCTTATTGCGACATTTAAAATGTGAGAAAAATAGTTTCTAATAGGTAAAAAATCCGAGGAATCCGATTTTCTAGGTCTCGTTGCGCGGCGCGTCTCATGGAGGGGGTAATTCCGAAACTTTTCTTATTTTGCCATTTAAAATGTGGGAAAAATAGTTTCTAATAGGTAAAAAATCCGAGGAATCCGATTTTCTAGGTCTCGTCGCACGGCGCGTCTCATGGAGGGGGTAATTCCGAAACTTTTCTTATTTTGCCATTTAAAATGTGAGAAAAATAGTTTCTAATAGGTAAAAAATCCGAGGAATCCGATTTTCTAGGTCTCGTCGCACGGCGCGTCTCATGGAGGGGGTAATTCCGAAACTTTTCTTATTTTGTCATTTAAAATGTGAGAAAAATAGTTTCTAATAGGTAAAAAATCCGAGGAATCCGATTTTCTAGGTCTCGTCCCACGGCGCGTCTCATGGAGGGGGTAATTCCGAAACTTTTCTTATTTTGTCATTTAAAATGTGAGAAAAATAGTTTCTAATAGGTAAAAAATCCGAGGAATCCGATTTTCTAGGTCTCGTCCCACGGCGCGTCTCATGGAGGGGGTAATTCCGAAACTTTTCTTATTTTGTCATTTAAAATGTGAGAAAAATAGTATTCTAATAGGTAAAAAATCCGAGGAATCCGATTTTCAAGGTCTCGTCGCGCGGCGCGTCTCATGGAGGGGGTGATTCCGAAACTTTTCGTATTTTGCCATTTAAAATGTGAGAAAAATAGTTTCTAATAGGTAAAAAATCCGAGGAATCCGATTTCTAGGTCGCGTCGCACGGCGCGTCTCATGGAGGGGGTAATTCCGAAACTTTTCTTATTTTGTCATTTAAAATGTGAGAAAAATAGTTTCTAATTGGTAAAAAATCCGAGGAATCCGATTTTCTAGGTCTCGTCGCACGGCGCGTCTCATGGAGGGGGTAATTCCGAAACTTTTCTTATTTTGTCATTTAAAATGTGAGAAAAATAGTTTCTAATAGGTAAAAAATCCGAGGAATCCGATTTTCTAGGTCTCGTCCCACGGCGCGTCTCATGGAGGGGGTAATTCCGAAACTTTTCTTATTTTGTCATTTAAAATGTGAGAAAAATAGTTTCTAATAGGTAAAAAATCCGAGGAATCCGATTTTCTAGGTCTCGTCCCACGGCACGTCTCATGGAGAGGGTAATTCCGAAACTTTTCTTATTTTGTCATTTAAAATGTGAGAAAAATAGTTTCTAATAGGTAAAAAATCCGAGGAATCCGATTTTCAAGGTCTCGTCGCGCGGCGCGTCTCATGGAGGGGGTGATTCCGAAACTTTTCTTATTTTGCCATTTAAAATGTGAGAAAAATAGTTTCTAATAGGTAAAAAATCCGAGGAATCCGATTTTCTAGGTCTCGTCGCACGGCGCGTCTCATGGAGGGGGTAATTCCGAAACTTTTCTTATTTTGTCATTTAAAATGTGAGAAAAATAGTTTCTAATTGGTAAAAAATCCGAGGAATCCGATTTTCTAGGTCTCGTCGCACGGCGCGTCTCATGGAGGGGGTAATTCCGAAACTTTTCTTATTTTGCCATTTGAAATGTGAGAAAAATAGTTTCTAATAGGTAAAAAATCCGAGGAATCCGATTTTCTAGGTCTCGTCGCACGGCGCGTCCCATGGAGGGGGTAATTCCGAAACTTTTCTTATTTTGTCATTTAAAATGTGAGAAAAATAGTTTCTAATAGGTAAAAAATCCGAGGAATCCGATTTTCTAGGTCTCGTTGCGCGGCGCGTCTCATGGAGGGGTAATTCGAAACTTTTCTTATTTTGCCATTTAAAATGTGGGAAAAATAGTTTCTAATAGGTAAAAAATCCGAGGAATCGGATTTTCTAGGTCTCGTCGCACGGCGCGTCTCATGGAGGGGGTAATTCCGAAACTTTTCTTATTTTGCCATTAAAAATGTGAGAAAAATAGTTTCTAATAGGTAAAAAATCCGAGGAATCCGATTTTCTAGGTCTCGTCGCACGGCGCGTCTCATGGAGGGGGTAATTCCGATACTTTTCTTATTTTGCCATTAAAATGTGAGAAAAATAGTTTCTAATAGGTAAAAAATCCGAGGAATCCGATTTTTCTAGGTCTCGTCCCACGGCGCGTCTCATGGAGGGGGTAATTCCGAAACTTTTCTTATTTTGTCATTTAAAATGTGAGAAAAATAGTTTCTAATAGGTAAAAAATCCGAGGAATCCGATTTTCTAGGTCTCGTCCCACGGCGCGTCTCATGGAGGGGGTAATTCCGAAACTTTTCTTATTTTGTCATTTAAAATGTGAGAAAAATAGTTTCTAATAGGTAAAAAATCCGAGGAATCCGATTTTCAAGGTCTCGTCCCACGGCGCGTCTCATGGAGGGGGTAATTCCGAAACTTTTCTTATTTTGTCATTTAAAATGTGAGAAAAATAGTTTCTAAAAGGTAAAAAATCCGAGGAATCCGATTTTCTAGGTCTCGTCGCGCGGCGCGTCTCATGGAGGGGGTAATTCCGAAACATTTCTTATTTTGTCATTTAAAATGTGAGAAAAATAGTTTCTAATCGGTAAAAAATCCGAGGAATCCGATTTTCTAAGTTTTGTCGCACGGCGCGTCTCATGGAGGGGGTAATTCCGAAACTTTTCTATTTTGTGCCATTTAAAATGTGAGAAAAATAGTTTCTAATCGGTAAAAAAATCCGAGGAATCCCGATTTTCTAAGTCTCGTCGCAATGCTCGTTTCCTCATGGAGGGGGTAATTCCAACATTTTGCTTATTGCGACATTTAAAATGTGAGAAAAATAATTTCTAATAGGTAAAAAATCCGAGGAATCCGATTTTTTAGGTCTCGTCGCATGGCGCGTCTCATGGAGGGGGTAATTCCGAAACTTTTCTTATTTTGTCATTTAAAATGTGAGAAAAATAGTTTCTAATAGGTAAAAAATCCGAGGAATCCGATTTTCTAGGTCTCGTCGCACGGCGCGTCTCATGGAGGGGGTAATTCCGAAACTTTTCTTATTTTGTCATTTAAAATGTGAGAAAAATAGTTTCTTCAATAAAAAACCGGTAAAAAATCCAGGAATCCTTTCTTATTTTTCACTTAAAGGATCTCGTTTCTGCGCTTAGCTCGCGCGGCGCGTCTCATGGAGGGGGTAAATTCCGAAACTTTTCTTATTTTGTTTTTTGAAAAATCCATGTGAGAAAAATAATTAGTTTCATAATAGGTAAACAATCCGAGAAATCCGATTTTCATAAAATTCTTTCAGCTCATCTAGGTCTCGTCGCACGCGCGCGTCCTCATGGAGGTGGGTAATTCCGAAACTTTTCTTATTTTTGCCATATTTAAAAATGTGAGAAAAATAGTTTCTAAATAGGTAAAAAATCCCGAGGAATCCGATTTTCTAGGTCTCGTCCCACGGCGCGTCTCATGGAGGGGGTAATTCCGAAACTTTTCTTATTTTGTCATTTTAAATTTGAAATAATTAAATAGTTTGTACTATGTAAAAAACACGAGGTATACCATTTTCTAGGTCTCGTCGAGTGTTCGCATCTCACGGAGGGGGTAATTCTGACACTTTTCATATTTCGTCATCTTACATTTGAACAAAATAGTATATATCAAGTAAAAAGTACGACGAATCCGATCTTCTAGGTCCTGTCGTTCCTTAGGTACATTGTCTGAAGGGAAGTTGAATCTTCTTTTTATTTGTAGCAGAAACCGAAAAAGAGTTCAGGGCTCCAATGTGGATGAAGGAGTGGATAAGGATCATATTTGCTCCCTATAAATCCTTATGTGTTGAACGAAAAATATTTCTGAAACTCTCCATTCAAGTGATGTAGCTGATCAAAAATGCTATTTTCCTCCCTTTCCTTTCGAGTTTCGTGTCACTCCTTTGTGCTTCCTCAGCAACCTCAATTCCGGCCCCCATAATAATTCTAGGAATAATCCCTTAACCTATAACCTTTAAATTACACCCTTTCGAATTGAGTGAGTGTGATACAAAGTGTCAAGTATCATCTTCGGGTGAATGTGGGGTTTTTTCAGCCAAATTTCGTAAACTTTGGTAAGGAAGTATCGAGAAAAAAAGCTTCGAACGGCGGACGGTGTGGTGTAGGAATAGGGCAGACGGCGGACGACGAGCGGATTTTTCAAAATCGATTTTGGTAATTCAAGTATCTCAAACATAAACCATCAAATTTATAGGGGAATTGAAAAATAAAGAAATAGTTCTTAATCGATTACAAAAGCGCCACTATCAGAGGGATGATCTCCCCAAGTACCATCCAAGCTTGTGCGAAAACAGACATAGTGTCTAATGAGAAAATAATTCTTGGAGGCAGACGGACAAACGGTCATTTACACAAAACGGAAATTGCCAAAGAATGTCTACAATATAAAATACGAGTGGAAATATGATTTTGGTGAAAAAACGTGGTTCTGCGACTACATTTAATTCAATGAGGTGCATCGTTCAAAGTTTACAATTTGTTCAAATGCGTTCTTGAAATCAGGTTAATTCCAAATTTTGGTGTCATCCCTAGTGACTTGACGTGAACAACATTATTATTATAATTTTTTAATGCATCACTGGGGCATGAAGGAAAGTTTAAAGAAGGGAAATTTGAACAATAGTTGAGATTTCAACGTTCGATGTTTTGCCCCGAAACTCGGCGGTTGCCCAAGGGTTTGATGGATGAAAAAACAGTTTAAAAACGCAGCAAATTCTTGACAAAGGTTTATTATTCCCGTTTCAGACAATAGGTACACG
>CM061046.1:34051964-34274203 GCA_030762985.1 Adelphocoris suturalis
TTATAAATGGATATAGTAAACAATGCCGCTTGTTTTGTTGTCACTTGGTTGGGATGTTAATCTTGGTTATAGTAATTGCAGACGCGCACCATAACAGAAAATTACCTACCTAGGTACCTCCTTCCTTCTTATTTCGATTAGTTCCCATTAATTGAACGATTTCATTACCTAATTCCCGAATTAGCGAGAAGGAAGCATGTTCCATGTTTTAGAATTTTAGCCAAAGGCTCAAAGCGGAAAGCAACCGGGAGTGCAGAAGCTCGAGATGTTGTGTGTGGGAGGTGTTGGGTGATCTGTCCATCCACCACTTTTTGGAGGACTGTCCAGCCCTTGTAGACCTCCGAGTCCAGCATCAGCCCCCTCGATGGCTTGACGTTTTATCCGGACCAGACGAGGTCCGATCTCTGTTGTTGTAGATGTGAGCCGCAGAGGTCTACTACGAACTGTGATGTCCTGATCTGTGATATATTCATATACTTTTACCCACATTTTCGGAATCAGCACTAAATTTACTATAAGAATAGTGTACTTGGGTTCTTGAAAAGTACCATCCAAAGGCCCTCACATCAGCTCAAACATTGACGATTTTGAAAAAAGAATATTTCTGAAAATCTTTAAAACTTTACTACTCTTTTAAAAAGAATCCTGGAAACTGCGATTTCATTGAATAAACCACATTTTTTAATATTAAAACAATATTCTCTCCCCTTAATAGCAAAGTAAAAGTAAATGGTACTTTTTAAGAACCCAAGTACACTATTCTTATAGGAAATTTAATGCTGATACCGAAAATGAGGTTGCAAATTTAAAATTAAATGAGGCAAAGTGGAGAAATCCGAGTTTAAAATGAAAAAACACGGTATTCCTGAAAAAACCTTTAAAAATTCATATCTCGAGTACGGATTGAGATAAAAATATGCGGTTGGCGGCATTTTACTCCATTTTCGATGTAGTTTCACCCAATTTTTTTTTTTTGCATCTGCGAGGGAATCACCCTGTATCATAGCATGTTTATAGTTATTTCCCTATCTTACATCTAGTCTTACTTGTATTATTTTATTTTTAGGTTTTTTTTTATTTTATTAATCCACTTTGGGGGCTTAAACAGTAATCATCACTGCACTTCTAATTTTTCACCCTCCGAGTTGCCAGTGGAGTCCATGTTGGCGCTCCTTTATATTCTTGGAAGACAACATGGCTCCCCTTAGAATCGTACCACCTCTAGTGTCCCCCACCTTGTTCAATGCCACTAATGACCCTTCTGGTTGAGATGCGGCTTAAACCTTAATTTAAAAATAAATAAAAATGAATAAACCTTTACGTAATAATTTGCTGCATTTTGTAAATGGTACTGCATACTTTAAGTCCTCCGATTTGGGGAAAAAAAAGTCCAGTCATGCAGCATGACCCCATGAGCGAATTTTTGAAGAAATCTTCGACATTTCAGTCGCTATTGATCGTGTAGAGAAATTTTAGTATATGATTTTGATAGACAAACATGGAATCAAATTATTAAAAATAATTATTAGTTACTCATACTTTATTATTATTAAACTAATCTTGCAGATTTAAAGACCAATGTAGGTAAATATTCATAGATTTCGATGTCCAATGTGGTCAGTATTGAAGGCATTGAAATCTTAACAGTATCCTATCATAACATCATCAAATCTTGACATAAAATAAAATAACGTACCGACGTCATATGAAAGAAACGTATTTCCACAGCCAATCGATGATGAGGCTTTATATTGCGAGTGATATTAAGTCAGTTGCTTTCGAATCTAGTATCCTGCAGCAAGAAATTGATAGACAAACTGTAGTCTTATACAGGGATACTTCTATAAGAGTAGTTCAATCTGAATTTGGACAATGTTTCATGCAAATATTACCGATTTTTACAACTAGCGAACGGCATTATTTCGATTGTTGATTGATTTTTCAACTTTGAAATTTTTGAAAACTTGATTCATATTCTTATAGGAATATCTACGCTGATTCCGAATATACCATATGTTAGTATGCTGAAAAAATTATTTCGCACAACAAATCGCAAAAAACAGGCTATTTTGAAATTTTTGACTACATTTTTGAAAATATCAACCCGAAGATGTAATCCGATCATGCTGGCCAACGAACTTGAACTTTCGTTTTGTGTCCTTAACATTTTAAAATTTGTTTGAAGTTTCTAGCACAATTGTACGGGTTATCGTCTAGAACGACACATATATACATACATTAAAAAATGCGTTAAACTTCAGAATATGATTCAGAGCCTGAAACGGATTCCTGCATAAAATTTTCTCAAAAATTCACATTCTACAAATTTTGACGCGAGAGCAATAGCTTAATTTTCTTCAAAAATTCGCTAAAATAAACCTTTACTAATTACTTTAATAATTTGCTGCATTTTGTAAATGGTACTGCATACTTTAAGTCCTCCGATTTGGGGAAAAAAATTAATCATGAATTCAAGATATGAGTCCGTTAAGTTTAACAATTTTCGCTATTTGCTTACTAGTATTTCATATTAATTATTACTAATACTTCAGAATTGAGAAAACAAAGAACCTAAGGTACAAAGAACCTATGAACACCATTCCATTCGTGTAAGGGGCTTGTGAACGATTGAGAGAACAAAACGAAAATTCTTATCACCGTCTCACGCTTCGGATCCTCTTTTGAAACACCGAAGCCTCATATTTCACGGGAAAAAAACGCCATTAAAACCGCTCCCGGTCGTACGTGTTACGTGTTTATCGACCCGCCACCCACTTCTTCGCCTGTGTACGAACAAAGAACGAAAAAACCGCGACCTATCTGAGGCAAACGCGAGTCCTGAACTTTAGGTTGACAACGGTCGTGAACGGGGGTCATAACGAACCTAATCACACTCAATTAGCGAGGATCCTGCTCTCTTTTATACTCTGGTGGAATGGGAGATAATTAACGCCACAATGCGGGAGTAATAACCTAAGCTGTTTCTCGGAACATATTGAACTGAGATTCAGGTTTGACAATTTATTTGGCTTGTTTTATGGGGAGTACTCTCTCGCAGAAGAAAGAATCAGGTCAGACTAAATGCATGACAGAACGGAATTTAGTGAAAAACGTTGTCTATATCCACGAAAATAAAGAGTTACAATGTTAAATCGATTTCGACGGTTAGGCCATCATCAGTAACAAACAATAACTGAAGACACATTAGAAAGGACACAGCTTATATAGAGACAGGTGAAGGGAGATTGAATCCCATTGGTCGAGAGAAAGGAAAGGGGCAGGAGGTACAACCAATCAAGTGCATACAAAGTGAAAGGGAGATTGAATCCCATTGGTCGAGAGAAAGGAAAGGGGGCAGGAGGTACAACCAATTAAGTGCATACAAAGTGAAAGGGGATTATAGCTAATCAGATGGAGTGAAAGGGGGGAAATAACTAAATAGGGTTTCAACAGTGTGAAGGGATAATTCCAAGGTTTACAGAAATGGAAATTTATAAACTCCACTTTTTATCCTGCACACTAATTTTGTCCTTAACGGATCCTAGTAATGCTTTAAAGACTATGTTTAGTTTTAAAACCTACTTTATAACCTCTCGATGATAGAATTTTGCCAATTTTATCAGAAATTTTCCCATAACAAGGTAAATTTATCCATTGCTTTTCTTCTAAAGTTACATCTTCCCGAGCCAGATTTGGAAACTTTTTCCCTACTCTTTTTAATAAGAACCTCATCCCATATGGTATGAACGAGATCTCCTCCATATCCGTTACTACCGCTATGCATTTGATAATGCTGTACCTCAGAGGTCGATTATCGTAAGTGACATTTTGGCGATTTTACAGGAGAGCCAAAGAAGTTGTGGGCACACCTATATTTGATTCCTATGGCCCATTCTGATGACTTTATCATGCTCAAATTAATTAATTTGAGCATGATAAAGTCATCAGAATGGGCCATAGGGATCAAAATAGGTGTGCCCACAACTTCCTAATTTATTGATTTTTTCGTGAAAAGAATTTAGTTGTCTTTCTGTGCCCTTCCATAAAATGATGATATCATCGACATATCTATACCAATAGAGAAGATTATTTGTGTTAAAAGTTGTAAATATTTGTTGCTCGAGATAATCCATGTAAATATCTGCAAGCAGAGGAGATAACGGGGAACCCATAGCAACCCCTGGCTGTGTATAGCATTGCCTTTCGAATATGGCTGACTTTAACCAAACCAAAATGTTGTATTACAAATGCCGAAGTCCCAAATGTTACACTTTGAGCAGGGCCGGCCCAAGGCGGAAATTGCAAGTGTGCAAGACTCACATTTTATGCCCCTACCGGGGATATAGGATACCCCCAAGTAAAAGAGGGTATTCTATTTCCCGGCCCTCCACCGGAACATTTTTGAAATTTAAGGTCTAAAAACACAGTTTTTGTGCACTTTTGCACCTTTTAGAACATTAACGGTCTTTTATATACGTTTAACACCAGTTACAGGATTGTCGCGTCAAGTTGTCCTCCTATGGCTGGCGCTTGAGAGTTCCTCTTTTCATCAAAATAAACAGGATCGTCCCTCTTATTTCATCATTTAAAATGTGAGAAAAATAGTGTCCAATGGGTAAAAAATCCGAGGAATCCGATTTTCAAGGTCTCGTCGCGCGGCGCGTCTCATGGAGGGGGTAATTCCGAAACTTTTCTTATTTTGTCATTTAAAATGTGAGAAAAATAGTTTCTAATAGGTAAAAAATCCGAGGAATCCGATTTTCTAGGTCTCGTCGCACGGCGCGTCTCATGGAGGGGGTAATTCCGAAACTTTTCTTATTTTGCCATTTAAAATGTGAGAAAAATAGTTTCTAATAGGTAAAAAATCCGAGGAATCCGATTTTCTAGGTCTCGTCGCACGGCGCGTCTCATGGAGGGGGTAATTCCGAAACTTTTCTTATTTTGTCATTTAAAATGTGAGAAAAATAGTTTCTAATAGGTAAAAAATCCGAGGAATCCGATTTTCTAGGTCTCGTCGCACGGCGCGTCTCATGGAGGGGGTAATTCCGAAACTTTTCTTATTTTGTCATTTAAAATGTGAGAAAAATAGTTTCTAATGGGTAAAAAATCCGAGGAATCCGATTTTCTAGGTCTCGTCGCATGGCGCGTCTCATGGAGGGGGTAATCCCGAAACTTTTCTCATTTTGCCATTTAAAATGTGAGAAAAATAGTTTCTAATAGGTAAAAAATCCGAGGAATCCGATTTTCTAGGTCTCGCCGCACGGCGCGTCTCACGGAGGGGGTAATTCCGAAACTTTTCTTATTTTGTCATTTAAAATGTGAGAAAAATAGTTTCTAATGGGTAAAAAATCCGAGGAATCCGAGTTTCTAGGTCTCGTCGCATGGCGCGTCTCATGGAGGGGGTAATTCCGAAACTTTTCTTATTTTGTCATTTAAAATGTGAGAAAAATAGTTTCTAATAGGTAAAAAATCCGAGGAATCCGATTTTCTAGGTCTCGTCGCACGGCGCGTCTCATGGAGGGGGTAATTCCGAAACTTTTCTTATTTTGCCATTTAAAATGTGAGAAAAATAGTTTCTAATAGGTAAAAAATCCGAGGAATCCGATTTTCTAGGTCTCGTCGCACGGCGCGTCTCATGGAGGGGGTAATTCCCACATTTTGCTTATTGCGACATTTAAAATGTGAGAAAAATAATTTCTAATAGGTAAAAAATCCGAGGAATCCGATTTTCTAGGTCTCGTCGCACGGCGCGTCTCATGGAGGGGGTAATTCTTAACTTTTCTTATTTTGCCATTTAAAATGTGAGAAAAATAGTTTCTATTAGGTAAAAAATCCGAGGAATCCGATTTCCTAGGTCTCGTCGCGCGGCGCGTCTCATGGAGGGGGTAATTCTTAACTTTTCTTATTTTGCCATTTAAAATGTGAGAAAAATAGTTTCTAATAGGTAAAAAATCCGAGGAATCCGATTTTCTAGGTCTCGTCGCGCGGCGCGTCTCATGGAGGGGGTAATTCTTAACTTTTCTTATTTTGCCATTTAAAATGTGAGAAAAATAGTTTCTAATAGGTTAAAAATCCGAAGAATCCGATTTTCTAGGTCTCGTCGCACGGCGCGTCTCATGGAGGGGGTAATTCCGAAACTTTTCTTATTTTGTCATTTAAAATGTGAGAAAAATAGTTTCTAATAGGTAAAAAATCCGAGCAATCCGATTTTCCAGGTCTCGCACCGCGGCGCGTCTCATGGAGGGGGTAATTCCGAAACTTTTCTTATTTTGCCATTTAAAATGTGAGAAAAATAGTTTCTAATAGGGAAAAAATCCGAGGAATCCGATTTTCTAGGTCTCGTCGCACGGCGCGTCTCATGGACGGGGTAATTCCGAAACTTTTCTTATTTTGCCATTTAAAATGTGAGAAAAATAGTTTCTAATAGGTAAAAAATCCGAGGAATCCGATTTTCTAGGTCTCGTCGCACGGCGCGTCTCATGGAGGGGGTAATTCCAAAATTTTGCTTATTGCGACATTTAAAATGTGAGAAAAATAGTTTCTAATAGGTAAAAAATCCGAGGAATCCGATTTTCTAGGTCTCGCACCGCGGCGCGTCTCATGGAGGGGGTAATTCTTAACTTTTCTTATTTTGCCATTTAAAATGTGAGAAAAATAGTTTCTAATAGGTAAAAATCCGAGGAATCCGATTTTCTAGGTCTCGTCGCACGGCGCGTCTCATGGAGGGGGTAATTCTTAACTTTTCTTATTTTGCCATTTAAAATGTGAGAAAAACAGTTTTTATTAGGTAAAAAATCCGAGGAATCCGATTTCCTAGGTCTCGTCGCGCGGCGCGTCTCATGGAGGGGGTAATTCTTACATTTTGCTTATTGCGACATTTAAAATGTGAGAAAAATAATTTCTAATAGGTAAAAAATCCGAGGAATCCGATTTTCTAGGTCTCGTCGCACGGCGCGTCTCATGGAGGGGGTAATTCCGAAACTTTTCTTATTTTGTCATTTAAAATGTGAGAAAAATAGTTTCTAATAGGTAAAAAATCCGAGGAATCCGATTTTCTAGGTCTCGTCGCACGGCGCGTCTCATGGAGGGGGTAATTCCGAAACTTTTCTTATTTTGTCATTTAAAATGTGAGAAAAATAGTTTCTAATAGGTAAAAAATCCGAGGAATCCGATTCTCTAGGTCTCGTCGCACGGCGCGTCTCATGGAGGGGGTAATTCCGAAACTTTTCTTATTTTGTCATTTAAAATGTGAGAAAAATAGTTTCTAATAGGTTAAAAATCCGAAGAATCCGATTTTCTAGGTCTCGTCGCACGGCGCGTCTCATGGAGGGGGTAATTCCGAAACTTTTCTTACTTTGTCATTTAAAATGTGAGAAAAATAGTTTCTAATAGGTGAAAAACCCGAGGAATCCGATTTTCTAGGTCTCGTCGCACGGCGCGTCTCATGGAGGGGGTAATTCCGAAACTTTTCTTATTTTGCCATTTAAAATGTGAGAAAAATAGTTTCTAATTGGTAAAAAATCCGAGCAATCCGATTTTCCAGGTCTCGCACCGCGGCGCGTCTCATGGAGGGGGTAATTCCGAAACTTTTCTTATTTTGCCATTTAAAATGTGAGAAAAATAGTTTCTAATAGGTAAAAAATCCGAGGAATCCGATTTTCTAGGTCTCGCACCGCGGCGCGTCTCATGGAGGGGGTAATTCTTAACTTTTCTTATTTTGTCCTTTTAAAATGTGAGAAAAATAGTTTCTAATAGGTAAAAATCCGAGGAATCCGATTTTCTAGGTCTCGTCGCACGGCGCGTCTCATGGAGGGGGTAATTCTTAACTTTTCTTATTTTGCCATTTAAAATGTGAGAAAAATAGTTTCTATTAGGTAAAAAATCCGAGGAATCCGATTTCCTAGGTCTCGTCGCGCGGCGCGTCTCATGGAGGGGGTAATTCTTAACTTTTCTTATTTTGCCATTTAAAATGTGAGAAAAATAGTTTCTGATAGGTAAAAAAATCCGAGGAATCCGATTTTCTAGGTCTCGTCCCACGGCGCGTCGCATGGAGGGGGTAATTCCAACATTTTGCTTATTGCGTCATTTAAAATGTGAGAAAAATAGTTTCTAATAGGTAAAAAATCCGAGGAATCCGATTTTCTAAGTCTCGTCGCACGGCGCGTCTCATGGAGGGGGTAATTCCGAAACTTTTCTTATTTTGCCATTTAAAATGTGAGAAAAATAGTTTCTGATAGGTAAAAAATCCGAGGAATCCGATTTTCTAGGTCTCGTCCCACGGCGCGTCGCATGGAGGGGGTAATTCCGAAACTTTTCTTATTTTGTCATTTAAAATGTGAGAAAAAATAGTTTCTAATAGCTAAAAAATCCGAGGAATCCGATTTTCTAGGTCTCGTTGCACGGCGCGTCTCATGGAGGGGGTAATTCCGAAACCTTTCTTATTTTGCCATTTAGAATGTGAGAAAAATAGTTTCTAATAGGTAAAAAATCCGAGGAATCCGATTTTCTAGGTCTCGTCGCACGGCGCGTCTCATGGAGGGGGTAATTCCGAAACTTTTCTTATTTTGTCATTTAAAATGTGAGAAAAATAGTTTCTAATAGGTAAAAATCCGAGGAATCCGATCTTCTAGGTCTCGTCGCACGGCGGGCGTCTCAGGGAGGGGGTAATTCCGAAACTTTTCTTATTTTGCCATTTAAAATGTTAGAAAAATAGTTTCTATTAGGTAAAAAATCCGAGGAATCCGATTTCCTAGGTCTCGTCGCGCGGCGCGTCTCATGGAGGGGGTAATTCTTAACTTTTCTTATTTTGCCATTTAAAATGTGAGAAAAATAGTTTCTGATAGGTAAAAAATCCGAGGAATCCGATTTTCTAGGTCTCGTCCCACGGCGCGTCGCATGGAGGGGGTAATTCCGAAACTTTTCTTATTTTGTCATTTAAAATGTGAGAAAAATAGTTTCTAATAGCTAAAAAATCCGAGGAATCCGATTTTCTAGGTCTCGTCCCACGGCGCGTCTCATGGAGGGGGTAATTCCGAAACTTTTCTTATTTTGCCATTTAAAATGTGAGAAAAATAGTTTCTATTAGGTAAAAAATCCGAGGAATCCGATTTTCTAGTTCTCGTCGCGCGGCGCGTCTCATGGAGGGGGTAATTCTTAACTTTTCTTATTTTGTCATTTAAAATGTGAGAAAAATAGTTTCTAATTGGTAAAAAATCCGAGGAATCCGATTTTCTAGGTCTCGTCGCACGGCGCGTCTCATGGAGGGGGTAATTCCGAAACTTTTCTTATTTTGCCATTTAAAATGTGAGAAAAATAGTTTCTAATAGGTAAAAAATCCGAGGAATCCGATTTTCTAGGTCTCGTCGCACGGCGTGTCTCATGGAGGGGGTGATTCCGAAACTTTTCTTATTTTGTCATTTAAAATGTGAGAAAAATAGTTTCTAATAGGTAAAAAATCCGAGGAATCCGATTTTCTAGGTCTCGTCGAGCGGCGCGTCTCATGGAGGGGTAATTCCGAAACTTTTCTCATTTTGCCATTTAAAATGTGAGAAAAATAGTTTCTAATAGGTAAAAAATCCGAGGAATCCGATTTTCTAGGTCTCGTCGCCGCGGCGCGTCTCATGGAGGGGGTAATTCCGAAACTTTTCTTATTTTGCCATTTAAAATGTGAGAAAAATAGTTTCTAATAGGTAAAAAATCCGAGGAATCCGATTTTCTAGGTCTCGTCGCACGGCGCGTCTCATGGAGGGGGTAATTCCGAAACTTTTCTTATTTTGTCATTTAAAATGTGAGAAAAATAGTTTCTAATAGGTAAAAAATCCGAGGAATCCGATTTTCTAGGTCTCGTCGCACGGCGCGTCTCATGGAGGGGGTAATTCCGAAACTTTTCTTATTTTGCCATTTAAAATGTGAGAAAAATAGTTTCTAATAGGTAAAAAATCCGAGGAATCCGATTTTCTAGGTCTCGTCCACGGCGCGTCTCATGGAGGGGGTAATTCCGAAACTTTTCTTATTTTGTCATTTAAAATGTGAGAAAAATAGTTTCTAATAGGTAAAAAATCCGAGGAATCCGATTTTCTAGGTCTCGTCCCACGGCGCGTCTCATGGAGGGGGTAATTCCGAAACTTTTCTTATTTTGCCATTTAAAATGTGAGAAAAATAGTTTCTATTAGGTAAAAAATCCGAGGAATCCGATTTTCTAGGTCTCGTCGCACGGCGCGTCTCATGGAGGGGGTAATTCCGAAACTTTTCTTATTTTGTCATTTAAAATGTGAGAAAAATAGTTTCTAATAGGTAAAAAATCCGAGGAATCCGATTTTCTAGGTCTCGTCGCACGGCGCGTCTCATGGAGGGGGTAATTCCGAAACTTTTCTTATTTTGCCATTTAAAATGTGAGAAAAATAGTTTCTACCTAATAGGTAAAAAATCCGAGGAATCCGATTTTCTAGGTCTCGTCGCACGGCGCGTCTCATGGAGGGGGTAATTCCGAAACTTTTCTTATTTTGCCATTTAAAATGTGAGAAAAATAGTTTCTAATAGGTAAAAAATCCGAGGAATCCGATTTTCTAGGTCTCGTCGCACGGCGCGTCTCATGGAGGGGGTAATTCCGAAACTTTTCTTATTTTGCCATTTAAAATGTGAGAAAAATAGTTTCTAATAGGTAAAAAATCCGAGGAATCCGATTTTCTAGGTCTCGTCGCACGGCGCGTCTCATGGAGGGGGTAATTCCGAAACTTTTCTTATTTTGTCATTTAAAATGTGAGAAAAATAGTTTCTAATAGGTAAAAAATCCGAGGAATCCGATTTTCTAGGTCTCGTCGCACGGCGCGTCTCATGGAGGGGGTAATTCCGAAACTTTTCTTATTTTGCCATTTAAAATGTGAGAAAAATAGTTTCTAATAGGTAAAAAATCCGAGGAATCCGATTTTCTAGGTCTCGTCGCACGGCGCGTCTCATGGAGGGGGTAATTCCGAAACTTTTCTTATTTTGCCATTTAAAATGTGAGAAAAATAGTTTCTAATAGGTAAAAAATCCGAGGAATCCGATTTTCTAGGTCTCGTCGCACGGCGCGTCTCATGGAGGGGGTAATTCCGAAACTTTTCTTATTTTGCCATTTAAAATGTGAGAAAAATAGTTTCTAATAGGTAAAAAATCCGAGGAATCCGATTTTCTAGGTCTCGTCGCACGGCGCGTCTCATGGAGGGGGTAATTCCGAAACTTTTCTTATTTTGCCATTTAAAATGTGAGAAAAATAGTTTCTAATAGGTAAAAAATCCGAGGAATCCGATTTTCTAGGTCTCGTCGCACGGCGCGTCTCATGGAGGGGGTAATTCCGAAACTTTTCTTATTTTGCCATTTAAAATGTGAGAAAAATAGTTTCTAATAGGTAAAAAATCCGAGGAATCCGATTTTCTAGGTCTCGTCGCACGGCGCGTCTCATGGAGGGGGTAATTCCGAAACTTTTCTTATTTTGCCATTTAAAATGTGAGAAAAATAGTTTCTAATAGGTAAAAAATCCGAGGAATCCGATTTTCTAGGTCTCGTCGCACGGCGCGTCTCATGGAGGGGGTAATTCCGAAACTTTTCTTATTTTGTCATTTAAAATGTGAGAAAAATAGTTTCTAATAGGTAAAAAATCCGAGGAATCCGATTTTCTAGGTCTCGTCGCACGGCGCGTCTCATGGAGGGGGTAATTCCGAAACTTTTCTTATTTTGCCATTTAAAATGTGAGAAAAATAGTTTCTAATAGGTAAAAAATCCGAGGAATCCGATTTTCTAGGTCTCGTCGCACGGCGCGTCTCATGGAGGGGGTAATTCCGAAACTTTTCTTATTTTGCCATTTAAAATGTGAGAAAAATAGTTTCTAATAGGTAAAAAATCCGAGGAATCCGATTTTCTAGGTCTCGTCGCACGGCGCGTCTCATGGAGGGGGTAATTCCGAAACTTTTCTTATTTTGCCATTTAAAATGTGAGAAAAATAGTTTCTAATAGGTAAAAAATCCGAGGAATCCGATTTTCTAGGTCTCGTCGCACGGCGCGTCTCATGGAGGGGGTAATTCCGAAACTTTTCTTATTTTGCCATTTAAAATGTGAGAAAAATAGTTTCTAATAGGTAAAAAATCCGAGGAATCCGATTTTCTAGGTCTCGTCGCACGGCGCGTCTCATGGAGGGGGTAATTCCGAAACTTTTCTTATTTTGCCATTTAAAATGTGAGAAAAATAGTTTCTAATAGGTAAAAAATCCGAGGAATCCGATTTTCTAGGTCTCGTCGCACGGCGCGTCTCATGGAGGGGGTAATTCCGAAACTTTTCTTATTTTGTCATTTAAAATGTGAGAAAAATAGTTTCTAATAGGTAAAAAATCCGAGGAATCCGATTTTCTAGGTCTCGTCGCACGGCGCGTCTCATGGAGGGGGTAATTCCGAAACTTTTCTTATTTTGTCATTTAAAATGTGAGAAAAATAGTTTCTAATAGGTAAAAAATCCGAGGAATCCGATTTTCTAGGTCTCGTCGCACGGCGCGTCTCATGGAGGGGGTAATTCCGAAACTTTTCTTATTTTGCCATTTAAAATGTGAGAAAAATAGTTTCTAATAGGTAAAAAATCCGAGGAATCCGATTTTCTAGGTCTCGTCGCACGGCGCGTCTCATGGAGGGGGTAATTCCGAAACTTTTCTTATTTTGTCATTTAAAATGTGAGAAAAATAGTTTCTAATAGGTAAAAAATCCGAGGAATCCGATTTTCTAGGTCTCGTCGCACGGCGCGTCTCATGGAGGGGGTAATTCCGAAACTTTTCTTATTTTGCCATTTAAAATGTGAGAAAAATAGTTTCTAATAGGTAAAAAATCCGAGGAATCCGATTTTCTAGGTCTCGTCGCACGGCGCGTCTCATGGAGGGGGTAATTCCGAAACTTTTCTTATTTTGCCATTTAAAATGTGAGAAAAATAGTTTCTAATAGGTAAAAAATCCGAGGAATCCGATTTTCTAGGTCTCGTCGCACGGCGCGTCTCATGGAGGGGGTAATTCCGAAACTTTTCTTATTTTGTCATTTAAAATGTGAGAAAAATAGTTTCTAATAGGTAAAAAATCCGAGGAATCCGATTTTCTAGGTCTCGTCGCACGGCGCGTCTCATGGAGGGGGTAATTCCGAAACTTTTCTTATTTTGTCATTTAAAATGTGAGAAAAATAGTTTCTAATAGGTAAAAAATCCGAGGAATCCGATTTTCTAGGTCTCGTCGCACGGCGCGTCTCATGGAGGGGGTAATTCCGAAACTTTTCTTATTTTGCCATTTAAAATGTGAGAAAAATAGTTTCTAATAGGTAAAAAATCCGAGGAATCCGATTTTCTAGGTCTCGTCGCACGGCGCGTCTCATGGAGGGGGTAATTCCGAAACTTTTCTTATTTTGCCATTTAAAATGTGAGAAAAATAGTTTCTAATAGGTAAAAAATCCGAGGAATCCGATTTTCTAGGTCTCGTCGCACGGCGCGTCTCATGGAGGGGGTAATTCCGAAACTTTTCTTATTTTGCCATTTAAAATGTGAGAAAAATAGTTTCTAATAGGTAAAAAATCCGAGGAATCCGATTTTCTAGGTCTCGTCGCACGGCGCGTCTCATGGAGGGGGTAATTCCGAAACTTTTCTTATTTTGTCATTTAAAATGTGAGAAAAATAGTTTCTAATAGGTAAAAAATCCGAGGAATCCGATTTTCTAGGTCTCGTCGCACGGCGCGTCTCATGGAGGGGGTAATTCCGAAACTTTTCTTATTTTGTCATTTAAAATGTGAGAAAAATAGTTTCTAATAGGTAAAAAATCCGAGGAATCCGATTTTCTAGGTCTCGTCGCACGGCGCGTCTCATGGAGGGGGTAATTCCGAAACTTTTCTTATTTTGCCATTTAAAATGTGAGAAAAATAGTTTCTAATAGGTAAAAAATCCGAGGAATCCGATTTTCTAGGTCTCGTCGCACGGCGCGTCTCATGGAGGGGGTAATTCCGAAACTTTTCTTATTTTGCCATTTAAAATGTGAGAAAAATAGTTTCTAATAGGTAAAAAATCCGAGGAATCCGATTTTCTAGGTCTCGTCGCACGGCGCGTCTCATGGAGGGGGTAATTCCGAAACTTTTCTTATTTTGTCATTTAAAATGTGAGAAAAATAGTTTCTAATAGGTAAAAAATCCGAGGAATCCGATTTTCTAGGTCTCGTCGCACGGCGCGTCTCATGGAGGGGGTAATTCCGAAACTTTTCTTATTTTGCCATTTAAAATGTGAGAAAAATAGTTTCTAATAGGTAAAAAATCCGAGGAATCCGATTTTCTAGGTCTCGCACCGCGGCGCGTCTCATGGAGGGGGTAATTCCAACATTTTGCTTATTGCGACATTTAAAATGTGAGAAAAATAATTTCTAATAGGTAAAAAATCCGAGGAATCCGATTTTCTAAGTCTCGTCTCGCGGGCTGTCACATGGAGGGGGTAATTCCAACACTTTTCTTTTTTTTTGTCATTTTAAATTTGAAATAATTAAATAGTTTGTACTATGTAAAAAACATGAGGTATACCATTTTCTAGGTCTCGTCGAGTTTCGCATCTCACGGAGGGGGTAATTCTGACACTTTTCATATTTCGTCATCTTACATTTGAACAAAATAGTATATATCAAGTAAAAAGTACGACGAATCCGATCTTCTAGGTCCTGTCGTGCGGCAGGTCGGTTTTGGGAGGTAATACAACACTGTCTGTAAAATTGCAATTAAAAACATATAACCGAAAATTCCTTAGGTACATTGTCTGAAGGGAAGTTGAATCTTCTTTTTATTTGTAGCAGAAACCGAAAAAGAATTCAGGGCTCCAATGTGGATGAAGGAGTGGATAAGGATCATATTTGCTCCCTATAAATCCTTGTGTGTTGAACGAAAAATATATCTGAAACTCTCCATTCAAGTGATGTAGCTGATCAAAAATGCTATTTTCCTCCCTTTCCTTTCGAGTTTCGTGTCACTCCTTTGTGCTTCCTCAGCAACCTCAATTCCGGCCCCCATAATAATTCTCGGAATAATCCCTTAACCTATAACCTTTAAATTACACCCTTTCGAATTGAGTGAGTGTGATACAAAGTGTCAAGGATCATCTTCGGGTGATGTGGGGTTTTTCAGCCAAATTTCGTAAACTTTGGTAAGGAAGTATCTGAAAAAAGCTTCGAACGGCGGACGGTGTGGTGTAGGAATAGGGCAGACGGCGGACGACGAGCGGATTTTTTAAAATCGATTTTGGTAATTCAAGTATCTCAAACATAAACCATCAAATTTATAGGGGAATTGAAAAATAAAGAAATAGTTCTTAATCGATTACAAAAGCGCCACTATCAGAGGGATGATCTCCCCAAGTACCATCCAAGCTTGTGCGAAAACAGACATAGTGTCTAATGAGAAAATAATTCTTGGAGGCAGACGGACAAACGGTCATTTACACAAAACGGAAATTGCCAAAGAATGTCTACAATATAAAATACGAGTGGAAATATGATTTTGGTGAAAAAACGTGGTTCTGCGACTACATTTCATTCAATGAGGTGCATCGTTCAAAGTTTACAATTTGTTCAAATACGTTCTTGAAATCAGGTTAATTCCAAATTTTGGTGTCATCCCTAGTGACTTGACGTGAACAACATTATTATTATAATTTTTTAATACATCACTGGGGCATGAAGGAAAGTTTAAAGAAGGGAAATTTGAACAATAGTTGAGATTTCAACGTTCGATGTTTTGCCCCGAAACTCGGCGGTTGCCCAAGGTTTTGATGGATGAAAAACAGTTTAAAAACGCAGCAAATTCTTGACAAAGGTTTATTATTCCCGTTTCAGACAATAGGTACACGTCACTTCCACGTTCATCACTTTCATATTTTCTGTGATCAATATTGCATTGCTGAATTGATACAGATACCTACTGTAGTATCTCTTCAATCTAGATATTTTTTGTGATGATAATTTGTTAGCGTTGTTCGGTACTACCTAGGTAATTAGATTTTGCGATTTACATGACCATGGACTTGTGAGGTTTAGAGTTGTCTAACCAATAAAATAATTATTTGTTCCCAAAACCTTGGAAAACACTTCAAAACCCAATTTTTACCCGTTTTTTTTTTTTTTTTTTTTTTTTTTTTTTTTTTTTTTGCCTAAAAAATTCTTGGGTGATGAAGGATTGGACTGCTGAGTTTCGGGGCACTACGAAAACCTAAATGCAGCCCCTGTGCAAAGTTTCAGATTTTTGAGATTTCCATGTCTATACTAAGGCCTCCCTGGATAGGAAATTATTACAATTTGCATCACTCAAAGCGTAACATAACGGAAAACTTCTGATAATTTTGGCATAAAACGACTCATTTGTTACGTTTGTTCACCTTCTTCCCTCTTTAAGGCAAATGTGGACAGGAGTTTAATATGATTCTGAGATAAGACATAGTGCTACGGCCGCACCAAAAGTTTATTCCATTTTTGTAGAAACATTTTCATTAAAAATTAAAATTTAATTATGGAAATGTTCTCAAGACGAATACGAGATTGGAAGTATCATCCATCATTTTAAAATGTTTTGTAATTTTGTCTTCAAAATTGCAATTACAAGTTGAATTTGATTGAATTTTTTTTGACAAATTCGATAAAGGGGCATTACCTACAATATCTTAAAACCGCACTTTCATTCATTAAATATATATGCTCGCATTTTCAGCGCCTCGCACAAGGACGAGTAGTTGTACACAAACTTAATGACGCTCGACGTTGGGTTTAAGAAAAAGTTTTCCGTGTAATACATAGATCAGAATGTTTACTAAGTTTCTCTCTCGCAAATTCATATATATGGCAATCGAACACTATGTCGATCAATGTTTCGGGCTCTTGCCAGTCTAATACCCACAAATGGGCCTAACCCGAAGAGGTAGGTACCCCACATTGCCACCAATCTGTAGCTGCCTGAAAATATCGCTATAATTATTAGATTCCTAAGCTTGCCTATCTGCCATTTTAGTTTTATTTTCATAGGCTAGGACTATGTTGTCTACGTTTGCGGGTATGGAATTATGCTCCTGAGAGATCCATAGACTCTCGAAACCCAGGTCGCAGATGATTTGTTTAATTTGCGTAGCCCTATTATACTTTCGCTGGTTGTTTCCCACCCCATCCAGATCCAAAAGTTATTTGTAACATCTGTAGGTGCATCTTTCCTTTGCACTCTCAAGGCCATTGTGGACGACAGTTGTGCGAGAGAGAGGGTAGATAAAAAGTTTATTCCAATTATTTCTACAAGGGATGAATCAATTTTCCTGTTCCAATATATATTTGAGTTTGTATCTACGAGAATATTGGAAATATCATGGAACTTGGAAAAAAAAAAAAAAAAATACAAAATTTTAAATTTCGTTTTCAAATTGCAATTTCAAATTGATTATTTTTTTTAATTCAAAAAATCAGGTTCAAGCCGTGTTTGGGAACTATATGAGAACATGTAGGCACAAACAAGAAAAAATTTCCTTGATCATTAGAGGCGGAAAAAGAAATTTAGGACTGGCGAACGCGATCTTGGGCGGCGCGCTTTGTTTTCCTTTGATCTTTCCCGACTGGAGGACTTTGGATATCTCAAGCTGCCCCCTCCTCGGTTCGGGGTCTTGCCATTATTCAGGTTTAATACAGGTCTGTAGCCCTTCAATTTCCTTGCTACTAATTCCTTCGTATTTTCACAAACGTTTTTAGTAAACCTGTGTAAACTACCTGTGAAAACGACTCAGTGCACAGCTTACGGTTGTAATAAGCGAAAAAAGATTGCAGAAGCTGGCGAAGCAACAGTTTCATTTTATCGTTTTCCTATTGATCTTGAACTCGGAAAGAAATGGATTTATACAATTTAGAGGGGCCATTGACAGGCAAACACAAAAGAAAACGTGAACAGCAATTATCCTGATGGTTTCGATACTGAACGCTCTCTCCTAGTTTAGTGAGTAGTCTATGATTATTGAAAGTTCCGAATAATTACTAGGTACGTCACAAAGGGCTGTGATGTAGTTACTATTCGAAACTTCGAAAAATCATAGAAATATGTATAATCATCGAAGGAGAGCGTGATTGGTGTCAAAATTCTCAGAATGATATCGAGTTGTATTAAAAAAGAATAATAAATAATGCACCCAAGTCGAAAACAACTAGTAAGAAGACAGTAATCTAGGTAGGAGGCCCCTCTAGTTCATTCTATAATTTATTGCTGATCGCTAGACTTGTTGGGGGACCAGTACCTTCTTATAACAGTTTTTTCTTCTTCGGGAGTTGAAAATTTTTTTTCTCGCCAAAATCAAAATTACCACTCTCATTTTTACGTTTTAGATAGTTCTGAATTTGATTTGTATCAATTCTCTCGGTAAGAGGATGTTGTTTGTCTGAGTAGTTATCCAAAAATACTTGTAACGACCTAATTCCTTAGTTTACCTCTGGAATTGATTAAATTCTCGGGGAATGATTATTGCTGATGGTTCCCTATCAGTTTCTGTATTCACATATTAATATTTCACTCTACGCAAACGAATAAAGCGCTATTTTCTCAAGGTCTATTCATCGAATATACCCCAAGTTTGGAGGTTACCTAGGCGGGAAAAGACGATTTAATTGCCCCATATAAAATTCGACACGATCATAACTTAGTAGCTGCTACTCGTGCAAGAATGAAATACTTTTAACTTGCATCACGTCTACACGTTTCATTCGATATAGACGACATTTTCTGGGAATGTGCGGATGGTCTTCGGTCAATTTCTCTCTCAAAAATTAATATTTTTCACCACTCAAGCGCAAACAAAAACAAAAAAAAAAAAAAGTTCAAGTCATGCAGCATGATCGCATGACGGAATTTTCCTGATTTATTGTAGGATAATTCTGTTAAATTATCGAATGTTCATATTCGTTCCTATATTCATTCCTATTCGATGATGAAGTGAGGACCCCCCCCCCCCCCCCCCAACCATTCGCTCTTGGTGCGGTAGTGTATACTTTCATTTTGATGAATCACTCTAATCACCATAGTGAACTCTGATGCTTATTTGATTTCTATTCAACTTGAGATGCTGGACATTGGAACGGGATCTCTTTGGGTGTAGTAGAGTATAATTACAACTTACAGAATCACCCTAATCAGCAGAGTGAACTCTGCACCTAATTTGGTTCCAATCAAACTTAAGATGCTAAAAATTGGAACGGGACATCTTTCGATGTGGTAGAGTAATTATATTACAACTTAACAAACCCTTCTAATCAGCTGAGTGGGCTCATTAGCTTCTTTTGTTCCTATTCAGCTTTTCTGATGTACCTATCTATACTGAATTTTTAAACGGGGCCTCTCTGGGTATGGTAGAGCATAATTACAACTTGCGATACCACTTTGATCAGGTACAAGTTGAAACTTGATTGTTGAAATTTGAATTGAAGCTTTTTCGGTACTGCTGGATAAACATGGCAAAGTATGGAGCCACCTTACAGTGGTGGTGGCAAAAACCTTCCACGTCGTCCCAATCAGCCCAAATGTGTGAATCGACAAGTGCATCACACGAAAACAAAAGTGTCACTCTCGTTCAAGTGGTTGAGTAAGACCAGGAAATAGTCACATTTTCAATTAATATACAATTTCCATCATAAGACGAAGGAAAGAATTATCGTATTCTTAGGATCAAGTCATCAATGATGCCCACACACGTATACACCTACTTATAGTAGGAAAAATGTATACATTGGTAGTTTCTAAGGAATATTCAAAAATATTGAGCATTATTTTCGTTTGCTATTATAAAAATCAAAGTCCCATACGTACCTATTTGCCAAATCCGTTCCACGCATCAGAGAGTCTTTATTTCTATTTTAAAGTTTTTGTTATGTGTTATGTATGTATCGCTCATTCCGGGCCGCAATTTTCATACGAAAAATCGGAAATTTGAATTTTTTTTTTTTTAATTCTCCAGGCCATACCATAAGTTGAGCTTCCTTGATCCATTTCACTATTGGTGCGTTTTGAACGAAAAAATGGTTGAAAGTAAACCCCTTGAATGTGGCACATAAGATGTAGTTATCAACGCTGATTCAACTGGTTCTATCTGGTTTGGTTAATTATTTTCATTAATTAACCTTTGCAATCGACCAAAAAAATTTTTTTAACCCCCCCCCCCCCCCCCCCCTTAAAATTTGTAGGTTTACGTTTCAGGATTCGTAAAATCAGAAAATCGAATTTGGAAAAAAAACCGTCCGCCGTCCAGAGCTTTCCTCCGAAACTACTGGACCGAACTTTATGAAATTATTATTGTTCATGCAACTTGCATCCAGTTCGATCAACCCTGATACCTCGTTTATACATTCAGCCCACTTCCGTGAAAGTTGGAAGTGAGCAGGGAAGAGGGCAGCGAAAGCATGTAAACACCTCTCTCGCGCTGCCCCTTGCTCCTCCCACTCGTCCTGCCTGTGCTCCCTCCACTGGCGGTTTTTTCGGTGCGGACCTCAAAGAGCGGGCAGTGCGAGTGGTATGTGGTAGTGAAGGCGGTATGTAAACGCCTCACTCGCGTGACTGCCAGTCGTACTCCTACCGTAGTCCGCCTTCTCTGTTTTTTCTTCTATATTTTGTTTTGTGTATTTATTTATTTTTATTTTTATTATTATTATTTGTTTAAAGTATATTTTGTAAGGTAACTATTACGATCGAGTGGACCAATAAGTTAACGTTAAAGTTGAACTATAGATGGATAATTTATTAGGCTTAGGTAGGGTTGTCTTCACGGGCAACATACTATTTTCATCTTCATAGTATTTTTGCACAAAATCTCGGAAGAATTTTGTATTTGCAAATAAATATAGCATCATTCTAAAATTCAGTTTTCGTCACTCTCGTACAAATACCTACACGTCGCGTTTCATGAAATAAAAATTAAGCATCCATAATATAATATGGATAATTAATCTATAATATAGATATAAAAATAACTATATCTCTGAGGTCTATTAATCCTTTTCAAAATACCAGGGTTTTCTGCAAGTAACTGTATGGACACAATCATTGTGGGAAATATTTTTATTATTGCAGATAGGTGACCAGAGTTAAAACACCAAGGAAGCATAGGTACAGCTTCATAAAATACAGCTATCGAATAATAAAGACGTATTCTATAGAGCATACCCACGGTGGGTAACCCACCCAAATGACTAGACAAATTTAAATTAATTAATAAATTAAAATAAATATAAGAAATTGAAATAAATACCTACGAAATATTGTTTTACATGATTTCATGTGAAAATAGGAACTGTAAATATACGGATCCTTGATAAAACTGGAACTACTAATGTAAACAGCTCAAGAGGGATTCTGTAGAACGTACCTAACTAACTCTTCGCTTGACAATATGAAATTCAAGTGCCCATTGCTCAGGAAACTGAGAATAACAAAGTAATCACAGTGCAGATTTGGAAATAATATTCCACAGGTCCTAGGGGACCTAGGTACCTATTTACTTCTACTATGAAAACTTAGTAATGTCAATAATTATGTTCAATTTTTCTAAAGCTCCAAAAAAAAAAAAAAATATATATATATATATATATATTTTTTTTTTGATACTATATATTTTTAATCTAGTATACAGGGTGTATTGCAAGCAGATGACAATACTCAAGGGGGTTAAACTCGACCAAAAATGTAGTTCAACAACGCCAACCGCAACTCTCTATCTCAATCCGTTTCAGAGATATGTCGTATTTAGGTAATGTTTTATCGAAAAACCCATGTTTTTTAGCATAGAAACCCCAATTTCTCCATTTTACCTCACTTTATCTCAACATTCAACCCAATTTTCGGAATTGATGCACCGTTGTTCTTGAAAAGTACCGTCTAAAAACCCTAATAGCCATTCAAAAGTTTATCGTTTCTAAATAAGTAACATTCCTTACAGTACTAGAAAGCTTCCTACGTTTCTAAATAAAAATACTGCAAACTGGGGGCTCTCACAAAAGCAGGGAAATTTAATCACCCTTTCAACGGTATGCACAAAATTAAGATTATCTTCCAATTTCATGGAGAAATTCAACAAAAAACGTTAGTAGGAGGTAGTTGGTAAACTTTATTTTCTAATTTTTTAAATCTGAAAAAAAAAAAAAAAAAAAAAAAAAATGATCATGTAGTAAATTAGAATTTTAAACTTCTACTGAAGAAATGGCCAGTTTGTACTTGAACCAACTTGAACTTGAAAAAATCAAAATTGAAGTTGCTTGAACTGACCCCCCACCCCTACCACAACTTTTTGTAGGTTCCTTCCAACGTTTTTTCACACTGCAACTTGAATTTCTCCATGAAATTGGAATGACCTTAACATTTGGATCATACCGTTGAAAAGCTGATTAAGTTTCCCTACTTTTGTAAGATCCTTCAGTGTGCAGTATTTTTTTATTTTTCAATTAGAAACGTAGGAAACTTTCTAGTACAGTAAGGAATGTTACTTATTTAGAAACGGTAACCTTCTGAATGGATATTAGGTTTTTTAGGCGGTACTTTTCAAGAACAAAGGTGCATCAATTCCGAAAATGGGTTCGAATGTTAAGATAAAGTGAGGTAAAATGGAGAAATTGGGGTTTCTATGCTAAAAAACATGGGTTTTTCGATAAAACATTAAAAACGACATATCTCTGAAACGGATTGAGATAGAGAGTTGCGGTTGGCGTTGTTGAACTACATTTTTGGTCGAGTTTAACCCCCTTGAGTATTGTCATCTGCTTGCAATACACCCTGTATACTAGATTAAAAATATATAGTATCGAAAAAAATATATATATATATATATTTTTTTTTTGTGGAGCTTTAGAAAAATTGAACATAATTATTGATATTACTAAGTTTTCATAGTAGAAGTAAATAGGTACCTAGGTCCCCTAGGACCTGTGGAATATTATTTCCAAATCTACACTGTGATTACTTTGTTATTCTCAGTTTCCTGAGCAATGGGCACTTGAATTTCATATTGTCAAGCGAAGAGTTAGTTAGGTACGTTCTACAGAATCCCTCTTGAGCTGTTTACATTAGTAGTTCCAGTTTTATCAAGGATCCGTATATTTACAGTTCCTATTTTCACATGAAATCATGTAAAACAATATTTCGTAGGTATTTATTTCAATTTCTTATATTCATTTTAATTTATTTATTAATTTAAATTTGTCTAGTCATTTGGGTGGGTTACCCACCGTGGGTAGACTCTACAGAATACTAGACTAAAATTGGGATCGAACAAAGAAAGAATCTCGAAAATCGGTTGACAATAGTGGTTTGGGCAGCGTCGACAAAATTTGTGTCACACACACACACACACACACACACACACACACACACACACACACACACACACACACACACACACACACACACACACACACACACACATGGAGAGTGGTATTGAAGCACACTCGGGCGCATGGTGGCACTGCTGGGAATGAAGAGGCGGATTCCTGTGCAAGGGAGGCAGCCATGAGCCTGGACCTCCCGGTTGCTTTCTCCCTAATGCCTAAGTCCGAAATCAAGCAGGATTGTGGTGCTCATAGTATCGAGCTATGGGAACAGATGTGGAGGACGACAGCTGACGGCCGTAGGACAAAGACATTCTTCCCTACAATAGGAGACCGACTTGCCCTTGATCTTCCTATTTCTTGGAGGTTAACTCTTATGTTGTCGGGACATGGAAGAGTACGTGAGTTCCTGCAACGGTTCGGCCTCAGTGAGGATGCTACTTGTATGTGCTCAGGGGAGATACAGGATTGGGACCACCTTTTGTTTCGATGCAGCAAATTTGAACAGCAGCGTGCACGTCTGGAGAGGAAGTGCTTCCTGAAATGCGGTGCCTGGCCGATACCGATGAGGGATCTCGTTTCTGACCACTTGGATGAAATTATTGTATTTCTTAACTCTATGAACTTGGACTTGCTGTGATAGTGATTGGATTTCCAGCCTATTGTACTATCATTTAAAAAGTGTAATATTAGATTATTTTACCGCATATTTTTGTAATTTACATTCAATACCGTAAAAATAAGAATGCGTATGTTAATTACTGATGTTATAGCATGTAAATCGCCTGTAGTCTCTTGGGGAGCAGGCGGAATAATAAACTCCTCTTCCACAGGGGTACTGTGGAGGAGAAAATTAAAAAAAAAAAAAAAAAAAACACACACAAACACACACACACACACACACACACACACACACACACACACACACACACACACACACACACACACACACACACACACACACACACACACACACTTTTTTTTTTTTTTTTTTTTTAAAGAAATCTCCCCTCAAAAACGGAGGGGGCACGCCATTAAAAGAAAAAAAAAGAAAAAAAAACAATTAAAAAATGGGGAGGACGCCCTGGTTTACCCGACGCCAGCCCTAGGGATTAGGGAAGTAGAGGAAGATGGAGGAGGGAGAGAAGGATGAAAGGAAGTGCCCCTATAAAATGACCACCTATTGAGGTAAGAGCCCCGAAGGACGCGGGTGGTGATACCACGGAGCACTCCTGCCGAGATGCCCAACTCGAGAAGCTCCGTGGCACTTTTCCCGCACCACACCCCGCGCCATGACACGGTCGCGGCCATGACCTTGATTTTATTAGGCGCCACTCCCTTTAGCTCAGATATCGCTTGTCGCAGGTCGTTCCTATCATATTTACTTATTTTAGCCCTCCAGGTCTGCTCCATGTCCACGCTGCCACTGACAACTTGGACATCCAGGATTATGGCAGACCCATCGGGCTTGATGGCGACGATATCTGGCTTCTTGCCCCGGTCACTCGGCATATGGTACAGTCTCTCTCTCTCCACATCCCAGCCGCTGGATGACAAAGCACCTGCTATCTGCTTGGCGACCGCATCATGACGCAGAATGCGGCCACCATGAGTCCGTGGACACTGCTGCACCACATGATACAGGTTCTCATTTTTACCCCGACAGGCACGGCAAAGGGTATCTACTGTCCCACGACTACCTCTAGAACACCTCACCGCAGTGGCTAATGTTGCCACCCGGGCGGCATGAAAATGTCGGTAGTCGCAGGCCCCAATGCCCTCTGAAGCCCATTCAACCCACTGGGAGGAAATGGGGGATTCAGAGCACTGTCGGAGTTCTTTACCATCCACTGAATCATGCAGAGCAGTAGCGAACTCAGCAGATGAGCTGGGTTTTGGAGCAGTTGGAGTTGCTCGATCGCACCACAACAACTGCTGTCTGACAAAATCAAGGTCAGCAGCAGTGCGGGCGACCTCACAGCTAGAGCCCCTTAGGGCAAGCAGGCGCTGGCGGCGTAAAGATGGGATAGCGGCTGAGAGAGAGACAATGCCGAGCCCACCGGCCTTGACCGGTGCATGGATATAGGCACTTGGGACACCAGGTGGAAAGCCTAGCCAAGAGCGCACAGCAGAGCGTACTTCACGGTCTAACTCAAGCAGCCTCCCCGCAGTAAGCCTGCCAAAGACTAGCCCATAGGTTAACTTTGGCAGTAAGTACGTGCGAAGGAGGCGCAGCTTATGCTGTGGCTTCAGTGGAGCCTTGGTGACACGAGCTAGTGCTCCACCACACTGCTGGTGGCACACACAGCATGGATCGGGCAGGGATGGAAGTTTGTCCTAAGACAAAACACTCCTCATCCACTACCTTCACCTTATGCTGGCGACCTGACGGGACCAAGGAGACCGACCCACACTTAGCTGGGTTGACCACCAAACCACACCTGGCTAGCTGCTCAGCAAATGCGTTGAGGGAGATCTGCAAGCCCTCACGGGTTTCTGCGCGTAGGATGACATCATCAGCAAAAGCCAATGCACCTACTCGCACCCCAGGGGCGAGATCGAACCCTATTTCAGCTGGCAGCTTACCCAAGGCCGTATCCACGTCCAGGTTGAAGAGGAGTGGCGACAGAGGATCCCCCTGGCGTACCCCCCGCCCAATAACAACATCCCCTGACAACTCACCTCGTGCCTCTAGGACCGTCACGCCTTCGTGGTACAGACAGGCAACATACTCAATTAAACGAGCAGGTGCCCCGACACCACGAAGACAATCGGTCAGGGCAAAGTGGCTAACTGTGTCAAAGGCCTTAGCGACGTCCAGAGCGGCAAGATGGAGCTGCCGTTTCTTGATACGAGCCAGCGAAATGACAGTTTGGAGAACTGTTAGATTCTCCGCTGTGCCATCCGCTGGGCGAAATGCTCTCTGGACGTCACCTATGACACCAGCCACTTGGAGGCGAGATGCCAGAACTTTTTGGAAGTGGCGGCACACACACACACAAACACACACACACATACTCACACCACAAATAATACGCAGACATACACCTATGGTTTTTTCACAGATTCGGTCTTAGAATGGTCTGAAATGGTATCTACCAACCTCGTACCTACCTACATACAATCAGAGATGAGCAAACACATATCCGAAAATACAAATATGTATTTATCCTTTATTTTTTATTATTTATAGTTGCATTTCTTTGTAGGTACCTATATGAATAAATTTGTAAGTATTCATATTTTGGCTACGAATATTCAACATTTATACTCGAAACTATGAATATAGGAATTACATTCGAAGAATATGAATATTTCAATACTTATAGAAGTGCATATTATTATTCAATTTTTTTTTAAATATAAAATAATAATATTCACGTAGGTATTCAATCTCGATAGGTACCGATTCAAATTTTTATTCATCATTCAATTTCACAAAACCTAATTTTTGTCTACTTGCTGCACGAATACAAAGATGAGTGAGGGAGCAAAATTGAATTCTAGTTATTTTTGGCGTTTACCACATAAGTGAATTGACTGGATCTCAAAATTCAACGTAGAATACCGAGAATTTGAGTAATTTATGATAATTTCAAAGTAGGATAATGGAATGCGTTAAAAAATCTGTCACAAATCAGCCGAATCCAGCCTTGAAAACCGTCACGTGTAAACTTCTATAGGCGCACCGCGTCGAAAAATTTAGCGGGGTGTGAATACGATTTTACCGTCACGTTTTTTTCCGTCACGCTGTTTTGACAACGCCGTTGCTGGGGAAATGAAACTTCTTAATTTTTCACCGGACAAAAATCGTTCTCCACTCGTTGGAAAGCTCTCGATTTATCACGCATTTCTTTCGTACTTGTTCTTCTATTCATGTCGTTGTTTTATATTTATTTATGTTATAAATGGATATAGTAAACAATGCCGCTTGTTTTGTTGTCACGGTTGAGAAGTTAATCTTGCTTATAGTAATTGTAGACGCGCACCATAACAGAAAATTACCTACTTAGGTACTCTGTTCTAATTTCGATTTTTAAAACATTTATGTCGTAGTTTTAAATTTATTTACATTTACGAATTAGCGGGAAGAAAGCATGTTCCATGTTTTAGCATTTTAGCTAACACATGCCCAACATCCCAACAGAGTGGAAAGTAATGTCCAAATCGTCATAGAAGTTTACACTTGTGTGGTCTTTAGCACACCTGTTTTTTTTTTTTTTTTTTTTTTTTTTTTTGGATGTTTGCATTTTCAAGACCCTAAAGACCCTTGAATTTGAGTGATTATCTGTTTACAAGATAGGTAAATGGACTACTTTTCAAAATGAATCAAAATTCTGCTTTCAGGAAATGTATTGCACAATAACAGGTAAATATTATGAATATCATTTACAATAATAATTCATAAAATAAATTATAACAAAATTCATTATTGACTATTATCAATTACTTATCACTTTTTTGAGGGAGCCTCATCCCGTAGAGACATTAACTTACATTTTCTGGGATCCTTTGGGGGGGGGGGGGGTTAATTTGCCTTGGTCTGCGGGTACTGGAATATCGCCTATTAGGCATCATAAATAGAATGGAAAGAAAAACGAACGAAAAACAATCAGAAAGAAAATGTCACACGCACCCAGAATCTGGCCCCCGCGCCGATACCTAACGTGTCTACTTACAGCGTTATCTACTGGCAAGAAGGTCTTTTATATAATGAGAGTTGGTCTGCGGGTAAAAAATGTAAACAAGAAATCAAGAAGCTAAATAAACCCGTTTGCGAAACCCCCATACACTGCTCCACGCCTTTCTGCAGCGGTAGCAAACCCCCCTACTAATCCATTATTCTCGTAACCGACGCGTCCGGCAATCATCGCATAGCAATATCGCCTAGCAACAAACCATTACAGCATTATTACAGTTTGTAGAGGACACTATCACCATCAATTTCGCACTGCGTTTTTACACCTTCATTCTCACTCTAGGTCTGATTCCCACTACAATTATTTATAAGGATAATTCTAGTAGATAGTTGAGATACGTAAAAATATGGAAAAATCAGATGTTAGCGTTTTCCAGGGAAAAAATTGTGTCAAAATAATATTTATGAGCAAAAAAAAACTTTGCCTGGTTTCTCAAAGTTTTGAACTTTTCATAATCTTTGGAGTCCAAGGTCAATCTCCAAACAGAGTAAGCTATCCCTGGCCCTCAGCTTTAGGAGTACTTCAGGAGTGAACCACGGTGTAGGGATGTTTGACCCTAACCTTCCTGATAGGCGCCACACTATCTAAGATCAGCATGAAATTAGAGTTTAAAATTTCTACCATATCATTCACATTTGAACATTCATAGATTTTATCCCATTGCAGGGACATAGCTAAAGTTTCAACATCGTTAGCACTGATGCCATTAATATTACGAGACAGGATAAAATGGGGTTTAAGCTTAAACATTCTCAGCCTAATACAACACATAAGTGAACGATGGTGGGAGACAGCAGGCGTAGAGTAGGATTTAAAGAGTTTCAATCATTAGGGACTTTAACCAAGAAGTGGTCAATTGTTGTAGCCGAGTCTTTTAAAATGTGGGTGGGTCCGTCATTTAAGATGGTTAGTCCCAATGAGGCACACATATCATGTAATTTTTTAGCATTTGCATTATTCACAGATAAAGATGTATTAATATTGAAATCAAGCAACTATACAGTTTTCATATTTATAAATAAAGTTGGACAAAGCTATCTCAAGCATACTGATATCACAAGGTGGGTTGGGGGGCTTATATATACCACAAAGTAAGAATGAGGTGCGTCCAGAGCGGACTTCAATCATCAGATATTCAAGAATTGACTCTTTTGGAGACTTACACAGGATTTTATAGCTCAGACCCTCACGCAGGTAAATTGCACCCCACCTGAATTTTTCCTCGTACGATCATGTCTGATAAGTTGAAAGCCTGGGAGTGTGACAAGGGATGATTTGATAGATGTCTTGAGCCAGGTCTCCGAGATCACCACTGCCTTCACCTCACTGCTACCCATATAATATTTAATGTCCTCAATGTGACATGGAAGACTCTGAGCATTAAAGTACAGAATTGGGAAAGGTTATCAGTAGATCTGATATCCTGCTCAAGTTGTTGGAAGACAGGAATAAATTATGGAGCATCAACATTAAGGGTTGAGACACTTGACAAGACAGAAGTACTACCCAGATCGGCAGACACATGCAAGAGCGAGGAATCAAAGGAACTGATCATCCCGGCCACAGCAGCACAGGGGTATTCCCGAACCCAGAAGGAACGCAAGAAGAGGCCAACAACAACGACTCGTAAGAGAATGAAAGCAAAGAAAAGAAGAAGTAGAATGAAATGGAAGTTGTAGTAGAAGATAATATGAAAGGGGGAAGATAAGGAAGAGAAAAAAGGAAGGAAGATAAGAAGTAAAACGTAAATGCAGTTGAAAAATATTGATCATTGAGAATATTGTTAGTATAAAATAAGTTGAAAACAAATGACATAAGATGTAGAGAGACATAGTAAGTAGGTACTGGAATAAGGCAAGCCTAATAGGTATAGTACTATGACTCGGGTGATCCAAATAATTGACTATAAAAGGAGAGGGGCTGCCTAAAATTACAGTTGCTGTAGTGTTACAAAATGCTGAATCATTACACAAGTTAACAACAAGACAAAGGAAGCAGAAAATTAGAAAATAAATTGTTAAAATCACATAAGGATGGGTCTGATACCAACATAAAGATAATAAAATCTAACATAAAATGCTATTATTGCCAGATAGCTAACGCAAAATAGAAAAATCAGTAAAAAATTGAAACCAATTACTAGGCAATCGGAAACTATAAAACACATAGGTAGAGTTACCAATAAAAAAGGAATACCAGGTGGGATGAAACAGAACAAGAACTGATCATGACTTTAGAAGTAGGTACAGATGGAGTTAGAATAGCGAGGTCCATGTCAGAAGTTCCTTCACGCCTTAGCATCCACAAAGCTTTCCTCTTCATTAATTCCATGCCTCGAACAAAAGCTATCTAGTTCGTCCTGACTGTCAACTGAATAAATTTTCTCGTCATGCTTGAAACGCACGATCCCCGAATTCGTCCAAACATTCCTGAATCCAAAAATATGACAGCACTTCTTGTATAAAAGCCTACGAGCGACCGTCAAATCCTCGGTAATGAGCATTCTGGTGCCTTTCAAAGCCTTCTTCTTGCTGAAAACTTCGAACCGCGTCTTATAACGAAGAAAAGTAATAATAATTGGGCGTGCAAGTGTAGCGTTATTGACGTTCGAAATTTGTTTTGTCCCTACTCGGCGAGCTCGTGCAATAGCGGATTCACCAAGAGGCTCATTTATGGGGAGCTTATTGATGACATTTAAAGCTTGCTTTTCAACATCCTCATTACCGGACGGGTCCTCTGGGACTCCGTGCAGGCATATATTTAACTGTTTTGAAGCTTGCTCAGAGACATCTAAACGTTTAAATACTTCAGATTTAACAATCAGATAGGACTGAGCCATAATGTCATTCATACCAGAACGTAGCCTAGTTTCAAGGGAGGCAACCTTCTCGTCATCAAGGATAACTCCCGATTTGAGATCATGCATAATTTCACGGATTTTACCTTCAACGTCGATCTTGAGTGCCACCGTATCCCCGGATTTGATATCGTCAGCTATAGATCTGCGAAGTTGTTGTCCGACGCCGCGTTTTTTGTTGACGTAACCCCCAGAAGGCCCCACAACACCCTTCTGAGACATATTATGAACGAACTCGGGCTCCAACACTGTAACCTGGTCGAAAACTAGTTCGGTCAGCAACCTAATACGTTTTATGGCACATTAGTTACCAAGCAGACTCAAAACTTGAAATAAAATCACTAGAATCACCGGAGAGTCGTGTGTACACTTAGCTTGCCGCCGCCATTTTTTGGAAAGCAACAAACATTATTACAGTTTGTAGAGGACACTATCACCATCAATTTCGCACTGCGTTTTTACACCTTCATTCTCACTCTAGGTCTGATTCCCACTACAATTATTTATAAGGATAATTCTAGTAGATAGTTGAGATACGTAAAAATATGGGATGTTAGCGTTTTCCAGGAAAAAAAATTGAGAAAATAAATTTTTGTTAGCTATTTTTTGGAAACTTTATGTTCGCTCGATAGCCTAGGATGAGACAAACTCAAATATATATTTAGATTTGAAAATTGATTGACTGGTGTGGAGATGATCAAGATTATTTATTTGTATCTCTCTCTCTCTCTCTCTCTCTCTCTCTCTCTCTCTCTCTCTCTCTCTCTCTCTCTCTCTCTCTCTCTCTCTCTCTCTCTCTCTCTCTCTCTCACACACAACTGTCGTCCCCTTTAGACACAAACAAATCGTCATCCCCCAACTATCAACCATAGTAGAATCAATGCATAGTAGAATTTACGTTTGCGCATGCGCGGAGCAAAGTATTGAGTCAGGAACAAAGAAACATATAGGGGACCGTCTACACCCTAGCCCACACATTCCCTGAAAGTTCCATCCAACTCGGATGAAAACTGTGGGATATAAGGTCGTTACAAGGACTTCACATTGGCGCATGCGCAGTAACTATTGATGATACAGTCATGTTGAAATTGATATGGGATGATCAAATCTTCATCCCCCCAACATCCAAATTTGAGCGAGATCGGGCGACTAGGGCGTGAGAAAATGATGCATGGTAAAATTTACATTTGCGCATGCGCAGAGTGAAGTATTGAGTCAGGAAAGAAGAAACATATAGGGGACCGTCTTCACCTTAGCCCACACATTCCTTGAAAGTTTCATCTAACTCGGATGAAAACTGTGGGAAATGAGGTCGTTACAAGTTTTCACATAGGCGCATGCGCAGTAGCTATTAATGATATACAGTCATGTTAAAATTGATATGGAATGATCAAATCGTCATCCCCCAACTGTCATCCAAATTGAGTCAAGAACGGAGAAACAGGCGACCGGAACCAACAAGCAAACGAAACTTAGAAAATACACGAGTCAGTAATGAACGAGTCCCACCAAAATGAACGGCTGAGTGTAGTAGATTGGTGGTGAAGGGGAGAATAGTTCTTAGTAAATATGATGTTCGAGGATCAAAGTTCACACGTGTCCCAACCAATCGGGGTTCTCTCGCTCCTTCATCTCTCTCTCTCTGGGATTCCGGATTTGTAAAACCTATGCGATAGTGTAGCGCCAAAAATAGTCTGCTCTCGATCGTAGGTAATACTTAAATGGGAACCCGTTTTTGTAAGGAAACTATGATAATACGAGTAAAAATAAATTATAAAATAATATTTTAATTAAATTAAAAAGTTTAATTTGATTTAATTAATTTTAACTTTTCAAATGATTGAATTTTGATGATGTTCTTCCAAAATTGAAATGTCCACTCCTAGTTCACGGGCCTGGTGCCGTAGATTCAAAAAAGGGCTGGCGCGAGGGTCTGGGTTGCTACCTGTCTATTGTTGCCTCTCCAATTTAATATACCTACTAGAACAAATTTAGATGAATTTGAATGAATATCTAGGGGCTGTAGAGGGGCCTCAAACAAAATGGCCGGATTCTTTTTTAACTATTCCGAAGCACCTATGTAAGCTGGGGCCTCAAAATTTTGTATGTACCCTTCAAATACTCCGTAGAAATGGCGTAAAGAATTTTTTTCTCGAATTTTCATGAAATTGTGGAATCTAGCAAACGCGGCTTCTGAGAGAAAAATGGACTTCCAATTTTCATTTAGCGCATCGATTAACATAAGGATACCAATTTCGGTGAATTTTAGACATTTCCCAAGGGCATTTCGGGGAGATTTTTATGAAATTCATGAAATTTCTGATGTCTGGTGAATGAAGCGTCCTAGCGCAAAACGGATTTCAAAATCGAATTCAGCGACTCAAAATACATACTGGAAAGCATTCTCGTCAAATTTGCTGTGAGTTTTAAGGGAGAAATTGCGAATTCAAGATAAAAAATAAATTTTTAAAACAAAATGTTTTTCCAGAATGAAGCCCAGGTGGTTCCAGTAAGTGCCCGCTCAGCTTTTTTGGCAAGTTCAGTTTCGTAAATTTTTTTTCAAATTTTCATCTTTTGGGTAGGTTATCTGCATATATTATTGAATATTTGAAGTGGTTTTTAACCACCATACAGGGGTCAATCAGTAGGTAGGGGGTGGGGGTTTTCGGGGAGATTTCTATGAAATTCTTGAAATTTGAGATACTAGGTGAACGAAGCGTTCTAGTGCGAAACGGATTTTATTCGGAATCAGCGCCCCAATTTCCATATTGTAACACAAGTTGATGAATTTTGAACAATTTCCTAGATGAACTTTGGGGGTTTTTCATGAAATTCAATCCAAAGAACTAAACCTTGAAGAACAAAACGGATTTCAAATTCGGATTCAGAGACTTAAACGATCACGTTCGTCAGGTTCGAGGACCACTTTCGTCAGACCTAAATTTCGCCTCCCGTCTCTGATTATCAAGGAAAATGTTTACTGACTGTTCCATTTTGTTCTCAATTAAATATCAATTTGTAATTGCAATTTTGAAGACAAAATTACAAAACATTTCAAAATGTTGAACGATACTTCCAATCTCGTATTCGTCTTGAGAACATTTCCACAATTAAATTTTAATTTTTAATGGAATTGTTTCTACAAAAATGGAATAAACTTTTGGTGCGGCCGTAGCACTATCTCTTATCTCAGAATCATATTAAACTCCTGTCCGCATTGGCCTTAAAGAGGGAAGAAGGTGAACAAACGTAACAACTGAGTCATTGTATACAAAAATTATCAGAAGTTTTCCGTTATGTTACGCTTTGAGTGATGCAAATTGTAATAATTTCCTATCCAGGGAGGCCTTAGTATAGACATGGAAATCTCAAAAATCTGAAACTTTGCACAGGGGCTGCATTTAGGTTTTCGTAGTGCCCCGAAACTGAGCAGTCCAATCCTTCATCACCCAAGAATTTTTTAGGCAAAAAAAAAAAAAAAAAAAAAAAAAAAAAAAAAAAAAAAAAAAACGGGTAAAAATTGGGTTTTGAAGTGTTTTGCAAGGTTTTGGGAACAAATAATTATTTTATTGGTTAGACAACTCTAAACCTCACAAGTCCATGGTCATGTAAATCGCAAAATCTAATTACCTAGGTAGTACCGAACAACACTAACAAATTATCATCACAAAAAATATCTAGATTGAAGAGATACTACAGTAGGTATCTGTATCAATTCAGCAATGCAATATTGATCACAGAAATTATGAAAGTGTTGAACGTGGAAGTGACGTGTACCTGTTGTCTGTAACGGGAATAATAAACCTTTGTCAAGAATTCGCTGCGTTTTTAAACTGTTTTTCATCCATCAAAACCTTGGGCAACCGCCGAGTTTCGGGGCAAAACATCGAACGTTGAAATCTCAACTATTGTTCAAATTTCCCTTCTTTAAACTTTCCTTCATGCCCAAGTGATATATTAAAAAATTATAATAATTATGTTGTTCACGTCAAGTCACTAGGGATGACACCAAAATTTGGAATTAACCTGATTTCGAGAACGTATTTGAACAAATTGTAAACTTTGAACGATGCACCTCATTGAATGAAATGTAGTCGCAGAACCACGTTTTTCGACCAAAATCATATTTCCACTCGTATTTTATATTGTAGACATTCTTTGGCAATTTCCGTTTTGTGTAAATGACCGTTTGTCCGTCTGCCTCCAAGAATTTTTTTCTCATTAGACACTGTCTGTTTTCGCACAAGCTTGGATGGTACTTGGGGAGATCATCCCTCTGATAATGGCGCTTTTGTGATCGATTAAGAACTATTACTTTTTTTTCAATTCCCCTCAAAATTTGATGGTTTACGTTTGAGATACGTCAATTACCAAAATCGATTTTAAAAAATCTGTCCCCTTGTCGTCCGCCGTCTGCCCTACTCCTACACCACACCGTCCGCCGTTCGACGCTTTTTTCAGATACTTCCTTACCAAAGTTTACGAAATTTGGCTGAAAAACCCCACATCACCCGAAGATGATCCTTGACACTTTGTATCACACTCACTCAATTCGAAAGGTTGTGATTTAATGGTTATAGGTTAAGGGATTATTCCGAGAATTATTATGGGGGCCGGAATTGAGGTTGCTGAGGAAGCACAAAGGAGTGACACAAACTCGAAAGGAAAGGGAGGAAAATAGCATTTTTGATCAGCTACATCACTTGAATGGAAAGTTTCAGATATATTTTTGGTTCAACACACAAGGATTTATAGGGAGCAAATATGATCCTTATCCACTCCTTCATCCACATTGGAGCCCTGAATTCTTTTTCGGTTTCTGCTACAAATAAAAAGAAGATTCAACTTCCCTTCAGACAATGTACCTAAGGAATTTTCGGTTATATGTTTTTAATTGCAATTTTACAGAAAGTCTTGTATTACCTCCCAAAACCGACCTGCCGCACGACAGGACCTAGAAGATCGGATTCGTCGTACTTTTTACTTGATATATACTATTTTGTTCAAATGTAAGATGACGAAATATGAAAAGTGTCAGAATTACCCCCTCCATGAGACGCGCCACTCGACGAGACCTAGAAAATGGGATTCCTCATGTTTTTGACATTTTATGTCTTTACTATGGCACATAAATGAAAAAGCGTCACGCGGGGGAGCGTCACGCGGGGAGACGCGGAGCGTTACGCGGAGATTCCCTAATGATCCCACAATTCTGAGATTTGGTATGTAGCCCCTTGAGGGACTTCAGAACACAACTGACCGATCCCAGATCAGCTGAGTGGCTCTAGAATCCAGTTTTTTCCCTAATGATCCCACGATTCTGAGATTTGGTATGTGGGCCCTTGAGGGACTTCTGAACACAACTGACCGATCCCAGATCAGCTGAGTGGCTCTAGAATCCAGTTTTTTCCCTAATGATCCCACGATTCTGAGATTTGGTATGTGGGCCCTTGAGGGACTTCTGAACACAACTGACCGATCCCAGATCAGCTGAGTGGATCTAGAATCCAGTTTTTTCCCTAATGATCCCATGATTAATGAGATTTGGTATGTGGGCCCTTGAGGGACTTCTGAACACAACTGACCGATCCCAGATCAGCTGAGTGGCTCTAGAATACAATACGGGGTTTTATAGGAAGGGGAAAGGGGGCACAAAGACATAAAATGTCTCTCGTGGTTGCGTACTTGTACGAAAGCTGTATCCACCGTATGAGTTTCAAGAGGTTCTAATACCAAGTTCAGTTTCTTTTGATTTTCACGTACAACCAAGCCGTTGCTGGGGAAATGAATCTTCTTTATTTAAGTAGTGGGACACTTTGGACTAGCTGATGTTTTCAAAATAAATTTGCTCTTATGATGAATTTTGCCCTTGCTCACCTATCTAAATATATTTGAAAGTAAGCATGTGAAGTAGCAGCAATAAGAATTCAATTTTGATGGATTTATCACTGAAAAACTTGGAAAAAACTATTTGACATGGATATGTCTATTGGCTGGGCCACGTGAGTTTTACCTAGTACAAACTATTTATTTAAAATTTAAAATGACAAAAAAAGAAAAGTGTTGGAATTACCCCCTCTATGTGACGCGCCGCGCGACGAACCCAGAAAATCGGATCCCTCGTATTTTTTACCAGTTAAACATTATGTTTTTTAATTTTTAAATGACAAAATAAGAAAAGTGTTGGAATTACCCCCTCCATGAGACGCGCCGTGCGACGAGACCTAGAAAATCGGATTCCTCGGATTTTTTACCTATTAGAAACTATTTTTCTCACATTTTAAATGACAAAATAAGAAAAGTTTCGGAATTACCCCCTCCATGAGCCGGCGCGGCTCGTGCGACGAGACCTAGAAAATCGGATTCCTCGGATTTTTTACCTAGTAGAAACTATTTTTTCTCAAATGACAAATATGATTTTAAATGGCAAAATAAGAAAAGTTTCGGAATTACCCCCTCCATGAGACGCGCCGGAATTACCCCCTCGACGAGACCTAGAAAATCGGATTCCTCGGATTTTTTTACCTATTAGAAACTATTTTTCTCACATTTTAAATGACAAAATAAGAAAAGTTTCGGAATTACCCCCTCCATGAGACGCGCCGTGCGACGAGACCTAGAAAATCGGATTCCTCGGATTTTTTACCTATTAGAAACTATTTTTCTCACATTTTAAATGACAAAATAAGAAAAGTTTCGGAATTACCCCCTCCATGAGACGCGCCGTGCGACGAGACCTGGAAAATCGGATTCCTCGGATTTTTTACCTATTAGAAACTATTTTTCTCACATTTTAAATGACAAAATAAGAAAAGTTTCGGAATTACCCCCTCCATGAGACGCGCCGCGCGACGAGACCTAGAAAATCGGATTCCTCGGATTTTTTACCTATTAGAAACTATTTTTCTCACATTTTAAATGGCAAAATAAGAAAAGTTTCGGAATTACCCCCTCCATGAGACGCGCCGTGCGACGAGACCGGATTAGAAAATCGGATTCCTCGATTCCTCGATTTTTTACCTATTAGAAACTATTTTTCTCACATTTTAAATGGCAAAATAAGAAAAGTTTCGGAATTACCCCCTCCATGAGACGCGCCGCGCGACGAGACCTTGAAAATCGGATTCCTCGGATTTTTTACCTATTGGAAGGGGTATATATATATAAGGGGTAATATAAAACGGAAGTTGAAGAAGTTAGAGGTTTTGTAGGGTTTGGAATGCTTACAGTATAAAAAACTCATTTTGAAAGAATACAGATTTTACGTTTCATCCTGACCGATAAGTAGGTTAATTATTCAAGTATAATGCCATAAAACATTAAATATTACAATTTCATAAACAGCGACATAGCAACTGTTATCTTGCTTCAATAGGACTGAACTCACTACCAATACACCCCCTTCCATCAAAATATAATCAACGACGGGATCTGCCATCGGAAACGAAAAAACGCAAGGAGAGAAACCTAACCCAATAGATAATTATTTCACCTAACCAACAACCCAACTACCACCCCTTGCGCCACAATCCTGTGAACTGTGATGGAGAAAGAGCGCCGTTTGTTGGTTCGATTATACCCACCCTTCAAGACCGTGCGCGACAAACCTGTCGAAGTATAAAAAAACCCAGGATTATGGCGCAGGTTTGTTGCGCTGGGATGTGACGCGGTAGTCCTGTGGTCCGTGATAAAACGACGCAGCAATCCTGTCAAAAGATAACTATATATATATATATATATATATATATATATATATATATATATATATATATATATATATATATATATATATATATATATATATATATATATATATATATATATATATATATATATATATATATATATATATTAAAAATAATAGAGTGCTGGTAAAACAGTTGCAATATTTATATTTTTCTGTCGAATTTCGAAAATTTTGATCCAATGTGCAGGATCTGGATAGTTAATCTGCAGTGCAATTATAAAGTTGACATTCGCTTTTCGTTTCAGAATATCGGATACCAGGCACGGCCGCACCGGATGGCACGTGTACGTTCACCTATCGAAGTCAAAGCCGGAAAAAAGGTGAATTCAACTCTCCTCGCTATCCGTCGAACTACCCGAGCGCCACCAACTGCACGTACGTCTTCATAGCGACGCCCAACGAACAAGTGTCCATCGTTTTTGACCACTTCAAAGTCCGAGCGGACTCCATCAACACGACAGGAGGCGCTTACGGGTGAGGACCTAATGCTCCCACGTTCCGTCTCTGACATAATACGCATGAACAATATTGCATCCTGCTATAAGTATAAGAATGTAAGCTTGGTAACGAAATTTGACAGAATCGGAACTCATATCTATACGAAGCAGAGCAACCATACAGCACTATAAACTCTACTAATTCATGCTTTCGTAATTAAGCGTTTCAACAGTTCAGTTTGTCAATAACGAGTTTTGATGACTTTACATAAACTCCAATTGAATGGTTGAGTGTCTACAGCCAGAGGATACTTACTGAACATAAAAAGCTCCCCAGATTCAGAATTGAGAAGGAAATAATTAAAATACGTAAACTTTTGTTTTCTTTTATTTTGGATATTTATCACAAATGACTCATACAATATTTATGAGATCACATGAATAACTGTTTCGATAGATATCAGGTACTCCCATCTCCATTATTATATTCTGAAGGGCATCAGGAACGCTAAAATTCCGTTCAACAATGTTTAAAAAAACCCAATAGCTCACAAGGGAATTTTATACGTGTTTATTTACTATAAAAAAATAGTTCGAACCAACATTTTTAAATATATATAGGTATATTCTATAGCTCTATAAACATTTTTTATGAAAATAGAGCTAACAACGGTTGCTTGCTGAAGATCTGCTGAGAGCGTATGATTTTGGATTTTGATAGTAATAATAGCGGCTGAATCTTAGGTTAACTCAAGTATTGTAAAGGAGGCAATTAAAAGGGTGATATTGAAAAGTTTTCAACTTTCATATCCTATATACGCTCCATAGGAGCATAGTATACAAGTCTGACCACGAACTGCAAAAACTTTCATCCAGCCCCCCCCCCCCCCCCCCCCCACAATATTTGAGGAAATGTTCAGGGATCTAGATGGTCACCAACATAACTCCTTGCATTAGGATTGGTAGTGCTCATTGTACATGCTCCAACATTCAACATTAAATCCTTAGTACAAATTTAATAGATAGACAACTAACATACTCCAAAAACATGAAAATCGCTGCAAATTTCTTGCACGAAGATTTTGTGTTCTTATAACATAAAGCACTCACTGAAATGATCTTTTCTACTCCTTTTTTTTCTATTCCAGCGACATTCCACAATATTAAGTATTTTCAATTTATTGAAAATGACTATATAGAAGAGCTTGATTATAATCAATCAATTAGAAAAGATAAGCTGGTTCACCCGTGCGTTGCACGGTTTGGCTTGAATATACGCAAGCCCCCCTCACCTATCACATTTTGGGACACCCCTATGGATCTGATTCTTGAAAGTACTTACTTAAAGTTTACTTATAAATTACCTATTAGGACCAAACTACTGAGATCAACCCCCACTCCCTCTCCACAAAGACATCCCCCCCCCCCCCCACATTTCAGATTATAAATATTCTTGGTAGGTAACCCAAAAGAACGTTCAGACTAATCAAATTTCATTCGTCCGAACATCAGATCACCAGTTCGTTCAGTGATGACCAAATTTTTCCATTCAACCCCCCCCCCTCCCTCCCTTAGAATGAAAAATTTGAAAAAAAAGCAGTCTTTGACTTGAATTAGAGTAATCCAAACATATTCGACAATCAAATATCCAGTTTGTTCAGTGATGACAAAGATACCCCATCCTCCCTCCCTCCTCCCCTAAAAAACCCTCTATGGGGCAGATTTGAAAATTTTCAAGTAGCCTGTGATTTAAGTTAGATTAATCCAAACATATTCGTCCATTCAGATCCCCAGATCGTTCAATGGTGTCCAAGACACCCCATTTCACCCTCTCCCTCCACCCTAAAACCCCCCTCTGGCTCAAATTTTAAAAACTTCAAATAGAATATAATTAAAATTAGAGTCATCCAAACATATTCAACAATCAAATGCCCAGTTTTTTCAGTGATGACAAAGATACTCAATCCCCCCCCCCCTTCTCCCCTAAAACTCCCCCTATGGGGCAGATTTGAAAATTTTCAAGTATTCTGTGATTTAAGTTAGAATAATCCAAACATATTCGCCCATTCAGATCCCCAAATCGTTCAATGGTGTCCAAGATACCACATTTCACCCCGTCCCCTCCCCTTAAACACCCCCTCTGGCTCAAATTTTAAGAACTTCAAATAGCCTATAACTTAAGTTGGACTGAAACAGACATTTTCCTCAACTCATATCAGTTGCCCATTGACCCCTGTGATCGTGAAAAGCGGACAAACATACGTACAGACACAGAGATAAATTCAGAAAATGGTACCAATGAAACGGAAAAGAAACGCAAAATTTCATTATTCTAATCAATGTACAGACAGACATACTTACGATTTTATTAATATAGGTAACAGAAAAAACGTATCAAAACTATTTTTATATTCCGCCTATTATATATACATAAAAAAGTATATATATATATGAACAGAACTAATTTGCTACAAATGGATTGATATACATACTAGTATGAGAAGAAGAATGATGTGAATAGCCGAACGATACAAATAGTAAAACATTGGCGTAGGAGAATTTGCACGATTTCGCAATAACTTATGTATCGATATTTTTTATTTACTCATTTCATTTGTTTTTTCAGTGCACTTATTTGTCAAGAGGACTGGTTAGAAATCTACAACCTCTACCGCGACGGCACGGAAAAGCTGATCGGTAGATACTGCAGCATGACGCACCCCGGACCTCTCGATTCGAATAGGTTAGTTTACGAAAATTTCATGTCAAATTATTACACTTTTATAAGTACCAGTCTCTCTGAAACTGAAGTGACCTAACTGAAGTCATACAAGTAAGTTGTTACGTTCTCACCGTAATTACTTAAATTGAGAATATCCATAGCTGCGAGGTATTTTGAAAAAGCATCAATATAAAGCAGTCTTATAAATAATTAATTAATGATTAATGAAATCAAAAGGTTAATGCAGCGGTAGGTCCAAGTTTTTTACCCTCTAGATTAACGAGACCTTGAGATAACGATGGAAGACAATACCGCTTACACCAAGTTCATTTCAATAAATTTTGAAACACGAATTTGGGCGTGACTTACTCTTGTACTCCAATACCATATAATAGATCATACATACTCGCATAATACCATATAATATTGTGAATTCAATCACACACAACACCTTGGATCGGAAAGAAACCCCTCATTTGGTTCCTCTGAAAGATTTGAATTCTATGATCAAGATTATATTCTTGGTCCAAGAATTTTTGTAAGGTATTTAGCTGAAAAGAAAAGTTATCCGTCCCTAATGCACCTATAAGGGGAGAGATAAATTCATGGGAATAATCTAGAAAAGTATTCATTAAGATCCAAATGTTTTCTTTAAACTGTACGTGAACATTTACTCCCATATCAACTTTAAAATCGCTCGTTGAAACTTTGCTATACCGTTATTAAATTGATTAATCAACTGGTGGTATAAACATTTTTCGAACCTATCCAAATGTTAGTAACTAATTCGGTACGTACCTCGGATTAGTTGCATTTATGTGTCGTTAATTTGATTTTTCGATTTCCAGGGGAGCTGTCGGCCTAAAGGTAATCCTTCACACTGACAAGGAGGCGGTTTACAGCGGGTTCAAAGCCCGCTACTCCTTCGAAGTCGCTAAGTCAATTTTCGGAGGTAAATAGTCAACCTACATATCTCATTCTTTACCATAATTGCTTTCATCTGAATTTATTTACATTACAATGCCGGTTACGTTAGATTAAGTTCCAAGTTGTTTGTTACCGGGTTCCACCAAAATGTAAATGTATGGGATACATGGATTTTTTCCTTTTCAACGTCCTTCGTATTATAATAATGTAAGAACACTTAGTGTGGACCGTCTTAAAAAACTTTGTATGACACATAACTTGATCTTTAAGGAACTTTAGTGTCTTTAGAGGACGGTTCGAGGGGCGAGCAATATTTCTTGCACATTTTTGATAAGCTCTACCTCTTCTATCTCCCACCTAGCCATATCTTTTCCTCAAATTTTAGGATATTTATATAGTTGTGCCCTTGAAGGTTTTCAGATTCTTCTCAGGAAGAGAATTTTTAGATAGAAACAGCAACATCAAAATCGGAGGTTCTTTGTGATTGAAACGCATTCAGTTTTGTGAATCGCTTTGCAGCCTGATGGCGAGGTAAAGAAGGTGGCTGGAGAGCTTGAAGTTCTTATTCAACATAACTATCTTGGACAATTAAATAATAGACGAGCACTAACAGATAGCTATTAAAGATAGGTACTAGAGAAATCGGCTATCTTATGACCCTCGATCGACACTGTTTTGATTAGACGCAGACGTCCAATCACATCTCAGCGTTGCGGGTCGAAGTTGAACATTTGCTAAACTCAATTTCTCTCGATGAGACCCAGTTGGGTAGCTCCCCTTCAAATTGCCCCGAGGCAACAATATTTTTAACCTTGGGATTATCTTGAGCTACTGATTTTTCCCTAGTGTAAAGTTTGTTTAAAATGTTAATGTCAATTTGCCAAACCAATCAAACGAATGTTTTATTATTTTCAAGAGGGGTAGGGAGGGGACAACCCAAGCAAGAAAAAGTGTAGGGTGGCTGTGTGTGCGTGTGTGTGTGTGTGTGTGCGTGTGTGTGTGTGTGTGTGTGTGTGTGTGTGTGTGTGTGTGTGTGTGTGTGTGTGTGTGTGTGTGTGTGTGTGTGTGTGTGTGTGTGTGTGTGTGTGTGTGTGTGTGTGTGTGTGTGTGTGTGTGTGTGTGTGTGTGTGTGTGTGTGTGTGTGTGTGTGTGTGGTATCACCACCCGCGTCCTGAGGGGACAATTAAACTGGTGGTCATTCTATAGGGATACTTCCTTTCATCCCATTCTTCCTCCTCGTCCTTCTGCAACTTCCCTCATCCGTAGAGCCGGCGTCGGGTAAACCTGGACGTCCTCCCCATTTCTTTTATTTATTGATTTATTTTCTCAAATTAATGGTGTGCCTCCTCCACCTTTGAGGGGAGTTTTCTAAAAATAAAAGATAAAAATGAAAAAAAGTGTGTGTGTGTGTGCGTGCGCGTTTGTGTCTTAATCTTGGATTTTGGTACTAGGGTTGGAAAGGCTGTGAAAAGACTGAAAAAATATACCACCACGGCATCAACACCTACCTTTGATAGTTTCCAAAGAGATTCATGAGTACTTTTCATCGGTTTTTTCCCACATCAAAGAAGTTGCTCCAGTTCTCGTTCATTCAACAAAAATGCTCCATCTAGGAATCAGTTGCCAATTTTTTATCTGCTCCCCCCTCCCATCATCAGAATTAAGGCTACTATTGAATACCTATAATTACTGTATTCTATTTTTGTAACTCTGTAATGCCAACTTTCAGATTGTGGCAGCAATGTAAGCAGTAGTAACTACGGTGTGATCATAAGCCCAAACTTCCCTTTGAACTACGAGGGCCCGACGAAAGGGGCTGCCAGCAGGACCTGCAACTGGTTCATCAACGTCCGCCCAAACCATAGGATCCTTCTTAATTTTGAGCATTTCGCCGTCGAGGGAGACCCTCCCAGTAAGTCTATAAAAATCACATTTACTCATCCCATCATTAAATTGTACTATTTCAAATAAAGACAAACACGTTTCAAATTGCCAAAATATTTTTAGAACTGAAAATTTTCCACATTAAAATTAATATTCTTCAAATAGAATTAGCAATAGTATTTTGACGCTCATATGTTTTAGGTTATCTAAATTTTCTTGTCTAATAAAATTAAATAATGACGAGTACCGTTGTACCTCTACTATATCTACCAATATTTATGAGTTTTTCCTCATAATTTTATAGGGAAACATATTATAGAGAGAGAAACAACCTTTATTTGCAAAAATACAAATAGTAATACGGGTTGCCAAATGACACAGCATTCTTATCAGACAGTATGATTGTCACAGGGATTATTTTTTGTATTTATTTATTTATTTTATTTATTTTATTTATTTTATTTATTTTATTTATTTTATTTATTTTATTTATTTTATTCATTTTATTTATTTTATTTTATTTATTTATTTTATTTATTTATTTTTTTTTTTTTTTGTTATTTACATATTAGGTTTTACAGCTGAACTGATTTTACATTAGATTGCAGTTAATGGGATGATGAACCCTAAGTCGTTTGGAGATGGAAAAATCTAATTTTTTGGGATCACTTTGATAAAGTTGCCAATATTTCTTTTAACGTAGGTGTGTGTTTGATGGCTGATTATGCATTTCTACCAAACTGTATCTTTGCTGTTTGAATTTTAGCATCCACCTAGTATATTCAAGAACAAGAAGCAGGATTGTAAATGTATAACTAGACATTGGCTTAGGTATTATACGGAAATGTCCGGGGGTTCTGTTTAGCTTAGTGTACCTTGTTATAAAGTACTGTCACCTGAGATGACCACTTGAAACATGAGATGACAAGTAAGAAACAGCTTCGCAAGGCTGCCAAATCATTTAGCCAGGCTTTCACAATGATCGCCAATCCATTGAATGAAGGGTTCTACCACGGTTACTTTACTAGACGGTACCTGTCAACGCCGGGGGCTCCTGGCCTATGACGTTGGTGGTCCCTTCACCATTGCGGGAGCCTCTCGAATACGCACGGAAGCAGTGAAAAACAAACGTTTTAAGTTACTATACTGATAATTTCATCAACTATTCTTCAATAGATTGTTATTGAAAGCTATTTTCTGTTAGGATGACGTATTATACCTAGTTTAAAATTAGGTTTTTTAGAAATTAGATGGGGAAAAAAACAGAAAGATCATCTTTTTCTCATTTATCTACGGAGAAAGGAACAGATATATGTTACTTTGAGGCAAACGAGTTTGCAAGGTCGGTATCTAGGATAAAAATGAGAATATTCAAGAATAATGAATGAAATAAAAATATTTAATTACAGATAGGTAAGTACATTAATTCTACGTAAGTTATTTACTTTGATTATTTTCAAAAAATTAGGAGTAAAACATAACAATTCCTTGGTAAACCTTGATTGAAGGTACATAATAGGTAGGTAATAATAATAACAACTCAAAATACAAATTTATCCAACTAGTTTCTTCATATTCTTGAATTTTTTCTTTCTTCAGTGGCACTCCGTTTTCTTGATTTCAAAAGTTTTCGTTCCTTTCGTAACTTATTTATATTCTCCATGTTGATAAATGTTCGAGTCCTAACAAAGCACGAAACTACCAAATCATCAATCTCGGGATTCTTATGTTTCACGACTTCAATTAGACGAGAAAAAACTAGATACGTATATTTTTTGTCGCAAATTTACCCAAAAAGCAGGTGTGGTACTGTGCCCCGTTCCAAATCAAATTTCGGAGGAAGTTTTTGTAACTCAGCTCTCAAATCACGCTTATAATCACTCTGATCAAAATAAGTAGAACATACCCGAGCTTTGTCCATCTTGTAAGAGTCTGTTGTACGCTTACACACGTCACAATCCACTTAGATCTCGTCTCCTTATCCTTCGGAAACCGGTGAAAATGGAGTCCAGGATTTGTCTCACCGTCCTTGTTCGAACAAGTCGCTATGGCACAGCAAACCATTTTTAAAAACTTCACTCACCAACGAAATTAGAAAGGGGAATGAGGGTATAAGCGCAATGCACAGGGCGAGTGAAAGGTGGCAGAGGGGACCAGTGACGCAGCGCTCCTTGGGTTTTCCCTAAGCGCCTTCAGATTGACAGGTACCGTCTAGTGAAGTAACCGTGGGTTCTACCCTATCTCGTGCTCCCAAAGTGAAAGTGATAGTGACAGGTGAAAGTGGCCCTAAGGTACCTGAATGATACGAGTATGTGAAGCTTTGTGAACTGAGCTAATCTTAATTATATTTCAGCTCGAGGTTGTCCAGCCGCTGTCGTGAGGCTTTGGTATACTGTTGATGGGCCCCCACTCGAGTTGTGTGGTGAAAAGAAACCTACGGACAAATGGCAGTACATGTCAGAATCCAATTACTTCCGAATAAGGTGTGCTAGTCTACATCATATTATCTTTTCCATCTTCATGTTATTTCTTCGAATTTTCATTGATGTATGAACTTTACATATATTTATATGCATCTGAACTTAAAATCTACAAGCAATCCAAATGAGGAATGTAAAAGAACAAACAAACTCCATACCATTTCAAATTTAACTTATTCGTGAGTACATAAATCTGTAGGACTTGTGGTAATTTGTGTACTATTTCCACACATTTAGCATAAAAAATAGCTTTATCGTTTCAAAAGCTTTATTTACTTTAACCATCAATTTTCTATCTTTCCAATATACATGTAGGTTGGTATTTCATTTAAACTTTTAATAGAATATCGGTAGTTATATTTTCCAAAATTTTCTTCATGGAAAACTGTTTTCCTTAAAATAAAAAATGTGTGTCCTTATGTATGTCATTCCAGACGATAACTCACCTTAGGATTGGGATTTAAAAATCCTTTCTTTCGCCCAAAAAATCAAGCATCCCAAAAAAAAAAAGGATGAATTTGTTTGACAGCACTTTTCGAGCTCAATAAATAGGTCAAACTTCAAAAAATGTTCTAAAAAATTGGTAAAATTGCTAATAAAATATTGAATTAAAAATTTTAAGTATACCTAGAGCATTACTCAAAAAAAGATTATCAACCCGATCATTAAAAAAATTATGGACAAAATTATAACCATAATTCTCATTAAAATTAGGTAAAAAATCAATAAAACCTACTAACAATTTTAAAAATTCAAAATCTTTGCTTGAATAGCTTGATGTTTTTTAGAACAAGTTTTTTGCCATGAAATCCGCAATTAACGATTTCTCTGCACAAAATGCTAAAATTTTAACACAATTTAACATAAAATGTATGTTAAATTGTTTTGAAGTTTGAGCATCAATGATACAATAATTTAGGAAAATTCGCTCATACTGCAGCACTTGAACTTTTCCCTAAAATCTCGTTTATTTACATTTTCACAAGTTGAATTGAAAAGGCATAGAGAGAGTTTTTATATTGACTTGATTTTTTAAAATTAGGTATTCAAGTTCCATGATTGCAAAGTGAGGAATAGTATCGTGCGTAAGGCCCCAACTCCCAGCTCGAGTTGTAATAAAACGGAGGTCAAGCATACATGTAGATGATGATAGTATTACCCATGTACTTTTTTCTTATATAAAAGAAAATTAAAACTTAGCAAATAAAAATAACATTTCTACTGAACCCGAAAACAGAAATATCAAAAGAGGTAAAACCCTTGGCCACAAGATCATGGTTTTCAAGGAAGTCACTAAATGAAGCAAACGAGAAATTTGCTGTACCAACCAATGTTTCGTACTTTTATTGTCTAGCTTAGATAAAATTGTTAGGGCTCTTCGAATTATTCATTGTCCTTTTAGAATTCCGCCGCATTGGCTTCCTTATTATTCAGGTTGTTGAAATTCCGTAATTTTAAATGTTTTGAAGAAGCTGTACCTATAATTTAAAAAAATCTATATTCCATGACTCAAGTTTATGGCTCTTGTTACAGTTTCATATCAGCAGACAAGTCAGTGGGGGCTAAAGGGTTCAAAGCCGTCTGGACTGAAGTTGCAGAGTCGAGTGAGAACTGTGATGAATTTCGTTGCGCTATAAGCAGCTTCTGCATAGCAGACAAACTACGTTGTAACAGGGTCGCTAACTGTGGGGCAGATGATGCCTCAGATGAACTTAATTGTAAGTATCCGATATGAAACCTAAGCCAACTAATGTAGGTATTACTGGGTGTTTCTTGTTATGATGACGAAAATCACAACTTATTTATTCAGTCTATAAACGTGATTCAACGCTTAAAGTGTAGGTACGTAAATATGCCAAGTTTTTTTGTGTTAATGCTACGAATGTTCAATGCAACCTCCATTTGAGGCACGGAGCACATCTGCTCGAAAGGATAATTCATCCCCAAAAGTCAAGCAGCACATCGCCAGTAACAGTGTTTACTGCTGACGTGATGCATTGCTTCAAATCTTCAACAACCGTAGGTTATGGAAGGCAGGGGGAGGGGGATCTTTGTAAAATCACCACACAAAGAAACCGCATACAGTTAGGTTTGGGAAACGCGGAGGCCAGTGGTATAGCGAAAGATATCAGAAACAGTAGGCTTCCCAAATGCCAGGTTGCTATAATAGCAAGAACTGATCACACATCACTAACTGCTTCCAGTAGTGCTAGAGAATTCTAGTGGACACAGAAAAATTTCAACGTCCATTACCCATTTTATTTTATTTTATTTTTATTTACACGGGTAGTGCCCAATTTTATAGATTTCAGTGTTTAAAGATGTAAATTAAATTCTAGACAGGCAATTAGAGATCCGGACAAGTCAACTAAACGCCATCTCATCTTATTATAGATCTGAATATATACTATTATCAAAATTGGGTGCCTCGCGGCTCACAGATGCGTTCATCCCATTACAGACAGGACTCCTAATTTTACGCTTTTTAGTAACGTTAAGAAACAAAACGAATTATGACAAATTCATTTTTATTATATTCATCAGACTTTTCGTGACTGTTTTCATTGTTTGTTAGACCCTAATTTTAGACCAGTCATGCAACCTGATAAAAGCTAAAAATCAGGAATCATTTGTTGACTAGCAGACTATTATTTAGAATTACATTTTAAACAATAAAAATTTATAGATATCTAAAAATTGTATTGCTCACAAAGTGCTCACGTTTCAAGAGAATTTAACATAAATATAACACGATAAAGTTCGTTTTTACGAAATGGAAACTTTTTAAATAATAGTTCATTCGTTAATCTATTCAATAAATATTCCTAACCAAGTGGTTTTTTGTGGATGTACTGATTATGTGGATAATGATTAGGGGTTGATTCTGTTGTGACAGGTATCGTGGAGGTGGCCATGGAGTGGTTCTGGCCTTCGATCATCGGCGGGATCTGCGGCCTGCTCCTGGTCATCGGCGCCGTGTGCCTCGTATGCCGGCGCCTCCGCCCTCGCCGCCCTCGGCGCCCGCGCCGCCTCCACCTCCCGCGCCCGCCGCCCCCGACGACGCGGCAGCACGTCTGCGACGAGTTGGGACAGAGGTTCGCCTCTGTCGACTCCGTCTGATCCTTGCTCAACCCTTTCCGGCCCGCACACCGTCTACACTTCCCGCGCTCCCCCATCAATCACGACACTGTTTTACTTTACCCAACGTCACCGGCTCAAAGTGCTTTATACTTTTAAACAAAACAAAAATGAAAAAAACAAACTAAAACGACTGTTTTAACTCAAGAACACACCGTCGTTATCTCAAAGAAGAATTATAAAAAAAGAAAAAATAATACTATTGTGATTGGCTCGGACCAAGCTCGGCCACAGGTCTCCAAAATTGCCCTCCCATTTCTCAGTTTTACTTAAAGTAAAACTTTTGCCCATTTAAGGACACTTAATGCCTCTTAGCAACCAACAGCATGAAAACAATAGGGCAATCGCAAGAAGAATAATCCACTTAAATTTAGAGTGATATAAATGTTTATTGGTAGTTCCATTCAGTGAATTGTGGCTGAGAGACGGTATAACATTTTAACATTCGATAACTGATTGTGAAATCGACAACTCGTAAGCTATTCTAAACTGATAAAATGGTAATTAAATTAATAGGTAGGTCGCCCAGGATTTGGTCAACTTGTAGGAACCTGTAGGAGTTGTACAACTTGGAGATAGATAACTCCTTTTTTGCAACACTAATGAAAGTGCCAACGTTTACAGATATGTAGCCGGTGAAAATCTTGTGAACATGATTCACTATCCTTATTCGCACAATTTAAAGCATGTGGAAATTTGAAAAAGCAATTGGCATCAATGAGTATTGTGTATGTTTTTAGTTTCAATGCTGTAGCTACGTTGTTTTATGATATCCCTACAACCCATACAGTATTTAACGTAAATGGATGGTTTCGGTGAAATTTCACCATTATATTAACGGGAGAAGATTGAAAATTAATAAGATCCTGTACCGAATTACCTAACACAGGCTTGAGGGTTGAACTTTAAAGTTAGGGGAGGAATAATGGAACTGAATTGTTTCCTGTAGACTAGTTTCGGAGGCTCACCCCATAATGCAGAGGATCACATTAATATCAGAATGAAGCTCTGCTACCATGTGAGGATTATTGAACGGAAATATCCCCCATCCTTTAGTGAGGGGATTGTAAATGCATGATCTGCATAACTGCATGAACTGTAATGGGACTCACTTGAATGGGCAATTTTCACCTAAATAGACACAGTATTAATGCATAGGAAAGTGATAGGGGCTTACCTACTATGGATATTAAGTGGTATTTTTGAATAATTCCATATGGACTTAGCAAAACAGCATAAAACCGTTACAAGTTATGAGGATCACGGATTCCAACATTTGTTTTCTCATGTCCATTGTGCCCCCCGTAACTTTCCCTTCTGTAAGCATTCCAAATGCTCAATCGTCTTTACACTTGAGAAAAATCAAGTGCTGGGTTTGTAGAGTTAAGAGGGCGAGACATTTTTCCCTGATGAACCCTACTTACTTTGGTAATCATCATTGCAGATGAGAACCCTCGCCTGCTGATAATAACATCATCGAGTCACTACTATTGTATATGTGCAGTGCATTCCTTAAAACCAAAGGTTTGCGCTTTTCTTCTCATTAATAAACTCCAGAGCTCTATAGGTGATTCCCCCCCCCCCCCCCCCCCCGCTCGATGTCGCTCAAAGTGCTTGAAGAAGACCACTTCATGGGGAACAAAGGCGATGTAACCCAGAACCAAAGAGCTGATATAGTGCTGTTGAGTCGAGTGAGAAATGAAAGTTGGGAAATCTAACGACCTTTAATAAGACAACACGTTAGATCAAGATAAATAGCCGAAAAATGAATCTGTGGGTCATATATTCCACAATTCAAGCAACAGTATAATAAGAAAACTGAGAAGCGGTGTGTTGAGGCCAGGAAGGATAACCTCTTATAAAAGGATTGGAGCTTCTTTGGCTCATGTTTACCATTACTTATGCACCAAAAAGTATTTCGCATCACCACCAACCACCGGTTTTTATTTATTCACTTTCACACCACCAACAAACGCGAACAATGTATGTACTTCAGCATATTATGGAGCCGGTAATCTGTCTCTATTAGGCAACCCTCATCGGGCGAACCGCCGAATAGAGGTTGTTTCTATTATTATTATTATTTTCGATCTAGATGGGTTTCAACGGTGGAAAAAATTAGCACACTCTGCAGTGATTCTATGTTGGTTTGGCTCTTACTAAACTTAACCCATTGGAGTGCCAGCTCGCCAACGTAACATCCACACCAGGGACCACACACTTTTTTCCCTTAAATTCCTCTTTCTAAGCCCTACTCACTCTAAGCTTGCGTACTGTTTTTTGGAAAATTTAAAAATCTCTGACCAAGTTTGTAACAAACTACTTGGAGATCAGCTGAGTGATCAATCATGAGTAATCGTGCAAACGAACTACTTCTTGAAGTGTCCCAGAATACTATATTTGGTCCCGCAGGAACATCTATACACGAGGCGGTAACCTATTTATAATTAAACTGTAATTAAGTCACAAAGCCACACCTTCACCAACCTATTCAGCAGTAACCCCAGCCGTATAGGTAAATTTCATTTCATGGTCCATACCACATTTATCGTGTTTCTTCTCTTTCCTTCACTTCTAGTTCATCTCAAATGTGTATCTACGACTATGATGGTAACATTTTTCACCATGCGCTCCCACGTAAAGTCAGGTTGAGTATAGAACGTGAACTACCAATCACATAAGGTGTAATGTTGTGAATCCGGGATTTTTTTGGTGAAATTATTTTCAAGGGACAGACAATATCCAAAGTTTTGATTGGCTTTGAGTGCCTCAAATCTGTTACCATGTAAATTCCAGAGTGAAACACGATTCACAAACACCAAATTATTTGTTTGTATTTAATTCAATTTTCCCAAATTAGGTATAAATGTAAACTACTAGTTAGGTTCCCGCAATCTCAAGTTATCTAAGTTGTCTCCTATGTTATCCAAAATCAACCAGCCCCTATTCACTGAATGGAAACTTTTCAAGCACCAACGTCACAAGAAACAACCCTTCATCTCTGAAACCTTTGATTCTTACGTTATTACCGGTGCGTTTACACAAATTAAAAAACAAAAAAACAGTTTTATCGACTGACAAAAAAAGTTATTCGAATTAAAATGAAACGACCCATCCTAATTTTTGTGAACCTACTTGAGTAAAATCAGTAGCCCAGCGTATTTGAGTGCGTCTTCCAAATCCCTTCCAAGAACCACTCTGATAACTCGGTCCGTGGAGTTGATAACAAAATTTGATAATAAAACGGCGGTGGGATTCCCTCGTGTAATAAAAGAAATAAAATACTTTTATACGCAATTCTTAAATTTAGTATTTTTACGAGGTTCGCTGATTTTTATTCAAGACTTTTCATGTTGTATAATCGTCACACTAGGTTTAAAAATGAAATGGAATTGATTAACATTTAGAGATGCTTAAGAATGATCCTGATTCGTTTATTAGAGGTTAATGTATTTCCAAAAAGGCCAGTTCCGTTCGACTTCGTTACTTGAATTTTTCAACAAAAATCAATAGGTATTAAAGACCACCCAGAATCAAGGCCGAGTCTGATCCTTCCGATGCTACACATCCTATTATATGCTTTATGGTAGAAAAAACAAAAGATTAAAGAAAATTTTTGACAATAGTATAGTTAAATAGAGCTGATTATTTTCTAAAATGTAATTTGAAAAATATATAAAGTAAAAATAAATAAGTGGAAGTGTATGTTTCGGGAGACCGGGTCCCACGGTGTTTTACCTATTACAAATTATGAACACCTGCAAAAAATTGTTTTTATAATGGTGCAAATGATAATAGCGATGTGAACCTCAAAGTTTTGTAAAATTAATCGTTGATCGAATTATATTAGAATGCACACTAGAGTGTTATATTTACATACAATGTAATAACGTGTTTACAGAGATATACATTTTAAAAAATGGTTTAAAAAAAAAGAAGAAAAAATCGTTCATTTTCGGCGGCGGAACACAAATGGACTTGCGAGATTGAGAGAAAATCCAGATAGAAAAAGAAATCTTAAAGTTTAAATTTTAAAAAAGTGCAAACAGGTGTCGATTTCAACGAATTTGGTCAGGCTTAGTGAATTTTACGTGCTGTGCAGTTTCTTGCTCATAAAGACAGTAAATCACTGTTTTTGTATCCTTTGTTTTTAAAAAAACGGACATTAAACTGTATAAAAAATATAATTAAAAATGAAAAACTCTGCGAACTTATATAACTATAATGTTATAGGATATGGTGATTACCTATGTTTAGTAGTGATTTAAACAAAAAAGAATGTAACCAAAATGGTGTGAACGTTAGTATGGAATTAGACAGTCATGAAAGAGAGATAGCATGGTTATTTAACTAAGCACCCTCGCTGGCATTAAATGTTTCATAATTTTTGTAACTTCCACACGTAATATAAAAAAAAGAATATATTTTATAAGCCAAAACATCTGTTAAACAATAAAGTTGAATTGAAACATTTGATGATAGCAGGTTCACTTGAACAAGAAGAGCAGAAAGTGAGTTCCTCCCCATTTCAATTCATTGAGTTTTTCGTTCGTGTCAATTTCGACAGATTGCCTCTAAGCATTTATAAGAAAATACATTTTTAAAAAATGAAGAAAAAAAAGATCGATGTGTAACTGATAAAATCCCCAGCGTTTTTACTCTTTACGTGGACATGATATTTGGTAGTGTTAACTGGTAGATTCATATATTTTTTTAAACTAATCTACATGTCCCATTGCTGATGTTTAAAACAAAACATAACAAATAGTTGATGATATCATAATTATTGTGAAAAGTAATTTTTGCAATGTTTTGATAACAAAGACAAAAAAAATTAAAATACGAAAAATTTTGGTTGCATTATTTTAATGATCAGTATTAACAAACGGTGTGCCAACAAAATGGGAAAAAATATCTTTGCCAAGAGGAAGAAAATTATTTAATAATAATTAAAAAAAGGTTATAGTCAAGGGTATAATGGGTTATGTGTAACATTATTATTAGCAATCTAGCCTATACAAACTTAATCATTTGGGAGAAAGAGTGACACAAGTAATAAGAATACAATCATATGTGTTGTTGTTTTTTAAATTAGGTACCTACTGTTGAAAATAAATCTATATAATATATAATATCAAATCGTCATGTAAGATATTCGATCACAATGTATATTTAATCCACAACTTATGTAGAATTATGATTATCATTGAAACATTCATTGGTTTTCCACCATTCGTGTTTGTTGTTTGATTTGTAAAATAAATAAAAAATGTTTCTTCGGAGAAAACATCATAGAAGAAAACTGTATCGTTTGTACATGTTAAAAGCACGTGAAATATACTAACTCTTTATGTTACTTTACCTATTTGCTGAGTTTGAACAACAGGAAAAATAGCAGTCAAAGGTTTAGGTACAAAAAAGCACAGCTGTACAGTGTACATAATGTTCTCCTTTAAGGAATGTGGGGAAACGATGGTTTATTTGGCGAAGGGGATCACAAAGTGGGCTGAAGTTCGAGAGATCTACCGACAACATTCGGAAACAACAGAGGATCAGCACCTCAACACGTTCCATGCTTCAGTGTTTCTCAGAGAATTCGCCCCTTAGATTCAGGGTTAATTGGTTGATTTCGACATCCCTCACATATTATTATAAATATAAAATATGTAAGTGTAAGACATTGAAATTGAATTAAAGAAATTGAAATTGAAAACGCAAAGGAATTGATACGTTTTGAATTAAGTTGTTACCAGTGTTTCATTTGAAATTTGTTACCCGCTAGGAAGAATTTAGTCACTGTTCATGAAAACCGGTCCAGTACTATAGAGCCGGATGGTGTATTAAACATTAGAAAAATGTTTTCAATTGTTAAACTCTTAATACTTTTGGTTTGTACCAAAATCCACTGTTTTCGGGAAAAACTGCTGGTTGCCAGGAAAAAAAACTTTCTTTGTGCCCCCTTAATGTTTTACCTTTTATGATAGGTTAACAATACTTCCTCAAAAAATGCTTTACTTCAAAAGAGAATTATAGCAGAGAATGATACGTATTCTGCCAGTTGTGCTTTTTTTTATCAAGAAGCAACCACTCCATTTTGAAGTATACAGTATAACCTTCCCGTAAAATCGAAGAACCTGACGAAATTCCTTTCCACCCCACCATGTTTTTACAAAGATCCACACACACACACAGACACACCTGGCACAAATCATTGTATTTCACGTTTTGTTGAATTCCTCATTTTCTGAACTCAATGAAATGAAAAACGTATTAAAATAGAGTAATCATTTCAAATCTCTTTTTTTGACAATGACTCAAATTTTTCTTGAGTTAAACGGAGCCTAAGTTATGACAACGATTGCTTATCAACTCAAATCGACAGCCAATTTTTTTTATCAATCCATCTTTTTTCTTACACTAAACTATGGATTACTGTGAGTTTATTCTAATGTAAATAAAACAAAAATATTGGAAATATTAATATAAAATAATTGATAATTATAATGATTCCAATCGTTACTAACAAATCGTTTCTTTAGTACTGATAGATCATAAATTTATGAAATTATTCGCAACTTTTGTTGAACCTTGTTCAGTTGCCATGGTCACTTTGAGCATTATTCCAAATTTCAACATTGTCTAATAACGGTTATACTTGTTCCTATGTGTACTCATTCCATTTTTAACATCGTAGAATCTGAAAATTTTTATTTACGAATTTTTTTGTATATACATTTAGGTTTTGGCCAAAGATTATGATCTTTACGCTACCCACATGGAAAAAACTTTGTTTAGCGTCAACTTTTTAAAATATATTTTTATATCAAATAATATATTCTCTGTTCGATATTTGTTTCTGTAGTGCGCTAAGGTGTTTCGTCAAATTATAGGGAAAATGAATTATTTGACTGCAATGTATGTATAATAGAAATTAAGGAAGTTGCCAAAAAATGAATAAAAGAAAAAATTAGATCTTAGATTTTTTACCTTAGTTTTAAACCAGAAATGATGAAAAACAACTTTTTTGAGTAGTTTGCTGAATAATTGAAAGGTTTTTTCTATTATTTGCAAATAGAACGATCGGAAAAGCAGGTTATGAATGGTTTATTTCTACCTACTCAAACATTGTTTCAAAAATTTTAAAATTTGTCTTATTGTAAAACGGTATTGTTTACCATTTCCAAAATAAAACGGCAATAACATTTTTATAATGGATCTTCGCAAGAGGAAATTTAGATCGACATACCATGTTCTTTAAATTTTGTAGCTCCCTTGCTTTTTTTTATGTTTTAATACTTGAGTTTTGGATATGGTCGAGTTTATTGTTCATATTTCGTTTTCGTGAGTTGCATAATGCCATATTTCAAATGATGAAAAAACAAAAAACAAAAAAAAAAAAAAAATGCTAGCATAAAAATAATCATTAGCATAGACTGTACCTAATATCTACCAAAGATATGTTGTCAAATGTGTGTCATTTTAGAAGTGAAAAGTAACAAATAATTGTTCCATAAAAACGCAAAAAAACTGTTTCATTTGTTCCTATGTGTCTTTAAATTATTATCATACCGATTTACTTACTAAGAATTAAGGAACGGGAAACTTTGCCTAGCGAAAAAAGTGTTCTGTTTTTAATTTATTGTTTACATATGTGGAAATAATTAATGAAAATTGTCGAATTTTGTTTCAACATTTTTGACCTATATCGTTGTACATTATATAGGTTGGAGATGTTTTTTTCGAGTATATACATATGCATATTATAATTAACCAATTTACTGGTATTATTGACTTCCAATGGAAGTATCGTAGAAAAAGGGGGGAAATCCAGGTGGAATGGTTGTGTATAAATAGTAGTGTTCTAAGTATTTAAAAAAAATAGACCCAAAAACGAACAAAAAAATAATAACACTTAAATTTCCTTATCATGCAATCTTATACGTACCTTACAGAGGCGTCATCTAAGCTAAATCTATTCCTAGAATAAGATCATGATCTTCCGCAAAAAAAAGTTTGGCTCAAAGGCGTGTATAGATATATTTGTTACTTAGGGGAAAAATACCTACCTACATAACTTTTCGTTTGATGGTTTAATTTCTTGCACATTGTTCAGACATTCAGTTCCGATTCATGATTTGTACGCTTACAAACGGCACGTTTTGTGAACTTCTCGCATCCATAGCTTTGTACAAGCGGTTATACAGGTCTTCTTTGTTTAGTGAGTGTTTGAAAACAGACAAAATACGGTGGGAATCAAATGTTTTATTTTTTAACACACCTGTCGTTGAAAATTTAAAGAAAACATAGTTTTTTGTTTTGTTTTTACATGAACGGATGCATAATGTTATTTAACAAATGACATAGATGCTTTAAAGGAATACACAAACGGTATAGAAGGGCATCAGTGTTTTCTGGCAACACTTGTGTTTGGTCGTTGCGATTGGACAGTGAATCTTAGGAAAAACTAAACACTGGGAAAGAAATGAATAGATGAAAAAAATTGTTACAAATGTTGAATGTTTGATAAGAACAACAATTATTATGATTATACTATAAAACTATATTATGGTTGAGACGGGTGAAAGATATAACACTTATGTAAACTACACTTATAAAAAAAATATAATAATGTAAAATATATAAATTAATGTATGAAAATGCTCACTCTGCAATTAGTTAATAATAATAAATCACTTTTCCAATGAAAGTTAAAACATATTGAAATATTGTACATGTAACATAGTTAATGAAGCTACGAAAAAAGTTTTGTTAACGCATCATCCGCCAATCACAAATTACATGGTTTGTGAGCGAAGGGGAAAAAATCAATATTTGTGTACATAATACTGTAATGTTATTAACTAACTGTCCCTCAATTCAAAGATCACAAATGTGCATTGTTAAAGGTAAAAAAAGGAGAAAAATTATTGTTTGATTTGTGTAAAGTTTTTTTGTATGACGTAAGTGAAATTGTTATACGTACTTATAAGAGGAGTTTGAGTTTAACATTCCTAATTTAATTTTAGCTGTAGAACTATGGAAAAAAAACCAAACAAATTCGTCTCATCGTCCTCACGATTATTTTTGTTTCGTTACGGAAAACACGTAAAAAGAAAATACAGTACACAAAAATATGATTTGCGGTAGATACGACAATTACTAAGCAGTTGATCAACCACAATATTACAAATATGATTCAGAAACTATTTTACACAAGGTTAATAAAATTATTGAATACGATCAAGTGGTCTCATTTCATTTTTTCATCAAGTCCGCTTCCTCATTTCCCGTTAAAGTGGAGAACTATATATTAGTTGCAATTAAATTATTTACAGTACCTACCTAATTAGTAATGTGAACCCGGCATTATACTGTTCTTACTAAAGTACTAAAAAAAGAACGGATCGATGATCATTGCGTACACACAATTATTTATGCAGCAGTTTGTCTTGGGGATAATCTGCAAAACTACTGAAAACATCTCAAGTCCAAAAAGAGCAATTTTCAGGAGAGCACTCAAAGTTGTCTACACTTCCCTTGGTAATAACGTCCGTCCAGTTCATCATTATACATTCATTTTTCGACGAACACTGTTCAACAAAATTCTATTGTTTCTAAGAGCGTCCAAAAGTTGCTAGGCAACCGGAGTAACATAAATATTGTGTTTAGCGAAAGGTGATAAGTACTTGGTCAGAAGCGAAAAATTCAGTAGGTACCTACCTTCGTCCCAGTAATTTAGGGGTTTTTCAATATGTTTTCTCAGATTCTGTTCGACGATTTTTTTCTCCCCTACCTAATAAGTATTTGTCTTTTGCAGGAAATTAAAAAACGACTGCTCACATATTGTAACATGGACTTACCTAAAGAATTAGTTGAAGAACAAAGTACGAGTAATTGAATGCATAATATAACAGTTGGTACCTATCTAATAGGTAAATGTGTACTACATGCTAGACCAAAAATTAGGGCTATAATGCATGCTTGCATGTGCGGATATTGTCAGAAGTTTAACCCACACAATAATTGAAAATTTAATCAATGTCAATTCATAATTATCGGATTGTCATCCATTATTGGTTTTGTGTAAGCGCAATAGTTAGAAAAATTATTACTAACTACCAATTATTCAAGCAAATGCGATAAAATAGAAAGGGTATCTCCTTAGACCCAGCAAGCTCTCGGCAGGTGAGAATTCGACGTTATAAGAAATTATTCTTAATTTTGTTTATTATTATAATTAATAAATTAATAATAATTAATTAATTATTATTAATATTGGCGCATGCACACAGACTACAAAGTATTCCACCGGTAATGAAATTTATAGGGGACCGTCTAAGACAAAAACTGCACAATCCCTGAAAATTTCTTACAAATTGGTCCATTAGTCCCGGAGTTTTGTCTGTATAAATCAATTTTAGTTTTGCGCATGCGCTATAGTTATTACTCCACCAATCGCGATGCCATTCATAGGAATTTTCCTGGAATATATGGCCATCTACTCACCGAGTTCAAACGAAATTGGACCAATATATGATAAGAAATCGACGTTGTGAGAAATTAACGTTTGCGCATGCGCACAGACTACTATTTATGCCACGAAAAAGAAAGTTTGAGGACCGTCTATAAGTTAACCCGCACAATCCCTGGAAATTTTATCAAAATGGTTTCATTAGATTCAGAGTTTTCCCTGTGTCAATCGATATTAGTTTTGCGGATGCGCAATTGCAATATAAATTTATAGTGCAATATAGAATATAATTTATCGTGCATTTTTCTAGAACATATACCTCCAACTACCTACCGAGTTTGAACGAAATCGGACCAATAGATGGTGAGAAATCGACGTTATAAGAAATTCACGTTTGCGCGTGCGTTCAGGCTACTGTTGATCCGATTTAGGAGCTAACTCACATAATTCCTGAAAATTTTATCGAAAGGAAACTTGGTACCTATCTATAGTTTTGGGCGTCACAAGGAGTTACCATAGGCAGACATCACTCAGATGGACTCGGAACCAAAATTGATTAGCAAGCTCTGAAATGCAAAAAATAAGTGGAAATTTTGATTTTGAAGGACTTTTTTTTCGACTTCTTTCACGAACACAAAGCTTCCCTACCTTTGGTAGTGAGGGAGGAAAATCAGTCAGAATACCCAAGAAGGTATCCGTGATTGGTTGGGCGCCTGTCGAATGCTGAGACAAAGGGAAGGCCACGCGTGAACGCAGGGTTACCCGCCTGAGAAGGGGAACCATTGTGTAGGACATCCGCAGACATATACACGCGGATGTAATACCGTCGTAAAATTCGTGCTCGATTCCCGAATAATGAACCAAAATGGTTAAATATTGTTGTTTTATGGACTGTAAAGTGACCTGATTTCTACCCGACGACAATGTCATATTTTCGATTTCCACAACCGTTTCCAGTTCGTTTTATTTTCACTCAACATATGTACATGTGACATCCTACGCAATCTCTTCTCTCATTTGGTTGTTAACATCAATGTTTCTTCCCAAATTCACCAAATTATAAATAATTAGTGCTGCATGGAAGGTACTCACTCCCCCTCCATGGTAGGAAAACTTCTGTTTTCTTCATTTTTATTATTATTAGGTAAGTACCTACTTTTTTTTTTACATTATTTTGTCATGCTGTTGTCAAAGTAGTGCTCAAGCTACCCGCATTTTCCCAATAGAATATCAACCAGGTACATCATTTTAATTTAATTTAATTTGCTGCCAGATTTTTTAGCTCATATGCGTAATTTTAGCGAATTTTCGTAAAAAAATAAAGCTATTGCAATGGCTCCAAAATTTTTCAAATCTTTCTTCGTCAGAATCCGTTTTGAGGTCTTCTGAAACGATTCCTGGATTATAACATTTTTCCTAGTTACCGAATGTACAGAAGTGGTAAAGTAATATCTTTGATGACTAGGAAAAAGCGAACTATTATAAGGGACCCGGCTTCCACAGGCCCCTCAGTCTTCCGTTTTCCGCGTTCTCTGCACCATTATTTGTGTAAATAACTGTTTTAATAATAAAAAGTTGTGAATTAGTCCAAAGTTCCTTTTTAAAAACTTTCTTCCGAGATCCACGATCTTAGCTGGCGCAGTGCAGTATTAGTTCCGGATTATTGAGTGGATATCAGTAATTTCCGTAATGACGGATAACGGTACTCGAACCTATCTAGTGACCAGTGTTTGAGGATTACTTGATACATTTTCACTACTACTCGGAGACTCCTTGCAAGGGTTTAATGCAGCCCATCGCAACCTTATAAGTAAAACATCAATCATTTCTTGGATCCTCACGAAATCGCTGGACCACCCATCAATTTCGCCACAACATTGACGCTCCATTCATCTCATCATAATTCAGACCGTGTACACCTTCGCACGCTACATTTAACGACGTGCACACCCTCGCATGCTGCGTTTAAAAGAAAACACACACCTCTGGTACAGTTTTCGCTAATTTTAACTTACACACCCTAGTACGTCCCATACTGGTTTTTATAAAACGTACACACCCTAATACATCACATAATAATTTTTGTAGAATGTGCACACCGTAGCACGTCCCATAATATATATTTTTTTTAAATGCACACTCCCTAGTACGTCACATAATAATTTTTGTAGGATGTACCCACCGTAGCACGACCCATAATATATTATTTTTATAAAACGTACACACCCTAGTACGACGCATACTAATTTTTGGAGAATGTACACACCCGAGTACGTCCCATAATATATTTTTCTATAAAACGCAATCACCCTAGTACGTCGCATAATAAATTTCAGAAAACGCACACACCCTAGTACGTCACATAATAATTTTCAGAAAACGTACACAGCCTGGTACGTCACGTAATAATTTTTGGAAGTTGTGCACACCCATTGTACGATTCCTATATATCTGCGAGCACCCAAGCCCGAGATCTTCGGACGTCACCCACATTTCTTTACAACCCGAAAACCTTGATACTTGGACCTGTTGATTTTTGCACACACCCTTCGGTAAAAATTCCTCGCTGTACCTACCACATTCTTTGCGCAAATCTTTGAGTGGAACGCCTACCTCACTTCTACCTTGCTGGACCTTCTTTGCCGACGAGCACATTCCTCGTGGACGCGAGCAACCTTATCTCGTTTCCTTATTTCGCCCGCAGACATCCACTTCTCTCGCTGCCGAGACACTGGGTTAAATACCTACAATAAGTTATATTTAAGACAATTCTACCATTATTTGAATTGCAAATTTTATGTGTTTCATGTTTTAATCTTGCTTTTTTAGACATATATTTTTTCAGGAAACACTACCAAAATTCCCAAATTTTCAAAATCGCACCGCCATCAACGCAGTAAACCTACCTACACTTTCCGTCATAATGGAAGATCAACTTACCACCCGACAGGCTCTTCAAGAAAAAAATAAATAAAAAATAGAAATAAATTAAAAAATAAATTAAAAAATAAATAAATAAAAATAAATAAAAAATTGTAAAAACAAAATTGTAAAAGAAAAAATTGTAATAGTGAAAATCGCTAATAAAAACAGAAAAAAAAATCAAAGCAATCGTAAACTATCCTACCCCACCCAAAAACTGCTGCAAAGCTGCAAAAACTGGTTTTACACTTTTATTTTTCTAAAAATTTGAATATTTAGTCACACTGCATGCGACTATAATTTGTTTTACAATTTCTTTCTAAAAATTTGAATATCTAGTCACTCTGCATGAGACTATCACTTTTGTACACCTGTTACAAGCTTTGTTTTCTCAAGAAAAGTAAATTGAAAAATAGGTTTTGAGCTCAAGGTACTGCAGTTTTACAAAAAATAATTTCAAATTTCAATTCAGCCCCAAAAAAAAAGGGGGTATATAAATTTGAATATTTAGTCACACTGCATGCGACTATAATTTGTTTTACAATTTCTTTCTAAAAATTTGAATATCTAGTCACTCTGCATGAGACTATCACTTTTGTACACCTGTTACAAGCTTTGTTTTCTCAAGAAAAGTAAATTGAAAAATAGGTTTTGAGCTCAAGGTACTGCAGTTTTACAAAAAATAATTTCAAATTTCAATTCAGCCCCAAAAAAAAAGGGGGTATATAAACTTTCAGCCAATTGATCCGATGGTAAGAGGTTTTGGCCGTTTTTAGAGGGTTCTGTTCCACTGTGGGGCGTATGGCGGACGGATGGATTATTTTTTATTCGATTTTTGGATTCTACGAATCGTGAAACGTAAACCAACAAACTTTGGGAGTGGTTAAACTTTTTTTTCTTGGTCGACTACAAAGGATCATTATTGAAAATAATAAACCAAAATTCAGATTAGTTGGACATGTACGAGGTCAGAATGATGTGTATAGTTTGGTGGTCTCGATAGATCCCTTAGTAAAAATACAGATTTGTTGGACTTATTATAGGACACCTTATCTATGTTGTGGTGTGAAGTTGACTATCTGCCGCGCAAGTGCGTACCCGTTTTTCATAAATCTGACTTTGTGAAACTACCATTTCCCTCAAACTACGAGTTGAATAATGAGTACGGTTTTATTACATTCCCCAGACATTTCTACGTCGAAAAACGCGTGGGTACCTTTATTGAATTGAACTTAGTAACTAATTAAGAATAGGGAAAAACCTAGAAGCATTCAAATAACGCACTTGCCCCCTGTTGAGGGCAAGAGCAATATAATGAATCATAGTAGGTAGATTTTAGGTAGGTATGATTAAAAATGAATTGTAAATGACAAATAAAACGACACAAAATATATTATTTTTAGCAGATCAATATGAATTCCTGATTGATAAAAAGGTCAATAAAATCATCCACTTGTTGGCGGTCGTCTGATTCGCCGTCGGATAGGGAATCAGGCTTGTGTGAGAGAGAATTTGAAGACACCAGAATTATGGAGAATAAGATAGAACTGAGGTATGGGGGAAGCGTATGGTTGTGCATGGGGGGATGAGGAAGAGGCTTGGGTTAGAAATGGCTTCAAGATTGATTTTCTAATTCTTCCTCGTCATTTCATGTGATTTTTAATGAAACGCACTTGCCCCATATTTGAATACGTACTTGCCCCACCGCCAAAAAAGAGGGGCAAGAGCTTTTTATTAATGCACTACAGAGATTTTCGTAGCCTTGAAGTTATCAAGTGCGTAGTTCATGCAGAGAAAACGTCGAAAGATAATCAGTGGAATGAAGAGGAAAGGAAGGGTTTTAGTCGAGAAAATCATTGACAACTGTACCTCCCTCAAATTCACATTCTGATATCGGACTTCGGACGTAGGCTTCGAGGAATGTGCTTCCAAATACGCTTACTTGATACTTGTTCACTCTTCACTGAGGAGGTAGGGATGGGATGGGTATCAATACTCGGTATTTAAAAATATCGATATTTTCCACCTCATATCGATATTTTTGTAACGAAACTGTGCCCTCCGATATTATTGAGTATCGATACTTGCATTCCGATATTTTGAAATATCGGGAATTTTTTCCTCAACCACTTTAACAAACTTAATTCAATTTTTCTTTGGTTGACTTTGTCAACGACTCGCAAATCAGCGATTAGCCACTTGTTATGAAGCCACAGTCCGGCAAGGGATCGAGTTGGAGGAAAGTTGATTTCCAAACTCATATTTTTGAAAACTTTAGATGATGAGTTGCGGTAATTTCAAGTATATTTGCTCTAACATTTCCATCTCTGAATTCAGACTAGGAAAAATACTTTCGCGTGCGCCACTTGCACCAGAAGTTTAGCAATTAGCAAATTAAATGTAAAATCACCGAAATTATACCTTATATCGTAAGACCGAAAATCCAAATTTAAAGACGTGATTTTATAATAAATTATAACGAAGAGGAGAATGTAAGAAGTAGATGGGAAAAAGCGTTATGCTTAGTACGACGCACAATAGGTATTTATTTTGTACTTTGTCCCGAACGAACCTTGAAGTGACAATCGGTATTTTTACCCATCTGATTTCGCAGAGGAGAAATGCCTCCCTCGATGCCGATGCCAGAAATAGTTTATTGCAAAGGTTCATTGTTGAAAAAAATTAAACGAAAACAATCACTTTAGAATTACCTAATTTGAATTTGAGTCTTAGGTACCTACCTACCTACCGAGAGAAAATGAACATAAAAGTAATCATTATGTAGGGAGACACATTGTATTATTTTTACAGCATAACCTTACGTACCTTAAATTAAGGTAATTAACCCTTCTTTTGATGGACACAAAAAGAACATTCTTACCAAACTAAATCTGTCTTTAATGAGAAAATGCTCATGAACTGGGGAGCACAAGGCTTGTCATTGACTTACCGTTTCCAATCCAATCGTCTTTGTAGATCTTAATGTATCCCTCCAAGGGGTTCATAACTTGTAACTTTAGCACTCACTTTTACACTAATTACGGATCCTTTCATGTTAAACATTGTATGACAATTACCACGGAATAAGATACAGGATATATGGCATCAAACGTTTATGAGAGACTCACAAACGTAAACAAACTGAAGTAAAATGATTTATCGGTTGGTTCACATATCGATTCTTTCAATCGTTTCCATTCGACTATGGATATTTCAATCACCACAGCACAGACATTTTTTAGTCCTTGTAAGATTCTATTAATTTTATTTTACCGTTATTCCTACTGGGACTCATACCAAAAATCAGGGACAATTGAAGACTTTTATGAGTAAGAAATCTTATTGATGGTAAGAAGGACGCAATCGATGCTACTGCATTGAATCGATCAATCGAACGTGAATCGGAGGGCAGTAAAGGTGGGGAAAGTTAGGGGCAGTGAGAGGGGCAAAATGACTTTTGGCTTCCAGAGGGAAATGAGGATGGGCCAGCCCCCCCTCAGGAGAGGGGGAACGACATAATTTCACCACTGTTTCACTTTATAGTATCCAGCATACCATTATTTTTACTGTAGTTATTTCGCTTCTGTTGGATGGGCATTATGGGCAATTATATTATCCACGGCGTTTGGCCCTCCCTGGAACCAGCCTTGGAGGAGCGTTCCTAGTTAGCCTTGAAGTTGCTAGGTAACTGGACCCACATAACAGGCGTGCTTTGCGGGTTGCGTTCTCGAACTTACCGTAATTGGTACTGACGTTAGTAATGTGAAATTATTAATTATTGTTCACGCAGCATCCGTTTCAAGAAGAACTTCTACATCCTCTGTGATCGTGGGGGGGCTCTGCCCACCCTGCCCCTCCTCAAATTACGCCACTGAGTTGTGGTAATTTCAAGTATATTTGCTCTAACGTTTCCATCTCTGAGACTATTTTATCGTGACGTGATTTTATCGTTTTGACGTGATTTTATATATTCGAGTTAATACATTTTCTTACATGATTTTACAATGCAGTAGTTTTAAATAGGTATATGAAAATAATATAATTTTTCCCAGATATTATAGGTATCTTTTTCCGTGAACTTCATGTTACAATTACCTCCTTCCATTAAGTTAAATAATTTAAACTCCGGTTTGAACATTTTTTTGTTGGGAAAAACTTGTTCTTTATTAACATTGTGGATGTGGTATCGATACTCGATATTTATAAATATCGATACTTCGCTCAAGCGATATTTGGTATATCGATACTTGCATCACAATACGTAACGATACCCATCCCTATGAGGAGGTTAACATTTCTATCAGGTGATCATAAATACCTGTTCTATCATTTGATAAGAAACTAATTAAAAAACCGTTTCTAAAATCCACCATAAAACTCATTTCTGTTCTAGAACCAAAAATTTCAACCATGTATCATGTTTGAAATCATCGAAACACCAGCTCAATGAAATCATCAGAAATTAACAAGCGGTTGCAATCATGTTCACAATATCAATTATTGAGAATGATCACCTGTGTGTAAACAATTATTTATATAACCATGCTCATAACTCAGTTTGTTGGACACGCACTTCGCAGTAGTTAACATAATATTGTTGGATAAATCGAGAGCTTTCGAACGAATGGTCAACGAATTTTGTGGGATGAAAAACGACGAAGTACCATTTCCCTAGCAACGACTCGGTTGTAGGCGGAAATCACTGTAACACTATATGTTTCGTGCGCGGAAAAAAATTGACTCGCAAAAATTGCTAGGACCCCAGGGCTAAAACATGATACATGTTAATAGAGTGGCTCCATCAGTGGCGTGGCAAAGCAATTTATCACGGAGGGGCAACAACAGCAGCCAAAGATTATAGGTATATGTAACTATAGTATAAAATGTGTATGGTGGGTACTACTAGTCACAAAGAGGGCATTGTAGCATGTTACAGGGTGTCCCACAGAAATGTTACCCCCCCCCCCCCCCCCCCCTCATTTCCCCTGAATTCAGCGTAAGTAGACCTCAGGAAAAATACTTTCGCGTGCGCCACTTGCACCAGAAGTTTAGCAATTAGCAAATTAAATGTAAAATCACCGAAATTATACCTTATATCTGCATAAAACCGAAAATCCAAATTTAAAGTCCTTGTCAAAAAAGTCCGGGTCATATAAAATCAATGGAAATCTGATATATAATTATTTATAACGAAGAGGAGAATGTAAGAAGTAGATGGGAAAAAGCGTTATGCTTAGTACGACGCACAATAGGTATTTATTTTGTACAACGAACCTTGAAGTGACAATCGGTATTTTTACCCATCTGATTTCACAGAGGAGAAATGCCTCCCTCGATGCCGATGCCAGAAATAGTTTATTGCAAAGGTTCATTGTTGAAAAAAATTAAACGAAAACAATCACTTTAGAATTACCTAATTTGAATTTGAGTCTTAGGTACCTACCTACCTACCGAGAGAAAATGAACATAAAAGTAATCATTATGTAGCGGAGACACATTGCAGCATAACCTTACGTACCTTAAATTAAGGTAATTAACCCTTCTTTTGATGGACACAAAAAGAACATTCTTACCAAACTAAATCTGTCTTTATTATGAGAAAATGCTCATGAACTGGGGAGCACAAGGCTTGTCATTGACTTACCGTTTCCAATCCAATCGTCTTTGTAGATCTTAATGTATCCCTCCAAGGGGTTCATAACTTGTAACTTTAGCACTCACTTTTACACTAATTACGGATCCTTTCATGTTAAACATTGTATGACAATTACCACGGAATAAGATACAGGATATAAGGCATCAAACGTTTATGAGAGACTCACAAACGTAAACAAACTGAAGTAAAATGATTTATCGGTTGGTTCACATATCGATTCTTTCAATCGTTTCCATTCGACTATGGATATTTCAATCACCACAGCACAGACATTTTTTAGTCCTTGTAAGATTCTATTAATTTTATTTTACCGTTATTCCTACTGGAACTCATACCAAAAATCAGGACAATTGAAGACTTTTATGAGTAAGAAAACTTATTGATGGTAAGAAGGACGCAATCGATGCTACTGCATTGAATCGATCAATCGAACGTGAATCGGAGGGCAGTAAAGGTGGGGAAAGTTAGGGGCAGTGAGAGGGGCAAAATGACTTTTGGCTTCCAGAGGGAAATGAGGATGGGCCAACGACATAATTTCACCACTGTTTCACTTTATAGTATCCAGCATACCATTATTTTTACTGTAGTTATTTCGCTTCTGTTGGATGGGCATTATGGGCAATTATATTATCCACGGCGTTTGGCCCTCCCTGGAACCAGCCTTGGAGGAGCGTTCCTAGTTAGCCTTGAAGTTGCTAGGTAACTGGACCCACATAACAGGCGTGCTTTGCGGGTTGCGTTCTCGAACTTACCGTAATTGGTACTGACGTTAGTAATGTGAAATTATTAATTATTGTTCACGCAGCATCCGTTTCAAGAAGAACTTCTACATCCTCTGTGATCGTGGGGGGGCTCTGCCCACCCTGCCCCTCCTCAAATTACGCCACTGGGCTCCATAGCCACAGAAACGCACTTGCCCCGCTGCTTTTCACTTTTCACTTCCATAGCTTTTCACTTCCATAGCTAAAACTGAAAATTAATTAGGTACCTACCTAAATGAAATCGATTCCTAACTCGATTTTGTGGTAACACTAAAACCCCCATTGGTGATGGTAAATGGTGAAACTCCATTGTTTTTATAACGCCATCACTTGTTTTTCATCTTGCACACTCTTGGCGTTGAAAAGCGCCACACGCAACGTCGAGTCGTTCATTCAAAACTCAATCTAGATAGTATTGCACACGATCGTATTAGGCTCTTTTCTATGGCACTGCGCTGATTAGGTAGGTACCTAATTGTAATTACCTCTATTTAACGACGCATTTTTAAATAGCAACCAACCAGCTTTGTGGTTCGGGGTCCAGTGTATTTTATGTGATTCACTTACCGGGGGCTGACCCACGAACTGAAAATTAATTAGGTACCTACCTAAATGAAATCGATTACAAACTCGAAACACTAAAACCCCCATTGGTGATCGGTAAATGGTTTGCAAATGATCAAAGATGTGAACGAGCCATCAATTGCATTGAGCATGATTGAGAAGGCGGTCGATCCGCCTACTCAGGCGAAGGAACATGCAATGCAAATCGAATTTATGAATACTCGATTTAACCCGGCGCTGGAAACAGTATTAGAGTTTCAAAATCGATTTGAGGGTCTTGTGGAGGGTATTCGGACTCTGAGCTGACAGATAGGTCAATCCGGAGGAATTTAATTAATGCTATCGGATGTGTTACGATTGATGTCGGAAAATAGTAGGAGAGAGCAGGCTGTAGGAAAAGCCTTCCTTAGCAGGGGGCCTTCCTTCAGCAAACGGCGGAAAAATTCGACCCAATCCGGAGGGGGAAGTGGGGTCAAAAAGGCGAAATTGGTCTGCTATCAGTGTGGCATATTAGGACACACAAAGGCAGAATGTCGAAACGATAGCAAGATGTGCTATAACTGTGGACGGTTTAGACATCTGTCCATTGAATGTCGGCGTCCATGCGAGTACGAAGATGGCCCGCAGAAATAGTCGAGTGACCCCATCCCCGTAATAAAACGAAAAGAACGAGCTCTCTCAGCTACTAGGGATAGGTCGAAGCCGGGGGCTGGTCGTAGCAACCCTTTGACGACGGCGCAAAACCGGTTGACAAAGGCTGTGGCTCGTAGTAAGAGAGGCGCAACTCCTCCCATGCAATTTGCGGAACGGACAGTTCGGTGGCGGCAATTCCAAGGGCTCAGGCAATCGAAAAGCCAGCTGCATTACACTCCTGGGGATCGCAATAGACGGTAAAAACTTTAAGTTAAAATTCATTTTGGATACTGGTGCTACTGAGCATATTGTTAATGATATAAATGTATTTACGACGATAACGGACTTGATCACACCAACACGGATTTCATGTGCTAACAATGCTAGGGACGCAGACTGATAATAAAACAATCCGGAGATATTATATATTACAACGAAGAAAAATGGAAATTCGGTGTTTTAAAAGGAGTATTGTACGCACAAGACTTAATAGAAAATTTATTTTCTATTAGAAAACAAATAGCGAAAGGTTTATCGGCCTTAGCTGATAATGATGTTATAATTTTCACACTAGGAACTTGTGTTTTCATATACCTAATATAACTAATCAAGAATCAACATAGAGCTGTAAGCAGAAGAGTCTACCAAGTCCCGAAGTGTTTAGACGTATATACCTACGTGCCGACTATACATAAGGTAAGACGAGAGTTGACGCCAGGGTAATTTGTACTTAGGCGCTTATGTTTGGAAAAGAAAATATCACCTAAGTACCTAGGTATTATCTAATTGAATACATACACACCCACATACACACACACTTGTCAGGGACGGATTCTGCCGAGAGGCAGAAGAAAAAAATTCTTGCGAGGGAACTTCAGAATAGAATCACGTCGTCGCGCTTGTGGGTTGACAAAAATACGAGTATTGATGAAGGAACTCTATACTGTGGGGAAACTGGTATGATAGGTACCGGTTTTACTAATCTGCCACGGCCAATTTACTAATTTGTTCGTTTCAATTTTAGTAGGCCACAAACTGCGAAGGTGCCACGGGGTATCAATTGGAGGTTTACGTGGATAGTGTCAGAATTTTCGTGAGTAAACTCTGCGATTTCCAGAAGTGCTTGAGGAAAAAATCATCAAAGCAGGTTGGCAACTGTGGTGTTGAGTCCGTGTCGTGCTGTGGTCCATCGTCGCCCTTTAGTGAGTAGAAGAGAAGTAGACGCCAAATCATGTTAAATGCGATCTGAAGTTTTATTTATTCATTTATTTATTTTTTATTTATTTATTTATTTTTTTTTTTTTTAGTGTTTGAGTGTAGCTCCGTCAAGAAACGAGCATGGAAGATAACATCTTTCTTCTTTAAAAAACACGAGGCAGCAATCAAAGAATACAATTTTATCTAATAGGGATAAGTTTGTGTTCATCAGTTTATTTAACAAGTTACGGTAGGAACCTACTGTATGTCTCTCGTTCACCGCTTTTGGTAACGGTAACAATACATAATCAATAGCCATAATACATAATCAACCTACCTACTGTTTCGACGAAGAAAGAAACGAATCGTGTTTTCTTAACTGATTGCAACCAGTGTTTTTCGATTGAAGTGAATTATTTATTCACTGTTTCACGTTTACCAGTAATAGACAAAAAATATTTAACAATGTAATATTTTATTTGTGTTTTCATCGTTAATCAAAAATGTACTTTATTCATTTAATGTCATCGTGAGTTAAATGGTTTTTTTGCTTCTAAAGTAAATTGAAAAAATAAAGAGTGTATTATTATTCAATCCTGTGTTTACAATATAGGTGTATAACTTATAAATAATATTACATCACGAGGACTGAAGTTCTCCGGCGCTTTATGTTTAATGCCCTGCCTTTTTCGATATAATTTTGCCAAAAAAGTTACTTACCTATAATCACTTTATTTTTTATTTATTTATTTATTATTTTATTTTTTGTGTGTGTGTACATGGATGTTTTGTAATCAAGCTAAAATTTGTACAAATAATAATTATGTTTTTCATGGTAATTTTTACATACCTGACATAAAGTGTGGGTCTATAGGTCTATAACCAATAAAACTGCTAGTTTTTCAAGGTCTTTTTTTTATTTCTCGGGGGGGGGGGGGGGGGGGGGGGTTACTCCCGGTAGAGGACCGCCCCCACCGACGAAATTCTATTAATCCGTCACTGACACTTGTATCTTTACATAATCTTTACTTCCACCACCCTGTATGAAGATCATGCTTTCACTAATAAAATTAGAAGTCATCAGGTAGATAGAAAATTTAACGCTCTTTCCAACAATGTCCTTATACCTATTTGAGTTCATAGTGACTCCAAGGGAAGGTAGGGCCCGTTATAATGTCATTAGGTACAAAACACGAAACAAATCTTAATAATTGAATAACTCGAGAACAAAGCGTTAAAAACAATCTAGGAGGAACTTTCGATCAGAAACGAGTTCTAGGATCAACCTCTAGATTTTTGCCCATCCTTGGTGTAGACACCCTGCAGACGCAATACCGTAATTATTCATAACACTCCACGATGCGAGTGCACATTTCAAATTTTTTTCCCATCACAAAAGTGATCACAATGTTGCCTTTGTAGTCTAAGATGCGAAATATATAAGTCTCATAATATGCAAAATATTTGTTTGCACAGCTCCATGTCGTGGGATCTGATGAATTTCAAGAATCATCAGGAAGACGAAATCCCTTGGACCAAAGAAGCTGACGTCATACTTTTGAACGCCGTATTGGGTCTACGCCCACTGGGAAAACATAGGGAGCCTGCAATGGAGATCATTCTTTCGCGTTTCATCGATCACTATGGAAAAAAAGTGTCAATGGATACAATAAAAAGCCGTATCAAGAGCTTCTACAATTTCGAAGACGGAGTAGACTGGGCCGAAGACCCTTGAAGTCGCCAGAATGTGTGTATTAAGACTGACATTTTATAATGAAGATTATTGAAAATCCACTGTTACCTGATGACTACCTACTATCATTTACATTTAGATAGGCCTCAGAAGGATACATCGTCCTGTTTTATGATTGTCCTCTATTGTAAGGTCATAGAGGTGCATCCTTTACTCCAGAAGCTGTTTTCAGTTTGGATTAATCATTACTTATGTACTAACGTCATTTGGTTGAATTACACGAATTTATAACCAATTTCTAATCATTTATTCGTTAGACGGGGTGGTTATTGGAACTTGCCAACTGTATGTTGATACCTATGTTGTAGGCATTTGAATTACATGCACAAATTATGCTGGCAAGATACCTAATGCATTTTATATTGTATTTTAATAAATATCCCAGTTTGTTCCCCACTCAATTTGAAAGTATTATAAATGGAAAATTACATTTTTATACGATCATTCTCTCAAATCTTAATGTTCGAGAAAACTAATGAATTTTTTCCCAATGAAATATAACTCAAAAGTTTCGAGACATTCGTTGGGTGCGGTAAGGAGGAAGTCCTTGTAAATAGTCTCATTCCTCACGAATTCTGGAGCGTGTAGAATGACTATCTGCAGGGTGGAATCTTGTTGAGATACAATTCTTTTGAATTGCCTTTTGAGCAAGTAGGTACCTCATATGGGGGAGAGCATAGGTCCATATTGGTGGTATTAGGACCTTCTATATAATTATTTTGTTGGAGTTGTATACATTCTTATTGTTCAGAGACCATTCTAATGTATTCAACTCTTACAAAATGCTCATATATAAGGTCCTAATACGACAAATATGGACCTATCTATGCTCTCCCCATACGCGGAGCCACCCAGCCAATTCAAAACAATTGTATCACGGCAAAATTCTACCCTGTCGAGACACATAGGACACGCTCCAGAATTCTTGAGGAATGAGTCGTAAATGCAATGAAATCATTCGTGCAGACAAATCAACCTTACTGTCACGACACTACTGAAACGACCTCGCCATATTAGTGATATCATTGACATCTTTTTAAAGTGAAGTGAAGTGAACTAACAATAGAGTGCTCTTCGCCAGGCTGAAAGCACCAATAAACGTCCAGTGTGTCGTACAACAGGTAGGGAGTATAGGTATATTAATCATGTAATGGTCTTAAATATATATGTTCCAAAAAAAGTTTTGATCCCAAAAACTCTAAAATTAGAAAAATTAATAAGGAAAATTTTCAAAACATAAGAACTCTGCAATGAAATTTCCTAGAACAACAATTTCATTTTATTATCAAAATAACAAGGAATATACCATAGCATTTTGAATAAAACTCCCAATTTAAGAATTAATCATTTTATTGAAAATCGTTTCATCCAATTTCACATTTTGTCGTCATGTGTGATACGGCTACATAAAATATACAATTTTTACATTCTGGTAATTTCCGAAAAGTCTAAACATAATTTTCTGCTACATTTTTAATTCCTTCGTAACTTTAAAATAATTTCATTATTTGTTTTTCGTTATTTTTCAAAATTAATATGAAAATCATGTCAACATTTTCCTAATAAACCTCGAAACGTTCATGGCAGCTATAAATTCGAATAATTCAAACGATGAGTTATGACGAACTCAAGGATTCGTAGACTTTGTGGATGGAACTAGAAAAATATTCATAAAAACTCTTAGACAGAAATTCTAAAACTTATCTATTCTAAAGGCTATAAAAAACTGAATTAAACTTCCATAACTACTTAAAGCAAGCTACCAGTATCGAACAGAAACCTTCACTACCCAGTTTTAAATAGCATTTGAAGTTAAAACTAAATATTTCTATACAATTCATGATACCACTAGGTATGTCAACTTTAATAGGTTTGAATGACAATTATTGTGGGATATACATCAAACGTCTGTGCAACCTCAGCTGAGCTCAGGTTTACGACTGTTTTCATATTATTCCTTGAATAAAATAATAAACATATATTAGTTGCTAATTTTTGCCGCGTTTTTCGCGTATTATGATGTTTAAGATACTTACCTATTTATAAAACATCGTTTTGAATAATCTTTTTTCAGACTTTCAGAAGATGTCTATTAGAGGATGTTGATTCTTCGCGGCATTTACAACAAACACAGTTCTTTTAAGCTCTTTTCGTATTTCCTCGTTGATATCGTTAATAAAAATAAAACGGAACGTCATCGCACCAAACAGTTTCGATTGTGGGGATGGGAGGAGGGGAGGAGCATTTAGTTAAGGATTGGGTTATTGAGTAACGTTACAGGTACACCCTGGTTAAACTACAATAATGGAAGTTTCTGTTCATACAAACCTGTTTGAATGTTAACATTCATATTCAAAATAATAGTCCACTGTGGGTATGTTAAGGAAGACACATTTGAAAGAGCGGAATGTTATAAGTTCACCAAAAACATGTAGTAAAAACTAAATTTTGACATTTTATTCTTAAACCTAATTTGTGCCTTTACAACACTCACTCAACTCAAAAGTTTTATGAAAACCGGTCATTGCCAAACTCAAAATATGTTTTCGCTGCTAACCATTTAGCACTTTAACAACTGGCACAGAAAAGGCTCCATCATCTCTTGTTACAAAGCAGAATATAATAGAATCCTAAATTAGACCGAATCAGTTAATTTTAAAGTTTTTTTTACAGGGCATAAAAGGACTGGATTTTATTAATGACGTATTTTTATTGCGCCAACATTACTAAAGTTGCGAAATATGGTTTACAATAGGCACCTGTGTGGGTATATCTACCCACATAGGAAAACAGTTTTTTGTTCGGTTTTCAGTGTTAAGAATGAGACAACGGAGGTAATTGAATGTGTTTCACCATGTACCAGAAGCTTCAGTGATGATTAAACCGAGCTTCACCGAGTTCCTTTGAAGTAATGCACTAAATGAACTTCAAAAACAGCAGCCCATTATGCTCTACTAGGGTATACGATTGTAAACAGCTTCAAATTAAAGGAAATAAATGGATCACCAGCCGTTTCTAAACCAATTCACAGAAGATGCCCAAATATTCGAAGTCTCGTTTCATAGGAGGTGACCATATTCAACAAGATTGAGATCCTGAACGTTTAATACGATCAAAAAGTTCGGGGCACCCCTTAAGACAAAGGTTAGGTTGACTTAAGTACCAGTCCAAATTCAAAGGGAAGGATAAGGATTGGGGGGAGAGAGGGGGCTCAGGTTACTATAAAGGTTGGCCAGGGTAGGATTGTAGGGACCTACTACTTCTATTTCCGTTTCATAATTAAGTAGATATTGCAAAGATGTTTACGCGGAGAAGATTAGACTTTTTGAGGGAGTTGGAAGATAGTGTGGAGGCGGGATCCAGATTTTGCGTCTGTGTGGACGGCGGGGATGGAGCAGTCTTCGTAGAGCTTCTGATACATTGAGCGGCCGCCACGTCTCACGATGAATCCACGTTCCAGAGTCGTGTAGTCTACGTTCGGGTGCCTGTTTCGTTGCCTGTGACAGAAAAAAATGTTGTTAGCTTAAAATTTTTGAATTTCTAACCACCTCCATTAAATACAGATATTCCTCTGCATCAAACGTAGGAAACTCTGTACATGAATGTGCAGGTACCCTAACAGTTTTTGATTCATAAAAAGACAAACATAAATCACATCTGGTAATGAAAATACGTAATCCACTATTGTAGATAGCAAAACACAATAAATGAGAATAAGTAGAGAGAGATGTTAACGTGCATATCTCATTCAAATTTAAACCCTACCTACCTAACTTTAAAACTCATAACAAGTACGTTATAAAAACGGGAGTCAGAAACTAGATATCGTGCCTTCCGTGCTTCTTATTCAAGGTTAAACCTTGAAAGAAAAAAACTTGGAAAGCCAAACAATATAATTTCAACCAGGACTAAAATAAGCGGTCATTTTCCATGAGTGTCTAGTTACGAATTGGTAAAGAGGAGTTAAGGATCAGATATCATTACCGTAGGAGGAGTAGGTGTCTAACATAGGAGTGCCTACCTACTAATATTCTCTCTTTAGTTCCATTCCCATTTTTCATTATACTATAAACCAGGAATTTCTGTTCAATTCCCGCTTTTCACACTGGTTCCCGGGTCTGTTGGGTTCAGGAAGCGCACAGGGGGCTGAATTTTGTGGGTGCATAATTGGTTTTTATTTATTTATTAGCTAGTCATGAAGCAAAATCTTCAGCATACTGAATTCGTTGGTTAGATAAAATTAATGTAGCTCCATATTTACGTAGATGACGTTAGGGAAAATATAAAAATGGGTAAGTGAGAAGTAAGGCATGTAGGTACCGGGGAAGAACTCATGACCACTTTAGTCAATATTAAACAAAATTAATGCTAATTAAGGTTGACCAAAGGCACTAGGATCTAACTACAAAAGTATTTTAATAACCAGTAAAAAGCAAAAGCACAAATATAAATCAACTATTTCTCTCGAATGACGTACAAGCTTTTTATCAACACTTATATGTACGCATTTTCATTTTTTTAAAGCAGCTCACTATTTTGCAAACGTAGCAAGTACCAACTCATATAATAATTATATGCTAAGAAAATGAAACGACCAACAAATGTGCACTTGAAAGCTTTAAAGAAGCAGTGATATCAGTACATAGCAATAATTAGCGAAGTCAATCGGCAAAGATCATGCTTTTCGATAAAACCTATAACAACAACTGATTTCATTGAATAACAGTAAATAGTAAACAATTTATTAAGAATAAAGATCATGAAAACGTGCACATTCTTTGCTTAAAAGCAATTTTCATCGAGGTTGTTTGATATTGACATAGAAATTATATTTTGTAACTAGTTGTTTTCTCAAGGGGCAATGTTCCTGAGATGACACTTTAAATCAAACGTTACAATATTTTTTAAAATAATGTAAATAAACTATTAAATTACTCCAAATGCGAGCAATGGAAATTAAACGCATTTCAAACAAACCATGCCGAAAACTGAAACCAAACAAGGTATGTTTAACGATATACAATACCTACCCTATACTTCCATTACAACCAACAAACTTTTCGACTAGCATTACACTCATCGAATGCTTCCTTCTCTTTTATCCGATCATAGTGCTTCCACCTGTAATTTTGCAACAAAAGCAGGGAACACGTAAAACGTGAATAAAATTCTTATAAGTTTCATCAATGCCGTTGAATAAGTAGTGGGGAAAAACACTTGAAATTTTATATTTCTACATATTCTGATTTTTCCTTCCCTTGACAATAAACACCTCAAAAGAATTAAGGGATATATTTTCCTTGTAGACGGCAAAGACCCCCAGATCAATCGGACAAAGTTCATATGATATCTCATGATTAGGTACCTAATGGAGATGGGATGCACCCTATTCTTTTTGTTATTTCCCAAACACGGAGAAAGACCGGTGATATCAAAAGCTCCGACTTGGGCCATAATAGAATGGATCGCGCTTCTTCATGGTTATCAACAGAGCTCTAATCCGAGAATGGAATAAGATATCGCAATTCTGGTTTCAAGATCGTGTTCAGCACTAAAAAATCTTTGAAATGAGGTGTCACTCGGCAGAAAATGAAAATTTTTTTCCAAAAATTCAAAAACTTAGATATCCCAAAAATTGTGGGGACAAAATTAGGGGGAAGGGGGTTACTTCTCTTCAGAAAAATGTTCAGATTCCATTCTGTTTTTCCAGTCTGACTTTGACGTTTACAAGAAAAAGTGATCCCTTAATTCCTTTAAGGTGTGTAGTTGTATAATCACTTCTCGGCAGAGCTAAATAAATAAATATCAAGCAACAGGGTGGGGTTGTATTGTATTGTGTTATTGTGGTTTGGAAGCGGGATTCGAACTCTTGTCATGAGGGGAGAATGTGTAATTCGTGAGTGTCCGATTCTGAGGCGAATTAGGGTAACTTCTTCTCTTCTCGAATGTACAGCGGATCCGTCGATAGTTTCCGAGAACGGGTAGATGACGACCAGAGATGTATGTATAGAAGGGATGTTGGGGTGGTTCTTCTGCTTGTGATTTTGCAAACCTCGGCTATTTCATTATAAAATATTACAGAGTGCCCTGGGATCCAGCACATTATGACGGTTTTGCCACAAGTTTTGATTTCTTTATGCTAATTAGTATCATTGTAATCAAAGGGTGCGCTCCTACTCCTCTTTTATTTGTCTGTAATAAACCGAGTGAATCGGAACAGACCACAAATCTCTCTTCGATTTCGAATGTTTTGTGAATCGCAAACAGTTCGGCAGTAAATACTGATTATACAACGGCAAGGAGGACTTGGGAACTACGGAGTCGATATATAGGACTACCTACTCCAGTAATTGCTTTAGAGCCGTCAAAATAAGCGACAGAGCAAGGGGACAATTTGACAATGATCTCATAGAATTGTGATGTGAATTCCAAAGGAGAGTTGGTGTTTTTGAGTATTTATTAAAAGCAAAACAAAATTTAGGAGATAGGAGTGTCCGTGGAGGGAACGGGCATGGGCTTTCAAAGAGAAATTCAGGCAGCAAATGAGTCTATGAGCATATCTGAACAGATCATTTTGAAGGAAGTTCGTGTAAATTTGTGAAACGAATGACTGAGGATCCAGACTTGTACTATGAAGAAGTTGTTCAGCTAGAGTTTTAAATTTGGCAGTAAACCGCAAAACTATTGCCTTGTAACTACGACTGCTGATATACCAATGGAATTTTCTCTTCACGTACTGTGTGTTTTGACTTCTGAAGCTAAAGCATGCGATATGTATTATTATCATTGATTTTAAGTAGGTGGATCAGCTCGTGTTGAATACTAGGAAAGTGAAGGTGTGTTACTTAATTTAATTAATTCTCTTCGGCAGGCGTCTACACCTATGCAGATAATTATATTTAGATACCTAATGTATCGTTTAATAATTATAGACAGGTCTTCTGCTCAGAGATTTTTCTCCACGGGTGCTCACATAATTTTTTAAGACATTTCAAGTAACGTTTCTCCGTGAAATATATTGCTTCCATTCCGTTAAAACTAACATAAAGAATAGCATAATCAAATAGAGCTTTTCCACTCAGGTCCCACCTGAACCTGAGTGGTGGAGAAAAGGCGAACATTTTCATGAAGGAAGCTATTCAAAAGAACCTACCCGCAAATACGGACTTTCTAGTGCTGAACAAAGGCTCTCACAATTATGCCAAGAGCCCACAATGGGCTTCATAAGCTCTGAGGCGGGTGAATAACCATTTTGGGGAGGACCCTGAGTGAATATACAACCTGCTTCGAAACTCTTCGTCCCTGAGTTAGACAGTGTGCCATCAGGTGTGCGTAGCCACAATGAAACAATAACCAAGTTCCTTCAAAAGTCATTTGTGGAAAAATGAGTTTTCGAACCAAGTTGTAGAGATTTATACATTCAAGAGGGAGGAATCAACTTAGTTATTCTTGCATTCCGTAGGTCACGGACAAACGAACTGTTTTCCCGCCGCCTTATCCAATTTGAAATGCAAAAGAGATTAATTTGCGTTGAAACCATTTTTGAGAACTCAAAAGTTGAAAACAGACACAGTAACGATCGCTTACGTAAGACTAAGCACACCAGTGAAATCTCTACTCACAAACTCGGCATACACAAAGTGAGCGTAAGCAATTCTCTAGACGGGAGTAATGTCTTTAAAAATCATATTTCTATCATTAGTTAAATTATAATATTATTCATATTTTTATAGATTAATATTCATGATTTCTTATTTCAACATTTTAACTTTGAACAGACCGTAGAAGCGGTGAATGGTAAAACTCAATTGTAAATTTCAATCGCTTCAATAAATGTATTAAGACAAGCATTATTTTTTGTTTCTTCTTTGTTCGTATTGATAGCCTCGCAAAATATTGACTTCACTAGATAGGAATCTATTTCGTGGAACAACCAATTATTGATCTTGACAAAGAGGGCCCGTGCTACGTGAGCTAACAATATAATTGCTGATGCTGATCTTAGTCACTTGATTAGAAATGTTCATTATTATTGGAAATATATATATATATATATATATATATATATATATATATATATATATATATATATATAAAGTTAGGGGGGGTGGTACTTCTGGGACACCCTTTATATATATATATATAATATTTATATATGAATGATTATTTTAGGAAAGAAATTTCACCGATATAAGACGAAAGAAAGGAAAATCTAATATTTCGAAGAAAATCTTGGTCACAGATATAGAATATAGTAGGAGAAAAAATATATATATTATATATATATATATAATTTATATATATATATATATATATATATATATATATATATATAAAGGGTGTCACAGAAGTACAACCCCCCCCCCCCCCCCCCCCAACTTTCTTTCTCTCCAATAATTTTTGAGAAATCGAAGTAAAACTTGGAGAGCGTTTTTGTTGTAGTGCCCGATAAAAGGTTTTAAACAAACTTATTAACAAAATAAAAAATCCAAAGGTTTTTGGAATACTTACCCCAAATTGGGTGAGTACATACGATACCTCATTCTAAAGGTTTTTTAGCGCTGAACATGATGGTGGAGTCAGAATTGCGTTACCTCATTACTTTTTGTGAGAGGCGCTGAACATGATGGTGGAGCCAGAATTGCGTTACCTCATTACCTTTTATGAGAGGCGCTGATGAACATGAACAAGGAGGAAGCGCGGTTTATTCAAAATACTCGTAGTAGTTTAGTAGCTAGTGATGAACTGGATTAAAATATGGAAACGTTGAATATTGCTTCGATAAACCATTTTTACTAAAGGTTCATGAGCCTAACGGAAAAAACAATGTAAGGGTATGCCATACAATCATCACTTCATTTGCCGCTATGTCTCCTGCAACACTTGGCAATCGTGAGGGAAGACTTCTACTGTGTACTTCGGAGACTGGAGTAAGGATTTTCGAACATTTACAATGAGATGATTGTATTGCATACCCCATACTCTGTTGATGTTATTCGTTAGACCCATAAACCTTTAGTAAAAATGGTTTTGCGAAGCTTGATGTTCAATATTTTAATCCAGGTCATGAAAAAACCGCGCTTCTTCATGGTTCATCAGCGTCACACTGAGATCACAATGTGTTCAGCGCTATAAAAAGCTTTAAGAGAGAACGGAGAAAATACATTTTCAAGCCACATACACTCCCATTCGTGTGCATACCAGAAACTTTTGGATTTTTTTTTTTCTTCTGCCATTAAACCCAGTATAAGGCACCCCCAAAAAGCATCTGGGGGAGGAGGGGTTACTATTTGGACATCCGCCCCAATCCAGATCAAGACAAGACACGATCCGCATCAGGAATAGATCTACAACTAATTTCGGAAAGCCTAAAAAATACATTTTTCTTAGACGCTCATTTTTACGGCTTTTTGAAAATTCGATCCCCCCCCCCCCCCCCTCCAGGTTGCTAGCAATTCTATAGGTAACCTCCATAAATGTTCTAAGTTACTATTTGAAATCGAAATTGAGAATGCTTTTGGAAAAAGCATTAAACTTTCTAATTTTCCTGATGCTAAACAAAAATTTTTCAAGCCCAACTCCAATAGATGGAAAAATCAGTCTGAAAAGCAAATTTTCTAAAATTTGGGAAATTACTAGTTTCTTCTAACGTTTTTAAGCTAAACCAGTTTAATCAAAGTTCCCTTAAAACCTCCCCCTTCTAGTGATATAATCAAATAAATGTTTAAAGCAAGAGTGGGGGGGGGGGATGGACATTAAAATGCAAAAAACGTTTATTTTTAAAAATATCTTAAATAAGAGGAGTGTTATTTAAACCAAAACTCCACTGGTAACATTAAAATTAGTATTCCATTCGACGTTGGTTATTTTTTCAAGCAGAATCGAATGGTGACACTCCCGAGCCATTCCGACTTCATTAAAATATACTCGCATTTTCGACCAACTGAGCTCTGTTCCACATGTAATCAGACGGATGCAAAGAACCAAAACTGATTTTTGCACAATTAATTTTTGCCTGGTACCCTTCCACAGGTGGGACCATATTATTTTCTGTTTAACATTCTTAACAAAAAAATGAAGAGAGGATTCTGACGACGAAACTTTAAATCATTATAATAATCTAAAGTATGGCTAACCGTAATAACCTTTCATTTTATAATCATTGTTCAAACTGTCCAAAAGTTCCCTCGAAAAGTTCCTGGAATCCACCGCAGCCACAAGTTCGGGCATTGTTTGTTTCAACTCCGATTCCGTACACTTTGCCGCGATTTTCTTGTTAGTTAAGAATGTTAGAAAAGAAAATAACAGCTAAAACTTTATTATTGTGCGAAAGACTATATTGGTGATTCTCATCCCGTCTGTGGTTAATGTGTATATATGCTCAGATTTGTCTTCTTAACCTCCTTAATCAACCTTAACATCTGATGACAACCACGTTTCAAGCAAAAACCTTCAATTACAACGTCAATTTCTTCCCCAATATCACTGTAAAATTTATTTCATAATATAATTGGAAAGCTGAGGATTTAACACAGCTTATAGGTTAACTGTTGGGAGAAAGGAAATTTAATGATTTTTCAATGAGAAAAGAACGGTAAAGTAATAATCTTAAATCGTCAAAAAGTCGTAAAAATAAGCGTTAAGAAAAAAAATCTAGAAGCACTTTTTGACGGAATTGAGTAGTAGACTTTTTTCCTGAAGCCTGGTAGATCCTGTCCTGGAAAACTCAGTAAAGGAAATATGATCATATTTCAACTACTTCCAAAAACACAATGAAAAGCACCCAAGGAGGTGATCTTACCTCCTGACAGCAATGATCGTAGCGTTGGCGATGGCCAGCACGATGAGGGCTATGGCACACCAGATGGTGAAAACGGGCCAGATGACGACAGATTTGTTCTCGATGGGCTCAACGATCTCCATGTGACCATTGATGTCGTCGAACGAGGGGATTTCGATAGGTTCGCCGCGGAAGGTGATGATCGGACGCGGCTGGACTCTGTTAGAGTCAGCGTCAGTCTCTTCGTCGTCGTCCTGAGTTGAACCCACATTTAACGTGATTGCCTGAGCTTCTTCGTCGATTGGCTGATGAAGCATCTTGTCGGTTTTATCAGTTCTATAATTTAAAAAACAAATCCATTTTTGAAATTTTTGGAAAAACGTTGTCTAGAATCACTACAAAATGTAGGTAGGTACATAGTTTTTAACAAGAAGACATTTATCAGTAAGAGTTGCAGTTGAAGTCTGATGAACAAGAAGTTGTACATTTGTACATATATATATATATATATATATATATATATATATATATATATAGAACTATAGAGTTTAAATTATGTTGGTACCTACTAATATATTAGTAGAAAATTGCAGATTTTCATTTGTACTGAACCTTTCCTACTGTATTGAGTCGGAAGTGCGTTAGTAAGATTGATAAGGGAATTCTTCGGAAATTCTTGAGAAATGCATGAGAACCTGAATGACCATACGCTTTTAGAAGGTTACTCAAAGATCGAGTCCCGAATAATTACCACAGTGCGGAAGATGAAAAAATTATATGGCCAATCTAGATCATCTCACAAACCCTGAAAAAGCCACAAACAACGGCAGAAAAGTACGAGAGCTAATGTGGATTTTATGGAATAGTAGTTGGAATTCACTGATCCCAGAAAAACCATAATCACAGGAATCCATCTACCGAAACAATTCATGAAAATTTCATGAAACATCGACAAATGTGAGTAGCATTTAAGAATTTAGTTTGCGCTCGAGCAATAGCTGCCTTCCGTACTATTCCAATCAGATTCGTAGAGAATTAACTAGAGCCACACTTGGGGGAATATTGGTGTTCTACTGGCGTTTTGTGTTTTACAGCTTTTTGAACTAATTTTGCATATTTTTCTTTTTGTCTTTTTGACCACTAATACAAATTCACACGAACAAAAACAAGACGACATTGGTTCAAAAATTTGATTTCGGTATTACATACCATCATGTGTTCGTCTAGGAAAGCGATCGCAAGACTCTAACCGCTTACCTAGTGAGCGAACAATTGTTACAATTGAGCGAACAATGCGAACAATTATTACCTAATATTTACGTAGGTAACTAAGTTCACATCTGAATTTCTGTAAATTTTGTCGAAATATTATTTCATAACTTTGGTGTTGGGAGGTTTAAGGCAAATATCACGTTTTATACCAGTGATCTGTGATAGTTTACAGTATATGGAGGGTGATGTGCAACCTCCAAATGAAACTGAAGTTACTTTTGCACGTGATGGAGCTCGGAAGGTATTCTAAATTGGGTATCTACTTAAGATTTAACTGAATTCATAGAATGATGCCAATGATATTCTGGATTAAAGAACACAAACATCTCCGTTTGAGATGTACCCACCAAGTTTATGGCGTGAACAAGTCCTGAAGGAGAAAATAACAAAATGATGATTTGGCAAGTTTAGGTATTACAAGAGCGCTAATAAAAACGACTTTTATGGAAGAAACCCCAGGTGGGATAAAAAAGCTAATTTCAAAGAAGAGCAATTCAAAGTTTTCACGCAAACCTCCTTAAATCGGGTTTAAACCGCCCACGGAATGCTTCGTTCCACTCCAATGTCGTAAGGATAATTCAACGTAATTATAAACAAAAGGAGGGCTTTGTTCTGGAAAATAAAATTATATTTCTGACCCCCTACTTGGTTAAATTGGACAATGAGTATCTTTTACAAGATATACCTTTTTAAGGGAGGTTTATGTATGTAAGTCTACAACGACCACTTCAAAAAGCTGGTTCTATATTGAATGTTCTACAGAGGTGGGTAGTGGCCTACTTGAGGTAAAGTCACGTAGGTACTTGAATACTAATGATGTAGGTAGATATCTATCTATTTGTATAATAGGTTTGTGTTATAAGGGAAAGATTCATTTATAAATATTTGATCTTATTCTCTTATGCATAGAAGTTTTAAAGTATTTAATACGAGTATAATCAATTATGGACCAACCTCTCTGATTTCCCTTCTGGGCAAACTTCCTTGATGAATTGGTCCCACTGAATGTTGTTATCAATAACGCTGACCTCGACCGGGCGAGGGCTGTTGCCTCGGTTGGGGATAACCCTATTAAGGATCAACCACTGCATCATGTGGCTAAAGTCTGAAGTGCATTCGATCGGATTGTTCGAAATATCGAGTCGGGCAAGTTGTGTGATGCTGATGAAGGAATGCATATGGAGCTTCCTGATCTTATTACCTGGGAAAGTACATGAAAAACAATGCATGAGACCTTGACAATGCAAACAAGAATACTAATGATTTCTGTTGAGCTTGAATTTATGACTACAACTTGCATAGTACGTAATAAGCTTATTCAACTCCTATTGGCAATTGGAATTTCGCAGAGCAATCAAATGTGAAATGCAGAAATTTAGTTAGGGTACTCGTAAGAGACCCTGTAGGTCCAGGGTCCAGTTAGTATGATCAACGTTCAGAAGATGAGTCACTATTAAATAGGTTATTATGACTTACCAGCTACATTGAGAGTGGAGAGACGTCCAAGAATATTTTTGTTCTTCATAACAAAGCTCTCACTCAAGTTCCAAAGGCCATTGATGCGATTGTTGGATATGTCCAAGTAGTCGAGATCTACAGTGGTTCTGAACAATATGGCAGGGACGTGTTTGAACATGTTGCCAGAGACGGACAGCCTGTTGAGCATCGTGTTGTGGAGGAAAATGTGGCTGTTGAGACCCAAGAGACGGTTCCTCGATAAGTCCAGGTTGACAAGATGGGTCAGAGCAGAGAAGGCGTTTGCATCAATGTGGCCGATATTGTTTCCGCTAACATTGAGGTACGTCAGATACTTGAAGTTGTCCAGGACACCGTCAGGAATTATGCTGAGTCCACAGTTGGATAGGTCAAGGCTATACAACAACTTGAAGCGGCCCTCAAACTTTTCAAGCACTTTGAAGTCGCGGTTATTAGAAAGGCTCAATGTCTCCAAATCGTTGCAGTTTTGGAACATGAATCTGAAAATGCATTGTAAGGATACTTAGTAACTTTTGAAATGCTACATAATAATAAATAGTACAAGAAATTTCCTAATCTCCTACTTTGCTCCATTAAAGACCAAACAATATGTCCTGCGTCAACATACATCGTTAATTTGTTCACCGATTTGAAATAAAATCTTCTTCTTAACAGTTATTTATACTAGTACAGATTATTGTGAAGTAAACCTAAACAATTAGTTATTTAGATGGGCGAGTGGAATTGAAGCAACTAATGTAGCAAATATAGAGACTAAATAACAATTATGAAAGGCATGACTTTTGGATTTTTACTCTAGCCACTCGTGCCAACCGACATTTACTAGCAATGAAAATATTCCAAAAGAAATAAGTTTCAGTAAAAGTAAAGCAGTTATGCTTTTAATACTCGCGTAACAGTGCGTTAATTTGGTTGTGAAAATTTCTATTGAGGAGTGCAAAACTCAAACTGCTACCAGCCGATACTAATTCAAACAAAGGTACCTATGTACTATCAATTGATTATGATATTTACCTATGCCACAAACTTCCACTAGAAGCCCTAATACCAACACCAGGTATGCCCTTTCATTATACACCAGGTATCATTAGACATCTCAGGAGGATTGAACTTGAAAGTACAACTGACCATTAAAAGTACAGGAAACTGAGGTTCTTACTTGTCGAGAGGGGAGCGGATGCTGTTATAGGACAGGTCAAGGTAGCGAAGTGCAGTCAACGAGAGGAAAGCTTCGTCATCTATATCCTTGATTTTGTTCATCGACAAGTTAAGAACGACAAGCTCTGCGAATCCGTCAAAAACTGCGGGAGACAGCACCTGTGAATGAAAGATTACGGATGATTATGATGGATCAAATTTCATGACCTAATTGTCTACCTATCTAAAACACTCAATTCAAACGGTCACTCAAAATGGACGTTTTCGACAATTTTTTACATCAATGAAAACTCAATCTTTTCAGTTCACTAAGCTAATGTCAGAAATCTAATAAACCTATTTTTATATCAAGACACTATAGGTACGCTAGCTGGGTACCACTTATTTCTGGCCAACAGCGTATCTTCTAGCATTGCTTTTTAATATATTATTATTGAAATTGTCATATTAAATCATTTTATTTTTCAAGATGATTTGATTATTTTGGTAATTTTTTCTCTTAATAATTTTTTAAAAAGAAGAAAAAGAAAATCAACTCATTTGAAATCCACAATTCGATTGCTGGTTAAGTAAATTCGTATCTTTCATCGAAACCAGTTGAATTTAGTCGAGTAATGGATGAACCACCCCAGTAATGTACTGAAAACCTCGTGGAGAATTAGTGATTTTGAACGAATCAAAAAGTAGTACCTATGTCATCCTGATGTTCTGGTTGCCTTAATTTACATGCAGATCTTCCAGTCTTCAAAGATCAACATCACCACAGCCTTCGTAATCATAACCAGGATTAAATGGGTTATCTACGATCAGACAGGCCCACGTTGATCGGAAAAATATTCTTGTCCAGCCAGAGACTGAATGGCAAGGTTCAGTGCCACTGTTATCAGCTCGGAGGATGCTGAGGGTATTTTCCTCCATAATCAAAGTGAGAAACATTTATAAACATTTTCTCCATTTCAGGGAAAAACATTTGTACGTGCAGATGCAAGATCGATGGGGGGGGGGTCATAATTCAATATTTTTCTTGAAATGTTTAATTAATTTCCAGAAGTTTCCAAGTGTTCCCATGTCGACGTAGTTAGTTAGAGATGAGACCCATTTGCGAATCGTTACTTTTAAATTTGGAGCATAAAGATTAGAATAAATCATTCGTAGGAGGAAATAGATATGCCGCATGAAGGGTAGACCAGAAATTTCAGTTTTGAGTTGACGGTTTACCTGATGGGATAACATACTTGTCAGCAATTCCTCAAATCCTCTGATTCTTAACATATTTTGATGAGATTTTCTGTACAGAATAGCTCTCTACGAATAAATTGTATTCGGATCAAAGGTTGCCTCTGAACATGCGCATGCACAAATTTGAATTAAATAAGTTTGAATCGCTGCGCGATTTTATGTATTTCCACATATAAGTGAAATACATGCAATACTTGCATCATGATCTCATATTTTGCTTATTATTATCGATATTTTCCCCCCAGGAAGCACCAGTGATTTTGCAAGTCATTCACCACACTCCCGCCGTTTGGTCACGCGGTGGTACACGAGGAAACGGGAACGTAAATAGTCTAAGAAGGATGCGAAGGATAATTACTAATACTCACTTCAATATCACAGCGACTGGCGTCAAGTTCCTCTAATCCAGAGATTTCGATACCCTCGAGAGTTTTGATCGGGTTACCCCTCAAGTAGAGCGTTGTCAAATCGTCGATGTCAATAAAAGCGTCAGAGGAGATTTTGGAAATGGAGTTATCAGAAACATCCAATGTTTCGAGGTTGATCAATTCAACTAGGCCATCGTCTTTTAGTTCGGTTAAATAGTTTCTACAAACGAAAAGTAATAGGTTTTATATTATTGTTAATTAGGAAGACCGTACAAAGTAGTTTAGCATCACATTACACGTGAAAATAAAAGCAGGTACCTGCCTACACAAAACAACTTTCCTATAGGAGTTGGTAATCATTTAGTATAACTTATAACACACACAAAAAAAAAAAAAAAAAAAAAAAAAAAAAAAAAAAAAAAAAAAAGTGCCAACTAACAAAATATTATATAAGTTCAAAACACTGGTAAATTTTAATAGTTTGAACGAAATATTTGACCTACAGAATGTGATTCTGCCTGAGAGTAACACAATTATTGGACAATAGACGTGCAACTCGAAGAAAGAAACAAATCAAACATACCCTGAAAGGTCCAGATAGTCAAGCCCTCCCAGGTTGGCAAAGGCCCTCTTGGGGATGTCCTCAATGTTACAGTTGGCTAGAATGAGCTGAACAAGTGAGCCGGACACCAGGAACGGGGTATGGCGAGTGGAATTGGGATTTGTCAGCTGAATGCCTATAATCGAAACACGAACAATAATATTTATACGTTAAATCACAAAAAAAGTGTGCATTTGAAGCTTAACAACTATTAGTTATACGACTGCCAGACATACTTATGTAGGGGGTGTTTTGGTGAGAATAGCAAAACAGCGAATACATTATTATTTTACTGGAATTACTTTTACTGCCACTATTTATAACCTAACTTGAATGTGCAATGAGAACCTCCGTCCCCTCCCCACCCGCCTCCTAACCATGAACAGAATGAACAGCTTTTACATTGTGCTCGCAAAATCGAACAGAGTCATGTAAATTGGCTGACAATATCACGATTTATATCGGTTTTCACTCCCCTCCAACCCCAATTGGTACGAAATTTGAATTTCCTACGAATGGTGTCACATAGAGACAAAAATAAAAATAATCTACCATAAAAAGAAATGAAGTGTAAATACGATACACAACACTCAATACAACACTCCTCGCGTACCTATGTTGACTTCACGTGTTTCATTCTTGAAAAAGTCTGTTCTCATACCTATGAAGGTAGAGCTAAACAGAGAAAACATTCATGCGCATGATGTTTTGAATGAATAAACGACTTTTCTGAGAACAAAGCTTCCATTCTTCTTCAACTGATCTTACAATTCCTGATCAACTCCAACAATTCCTGATCCAAAATCAAGGTGGGCCGGCCCAAAAAGCTTGGTGGGGTTGATTAGGCCCGCGGGCCTCGTTTAAGAATGGTAAAAAAGAAAATGTCCTGTAAATTATCGTGAGTAGAAAATAAAATTTACCAGGATTATTGCGAAGAATGAGGTGTCTCAAGTTGCCATTATTTTCTATGGTGTTGGGGTGAAGAGAGACAATTTCGTTGTCCGAGAGATCAAGTTCCTCCAAGTGATCCATACCCTCAAATGCCCCGCGGTCGATCTTCGACAGGGACGCGTTGCGGATCGTCAAAGTCACGAGGTTGGCCAAACCCGCCTTGAAGAAATATTTGTAAGTGAGTTTGGGCGCATGGTCCCTGCGCTTGCCGTTAACGACCAGATGCCTCACGCCGGTTCCAAACCTGAGAGAAAAAAAAAGGTTTATTATTCCAAAAGACAAAAGTCACATGAAATCTGAGAACCAATAAAGAGTAAAACGGAAGACACACAGTAAACCGTTCAAGGCTCGACGGAGAAGAGGGCAGGCGTAAACTATTTGGATGATTCTAAACTGCTCAAATCAAATCACTTTATCTGTAAAAATAATTTACAAGATTGTTACAAGAGATAGGAGATAATATACAATGGAATAAGCCAACGCATACGAACTTGGTTCAAATTTTGATGAAAAACTCAGCAAGTGATTTAGTTCGTATAAACAATGAATTCTTCTTGAAACATCAGCCTTGAAACAGTATAATCCAATAAAGTGTATCACCGAAATCGAGGTGGAAAATAATATTAGGGCGCAAAAAACATCGTTTTTTTTTTTTTTTTTTTTTTTTTTTCAGGATAAAAATAAAAAAGTTTTCCGCCCTTAATTTTGTCATAGGGCGTTTGGTAAATCCCAGTCGAACATTGTAGGTAGGCCCTCTTTCATAAAAATGGAATTTTTAGCGACCTGATCCGATTTTCGAAGTATCTCAAGCGGAGGCAAAGTATCAAAATCGTCTCTTGCACCATAAAATTAGGTAACGCCGATGCTGATAATTAATTTAGCCTCTGTCCTTTGTTGAGACAATAACTTATTTTCATTTCTTAACGAGGAAATTCCAAAAGGGTGGTGAAATACTTGAAATACATTGTTCAAAATGTCGACTGTGCTTTCGAAGAGGTACCTAAGTACTCTTAACGTGCTAGCTCCAGATGGTTTGCTCCCAGTTGTTAAACGCACACAGTTATTCGAGCAATGCCTTAGACTTTATTTCCGTAAAAACAGGACCAGCAAGTTTTTCCCCCCAATAAACTTGGATTATTTTGTTTTAGGATCACTTTTTCACTGATAGTCAATATAACGGGCGAATGGTCTGAGGGTAGATCATCGCTGTCCTCTACATTCGTTTACATCCACTTGAGATCATCAATTGTTTTGAAAGTGCCTTCGAAAACTGCGCGATAATTATTAGAAAACGAACTTATTTATCGATAGTGCACAACAGGCAGCCTGGCAGAGTACTCCATTAAGCCAAAGTTACAATTGCGATATTCCGAAATTATATTCTTCGATTCTAGAGGGCCAAACCTTTTCCCTAAGATGAGGTACGAAAAAGGGGGTGGGCTCCCGGACTATCTCCTGGGCTGTTTGCGCCTATTTCCAAAAAGCTTTGAAACTAATGTTCATGGTCTATTTTCACATGGTACACAGTCAAATGAACGAAGAAATTAGGAACCGGTAATTAATTTGAATCTTGTGGACATACCGAACCAAATACCGATTACTGTATCAAATAATTCTAAGCTTGTTTAAATACTAGGATGATGGGATTGGGCAACTTTCGTTTGTTGGAAGTGAGTAGTGTTGATCTAAAAAATCGGATTATGTTTTCTTGAAAACCAACGACTGCAAATTTTAGCTTGACACTCAGAGTGGAATCCACAGAAAGAAAATGAATTGTCAGAACTGAGGATTCCCCCCCCCCCCCCCCCCCCCCCCCCGATGGACGCGGAGACCGCTGAGTTCGCTCCCCTATAGCGTCATTCAGTTTCCATTCGTCTGTTGCCCTTCGTATTGCACCTTTTTAGATAGCTCTCTTCAGGATCTTTTAGCTGACGGAATAAATAAAAACAGATGCACCGAAATTGCAGCTGATCGACGGCTTGGGTTGAACTAATAAAACTAACTCCAAGATAGCGGCCTACTGCTATGATTGTTACAGAAAATCATAACTAAGTGGAGGTTTCTACCGCATGGCCGTGTCCGAGTTTCTAAAGCGTGTAAGCAAGAACAGGTTGTGGCGAGAAATTAGTCCAGTTCTGAGTAGCCGATTAGATGGACGATAATTAGACTACTACCGGCTAATCATCCGTTCAAGATCAATAAGGCGGACCCTCAGAAGTGAATCAGTTCTGAATTAGGTAAAACACCAAGCAAAAATGATGAAACACATCGACAGACTTTTTACCTGGAAGAAGTGATAGGTGCTCTATATACCAACTTAAAAATTGAGCTCGATCTACACTGTTAAACATGTCCTGATTTCAAGTACACTGCAGCTGTGATTCGTTGCTTGAGATCAAGGTTGGTAATTGAAGGTGGTTTGAAGACCTCACCCTCGATAAAAATAAAAACCCCCATAAAAACAATCGCAGGACGTTATCTGGGGGCCGGAAGTGTAGGATGAGGCCTTGGTTGCCACTCGAGCTATTCACCGCTGTGGCAAGTTTTCATTAAGAAATTGACAAACAAATAAATGCCAGAGAATAGGGGCTCCATTTTGATGGAAAATTAAATCGTGTGGAAAGTGATGAAGTTTAGAAAACAACCAGCATTGCACCATTTCGAGATAGGATGCGTCAGTGACGTTGTATTCACCAAAAAAGTAGGGTCTACACATTCGCTCCCTGCACTTCTGGCCTCCCAAGATCATAAAACACCCTGTTTTCATAAAGGGCGAGATATCCCTCCCAAGCTTGATGATCTCAAGCAACGCATTATAGCTGCAGTGCACTTAATCAATCATGACATGCTGAACCAAGTGTGGAGCGAACAGGAATATCGTTCGAGTGACTCGTGGAGGTCACATAGAGTACCTATGACTTTTCCCAGGTAATTAAAGAAAACCGGGTAATCAACTGATAAGTTAGCACTTTGTTTTGAGTTTCTATCCTACCTATTTTTGAAAATACAATTGATCGAAACCCGTATGTTCTTTTTGAATCATCCTGTATCAATCGTAATTGTGTAGATGTTTGTGGAGCGAACAATTATTTCACTCTTTCTTACTTCCTCCGATTAATTATTACTGTGAATAATATTATAAAAGCCTTTTTCCTCAAGATCTTCTGCCTCAGATGTAACTATGGAGGATGGTCTCTCGATTGTAGTGTATGAATATCATCACGATAGGAACAGGTATGGGGGCCAATGGTAGTACGAGAATGTACAATCATTGTAAGCGGCAAGATGACGGCTAGTTTAGGTAAAAATATCAAGAGTTGAGACGGTAAGGTTCAAGTTCATTTCAGGACCGTAGGCACAAGAAGTGACTTATCCTACATTCAATGATTCCGTCAGCAACTAATTATATACCATTGAACTGTATACCTACCTACCAATACAGTTGAATGATATCTAAGTACAGTAAAAAGTTATGAAACAGTTATAGAAACTACTTACTTGACAGAAGTTTTCATTCTAGTTGTACGACAACGCTATAAGTAAGACGTGTTGCTTATTTTTTTTTTTTTTTTTTAATTTATTATTGTAGTTTTTCTTGTTTCTCCCCTATGTATACTAATATGAACTGTATTTATTACGTATAAAATATGCATATATATTCTTGGAGTATGTACTGAATATCCATGAGGAACCATTCCGTGGACCATGAACCTTATCTGGAACGGCATGGAAAGACTACCTCCCGTCCTCGAGTTCTGTTCCAGGTTCCTACCTACTATTCTGCTTCCCTAAGCAATTAGGGACAAACAAGTAAAGTAGAAGTAGGTATCAACAAGTTTTCATCGAGTAGGTATCATTAATTTTTATTTATCAATACTGTATGGAAATAAGGGTTGACACATATGGGATGTTTTGACCAAATTAATTTCAGCTGCTGACCTTTGGAACTTGATTCGTCATCTGGTACCATTGTGAAGTCGGTACCTACCTAATAAGTAAATGCAACATCTGGTCGTTTATAGATTATGAGCGTTTCTTTTTCCCCACTTTGCTTACCCAAAATCCCTCTTTTTACTGCCTGGACGACAAACGTAAAGCCGGCCGTGGAAGGTTTAGAGCAGTGGAACGGCTGAGTATAACTAGTAGCGCGTAATCGTCCGGAACATTTTCGAATTTTTTGTGGCAAGTCAGAGCTCAATGTCTCCTGGGTAACATTCCCCCATACTTAACGGGTACTACAAGATACAGGAGAGATAAAAACTTACTGCTGGATTTCCGGGTCTAGAAAGTCACACACCAGTTTAGGCCCTGTGAAACTGACTGAACACCTGCAACCCGTCGGGCATCCAGGCGACTGAGTCGTTGATGGGGCAGCCGTTGTGATGGAAGAAGTAGAGTGGGAAACTTCAGAAGGTTCGCTGGACGCAACAGTTGTGGAGCTGTGAGCTAACGCCACCAGCGGCGCTAGCAATAGCACACACAGCTTCAAGTCCATCATTCTGTAACAAAAAATGAAAACTCGACTTTAGACCATTTCAAATGAGTACAAAATTAAAGTCTGCCAAGTTGGATGTGGCACATAGCGTCCTCGTAACCTCATCATAATTTACTGTGTTTATAATTTAAATGCTTCAATATATATATATTGTAATGAAGGAGGGCAACTTGAAAAAACTGCGAAAAGATGTCGAAAGTAATTATCTAGAAATCGGAAGCATAGATGCAGTGTTTAATGAATTTTGCATTTGCTCATGATACTTTTGGTCTGATGGAATTCATAGGGGAATCATAAGGACTAATTCGACACCAACTCGGGAAAGTGATCGAAGAGGCAGTAATCCAGGACCAATGAATGTCGGACGATTGTCTAGATCGAGACCTTACCTAACTCACACAATGCCTGAGAGTATCATTGAAACTGGATGCAAGTAAGATAGTTACGAATACATAATCTGATTGTGCAAGCGCATACCCTACCAATGAGCCTGTATCAATGCAGTACACAGGAGTTTGTCTAGGATCAAACCCGCAAAACTCCTGCGACTTTCATGTGATTCTGATGGAAACTGTCGCAGATATGATCGTTGGAAGAATTTAGCATTATCACTACATCGATACTACTTGATCCGCAAGAAATTAAATTCATGGGAGCCCATCGAAGGCCTAACTCTCACAATCCCTCAAAATGTGATCAACCCTAACTCTTAATAATCCCTCAAAATGTGATCACAACACTACAACTTGTGAGCACTAGTGTTTTCGTTTCTATAGACAGACATATATACATATGAAATCAAAACTATGTGCAAAACGGTCTCAACATGAAATTCGAGTGAAAATTGTGATTTTTTTCTCCCCACCTAGAAGCATAAGAGGGGAAATGAGCAAATGGTCAAAAATAATCTAACAACAGTAGTTTTACATCCACACAGCGTACCGAAAGTAGGAAAGAAGCTTCATGTTCGTATAGGGGCTAGAAAACTTTTAGGCCTCCTAAACAAAATGTCTACTTCCTTTTTGCGATTCGCATATTGTGTTTGAAACATCACAGCCACAGCAACGATATAACACGGATGATTACAGTTAACTACGATCTAAAATATTACCCACCGGGAAAAACGGTAGAAGCGGCGTCAGCAGTAAAAATGTGGGCATTAAAGTATATGCCGACCTTATCTAAGCAGACTACTAACCTTTGGCGTTTCATTCTTATTTTTTGCGTCATAGTAATAAAAAAATATTTGGTCTAAGCCAGTTGCGACTATACTCTAATCAAGTAGTTACAAAATCAACTTCAATAAAATAACTGCTTCAGGCATTAACAGATAGTTCATCAGCGGCCTCAACATGTAGGTAGTTACAATGAGAGTCCACCAGTCACTTATTACAAGTATATTAGGAAAGTGAATGGGATCAGGAAAGACTTGAGAAATGATATAGTTTTGAATCCTGCGGATTTAATTTGCAGCGCTCTCACTCTAGAATAAAGAAAACCGACCTTAAAACTGGAATTCGTTGTAGTAAGTTCTTCCATGTGATCAAGATCCTCTTCAACCGTTACAGACAGGGAAAGAAACCGTCTGACTAAACAGACACACATACGAGCATTTCTGGGATCCGTATAATTAGAGTACTGATGGAGTGAACAGGTACCATGTGTAGCGGGAGAGGGAATTATTTTATATCCCAGTACTACATGCATTTCTTTAACCTAAATGACCTGAACTGTGGAATATATGGTCCAACCCAAAATGACTACAATTTTGAAAGTAGTCATGCCTTAGTTTCACATAATTTTGTTGCATTCGGATAAATATAGCTAATTTGAGACATCCGTCGAAAATTCAACGGACCACCAAGTCCGTAATCGTAATAAACAGATTGATGAACTTCAAATGTCTAATAATCGTAACATAGCAAATAATCGTAACAATCAAATTAGAGACGAGCATTACTATACTCACGTAGGTCTATGTATACAGCTCGAGATACCAAACTGCAGACTTCTAATTTTGCTAACGGCACCTAATCCCATATAAATTCATATAAGAGACGTTAAATTCAATTGTAATAAACTCAGGCTGATATCAAACTGCAATTTTTCAATTAATGAAACTATCTCATAAATATGTAGTGAGATGTTAACAGATTTTATCTGTGGAGGAGGATTTGTGCACGGTTATAAATAGTATTGCACAACGTAACGCACAACTATAAATACATGTCAGAAACGAAACAAAATAAATAAATAATTTTGAAAAAGAGAGTGAGATAAAGAACAGGGGGGTTCATTCCTTTCCTTTTTTAAATATAATAATTCATATTTAAATAAAATTCCTCTTCTGAGAAAGAAGGCTCCATAACATAATTACTCAATTCGCCGTCTCTGCTACTCAACACCAGTCAAGGTAAACTTTGTAAAATGAAAGTAGAATAGTGACCAAATAATAATTACTGAAATACACGTGTAAAAAAAAAAAAAAAAAAAAAAAAAAAAAAAAAAAAAAAAAAAAAAAAAAAAACTCAAATAATGAAGCCACGGATTAATAAGCCAATATACGTAACTCGTTCAACTCCGTGGCAGGGACCCGGATATTATAAGGCCAGCACTCATTTCCGAGGAAACGTTCCTAAACTCTATAATGGACGATTTAAACCGATTTGGACTCAAGTGGGTTTTAAATTGAGTTTTGCGTGGTCTTACTTTCTTTCGATTGACTGTTTTCTTTCACCTTGTGATCAATATCGAGAAGTATAAGAATCTTCAATAATGCTTAGGAACGTCCTGGAAAATGGAGTTTATCGTCAACCTTTCGAGAGATTTTTACAGTTAATTTAAACACTCTGCGGAACAAATTCTGAAAGGGTAAAATTATAATTAATGCCCCGAATTGCCACTGTAGATCACGGTTTTGTAGAAAGGCTGAATCCCCAGCATTAACCACCGTGAGTTGAGCTTTGAACGTAGCGTCAAGACCTGATTAATCTTTCCAGAGTTTAGGAAATCCACTCAACCCAACTTTCGAGAGATATAATGTTTCTCGAGCTCATTACACTTATAACACCTACAAAATTACTTGTCGCGGCTACACCTGCAACACCGCAGGAAGGAAAAGACGTCCCAACCACAAGAAGCCTTCATCAATCTCCTCCCTTTCTTCTATAATTGCGAACGGGCACCAAAAACTCCAACAGGCCACCACTCGGCAAATTGCTATTTCCTCGAAATGGCTTTTCAACGCCCGTTTAGTTTATTTGTCTTGATATGGGTCCAACCAACAAAGGAATGGAATTCTTATTAGAAATCCAACATTGAGCCCTGTAAAATTGGATAATAGAGTTAGTTTCGAACTCTTCTCTACACGAACACTATAATCCCCTCCGAAATTCTCTACTCGTCCCAGTTGAGACTTTCCCCATGCCGGGCACCTACTCTGCGTTGACAGAATGATTTTAAACTGTTGTAATAATTTTGATAATATTTCGGATTAGCAGAATTGGTATTATTTATGCTCTGTAGTAGGAACACGAATTATTGCATCCAACGAAATTATAGTCCATGTTTCTATTGGGATCTCCAAAAAAAAAAAAAAAAAAAAAAAAAAAGTACTTCGAATGAAATTATTGAAAAACAAATTGTGTTTTAGCTCACCCGTTTCACATAAGCCCATGAAACCCGCATATAAGAATGATTCAGATTTTGCGGTGTATCTTCTCACTGGATATCAAGTTGTTTCATTTATTTATCACCAGCGCCATATTTGAAACCTCCTCGTCATAAGCTTTCATTTGAAAATGCATATTTTACAGCCCCCTCCCCCTTCTCATCATAAGTTTCAATTTATTCATATAACATGAATTATCAGAAATTAAAAACCGTTTGCAATCATGTTCACAATATCAATTATTAAGAATGATCACCTGTGTGTAAACAATTATTCATTTATATAACCATGCTCATAACTCAGCTTGTTGGCCATGCACTTCGCAGTAGTTAACATAATATATGGTTGGATAAATCGAGTGCTCGAACGAATGGTCAACGAATTTTGCGAGATGATGAATGACGAAGTACCATTTCTCTAGCAACTACTCAGTTGTAAGCGGAAATCATCAGTAAATTGTTGTAACACATTTTCGTTACTCAAAAACGCAACACATTTTTGTTAACACAAGACGTTTCGTTTTCGGTTAGAGATACCAAGGCTAAAACACATTCTGTGTTAAAAATCGGGGAAAATATTGGCTCACTACGAAAAAGCTAAACATGGCTACGCTAACAATATAGTTGGGATATCTCATTTAAGCGTGTCAGACTCAACATAATGAGCCACCAACTGAATAGTTGATTTCTTTTACGAAATCGTAAAAGTGTCAATTTCGTGTCAATTTCAAATTGGGAGGCCAAGACTAAAGCATGTTCCCAAATAAAATCCTTGAGTTGCAAAAAGAGATTGGAAATCTCGTTTTGAAAGACAATCTATTTTTTTACTTCTAGCACATATTATAGTTTCTCTAATGCCAGTTCGGTAGCAAAATGAAAAATTCTATCCACAATTCACCAGTTTATTGAGAGAGAAAAAGGTGATAGGGACATAAGGATAACCTGTACCAGCTCCACAGAGTTACATGGCTCTGAGGAGTTTTGAAATAGTGTTGGTCAAAAGTACCATATTGAGTTGCGATTACAAACCAATACCTTCAAGGTTAGGTATATATGTTCAAAGCACAGTTAGGCTCATTTCTTTCGTATTCCAAGAAATAAAACGGAGCCTTTTTGGGAGTGGTGGGTATACAGAGGCTGGGTGACACTGAAGAACCATCTGAATCCCTTTAGTAGTTCTAAGTACAATATTAAAAGAAGTCAGTCCGAAAATCAGTTTTTTTTTTTTTTTTAACAAAGGACTGTGTGGTTTAAAACATAGTACAGAATAAAAATGGTTGCTAATTGTCCTACCTAAAGTTAGGTACTCTTTTCAGTGTCCGTGTACTTTTCTCCGTGACTACTCATCCAAATTCAATGATATTTGTTTTGTTGTGTTTGTCTCACTTACGGATTATAAACAAACGGGGGATTTTCAACTTTCGAAACTGCTGACAATTTATTTATTTATTTAAAAAAAAAAAAAAAAAAAATTGGGATTTTGGTAGATAACATTTTTTTTTCAACCACAAACTCTAGAAATCAAAATTATGCCCAACCCCACCGTCTAACGACGCATTAACAACGTAAAAATAATTTAAAAAAAAAAAAAAGGAATCAAAATCGGATGAATATGTACCGCAGAAAGTGAACAAAAACATAGGAAAATGTTATTTTGAAAAAAACGTGTATTTCTGAAGAACATTTTTGAACTTGACAGCATGCTACCGTCCCACGTGATATTTTGACTGTCTATAAACAACGAGAAGAGGTATTAAGGGAAGGTTTTGTTAGGATCATAGTTTTTTAGGGAAGGTTTTATTACGTTTATAGGTTGTTAATTGCTTCCGAATCCTAAATTAATCCAGTTTTTTGAGCAGGTGGAAGGTGCGGTCTCACTAGTCTAGAGCGGCGGAGCCCGCTCATGGGATGAATAATAAAACCGTTGTAAAATTTTAAAAAACCGTAAAATTAAACCGTTTTGTATTAATTTGCAGAGTTTATATTTTTCACTGCACCTATACCTTTCACAAAAAGGCAATGGTTGAGATGCTTAATTAGTGACACTAAATCTTGAAGCTGACTTGACATTAATCTTGAACTTTGCCACGCTGTTTCTGTTCTGACATTATGGGAGCCAGAGTCTCTTCCGATCGGGCTTATTTACATTACTTTTATCTCGTTGTTTACATTGGCCTTCAACGTGTTTCTTCATTCCGTGGGCGTTGGAATCAAGCAACGTACCTACATGTGAGCTTCATCCTGTGCTAGAAACAAGAGTGGAAGCTCCCCATAAATTCAAAATGCATTTGGGAACGTTTTTCCAACTTAGCTCTAGCTGTAATCAGCTTATATCACCTCTCTCTTCTACTTAAGGGTATGGTAGAGCAAAGTGCTGGGGTGAATAATTCTTTTGGCATTCTACATGTTCTTATATTTTACAACAGAGATCCTATGTCATCTGAAATGGGGCTCCGAACTAACAAGCTCCACCGCTAGAAGCGCTAGGGGGCAGAGCCCTAATGAAAATGGTCGTTGACATGATTTTCCCCTTGTGGCACCTTGTCGCCCCATTTCACTCTAAGATTCTTTCCTCACACTACCAACGTCAACAATCCTTTCCAAAAATGAAAATAATTTCATTAATAAGTTAATAATTATAATAAAGAAACACATACAAACAATAAAACGGAAAAATAACAAAAAACTGTAGGTAGGTACCTACTGCATATAAACAACCACACTGACATTCACAGAGGTCCTAGTCAACAAAATTTGAGACATCAAACCACACTGTGACCAAACCAAATCTGATTATAAGGCATATGATGTACGTTATTAGGCATTTATGAATTTAATAATTAATTTTAATAATTTATTAAAAAGTTATGTACTGCGTGTACGTGCGTTGTAATCCTGGCGGGTTCCCAAGGGATGAAACTTTAAGAAAACAGTGCATTGTTGCAATCCACAGGGAAAAGAATTTGGTGATTAAAAATTCGCCCAGACAATTTCAAGCAGGAAAGTAACACCACAGGTAAGAGCATATGTAATCGTTTTTGTACTACATATTAAGTAGGGTAAGGGCCTTGAGCCACTTCTCACATTTTCATCATTTGTGAGAGACCCCCAGGGTTCTAATCGAATCAATTTTTTCACAGAACACTCGGGAAACAGGTTGTCTGCAAGGTGCAAGTGTTGAAATTATTTTATTCGTATTTCTGATTTTACAGGAGCCAAATTTCGGAGACCCTAAAACTGGCTCAAGGTAGGAAAATAGTACCAACCTCGAGCAATCTTACTTGAACCCACCCACATCGAGCAATCATTCGAAATTCGAGGAATAAAAAAACTGCAAAATGAATCAAACACATTTTTGACTGAATATAACATTTTATCCAACTCAGCTGATTAAAAGAGAGCTTCTTTAAAATCTTATTTTTAAAACCTTAAATTATATTCGTTTCATAAGTTTGGTTTTTTATATCACATTCATTTCACATTACCCACATTAAGTAGACGAGAAAAAAGAGTTACTTCTTGAAGAACTGTCCAGGGGAACGTTCAAAACGGCCAGAAACAATATTATTCGTTGAATAACTCCAAATACTTAAAAAAAAAAAAAAAAAAAAAAAAAAAAAAAAAAAAAAAAAAAAAAAAAAAAAAAAACCTAACTATGAAAAGTTTTTACCGACGGAATAAGCGAAAGAACAAAATTTCCCTAAGAAAATATGAATAGGTTATCTACCTAGGTTAGGTCTATCTGACTCACCTACATTCAAGTGAGACCGAAAATCTCTTAACTACTTTAGGATTTCGGTCTAAGCTAATTTTTGATGAAACCTATATTGCTAAATTATAGCAATAATCAATCTTCCAGTGTTAAAAACCTCCCATTTTTGAGTCTATTTGCAAATTCACATCATACGGAGGCCTTGAAAGTCTATTTCGAAATTGATCTCCCCCTTTCTTCCAATCAGGACAAGGAAGAAGTTTTTCTATTTCGGAGTCTATACATCCTGGCACACATCTGAAGATTGACCCCTTTGTCCTTCCAGAAAACTGTCGCTTGAGCATTGTTATATATTTTGAGAACGTCTCCCACGAGAACGTGTCTGCAGCGTCCTTTTTGACAGCCCATTCGTTTTGGCTGCCTCATTCAAGCTGGAATGTTGAGTCCCAACTTCCTCAATTGTCCTTGCTAAGTCACTGATGTCCACAGTTGGGCGTTTAATACTATTTTTGTTGAGGGCATGTGTAACAAATCACAATTCTACTACCATAATTTGATTCAGGTGCACTAAGATGGATTGAGTAATGAGGAAACATGAATTTAAAGATGATTTTTCTATGTTCCAACCTTGAGTCACCAGCAGTTGACTGGCTCAAGGTAGGAACGTAAAAATGGCTCAAGGTAGGAGTATACCCAACGATTTTGAAAATAATCATGCCGATCAAATAACTCAATTTCAATGAAAACTAATTCAATCCAAATTGGACACCATGTTGAACAATGAATTGATTAAAAATTCTTCTTCCCTTGGAGCAGGTGAAAACAGAAGTCAACAGCCAAAAATCGTTGTCCATCCATTGAGATAACAGTGATATCAATTGAGAAGACATATGTAGATTGTACTTACACTAATGATCATTAATCCTCCTATATCAAATAGAGAAGTAAGTCTGACTGTGTAAGGTCGATTCGCGCCCAAACGGCTTGACCGATTTTGATGCGGGTTATTGCGAAATGATAGCAAAGTTCCGGATCAACATTTAGGCTACAGTAAACTCCTCCTAACCTCCTGCTTCGTCGCCAGCTCGGACTTCCCTAACGACGTTGCCCGGGTAAACAAGTTCGTAATTAAGGAAAACCCTGATATGCAGAACTACATTACTCATCAAATGAGGTTGGGATAGGATCTGGCGGATAGAACTTACTGTTTCAAATCCAACGACATCAAAACGAATTAGGTGGATTGAACCGTTCAGTTATAGTTGACAAAGTCAGATCGTCAAAAATTGATATTCTGAACGCCTTACTACTTGCCACATAAAAAAGAGATATCCTGTCATCACAATAATTGTAGTTTCTTGGCTAGGTATTTGTTGACAGTCAATTAACATAATATTTGAAAAGATTATATTACGCTTGATTGAAGCTTTTTTACGGGTAGGAAAGGCCTCGAATAATGTTTTTGGTTACTATTACATAGAACAATGGGTATAAAATAAATTGGTAGTGTTATTCTGGGTGCGGGCCATTCCTGCAGCTTGAGAGTGAAGTAACATTATTTATTCTGGTTGGCAGTGTGTGGTGTGTGTGGATAGGGTATAAATATTCGATACTTTGTATTTGGGTGAATAGTGCACTAGGAGCACAATGCCGTAGTGATTTTTGGGAGGGTGACGTCAAGGACTAGGAACAAAATTAACTTCTCATTAAACAGGCTCGCCTCGCCATGGAGCTGGAATTTCAGCACAATCAATAATTCTCATTCTTTTCAGCATTTATTTTGATTTATTACTTCTTTTTTCATAAATAAATAAACACATATTTCGTTCAATTTTATTTAGAAAGTTCATCCTTTTACATCAATGGCGTCTATGTTTCTTAATGGGTAGAGATGTTGCTAATTTTAATAATGAATGCATAAAAAGACAATTATTTCATTAGCCAAGGCTATTTAAATTTTGTTAATACTATATTGGCAGGTTAAGATTGACAAAGTACAGAGCCACCCTCATCAATTTAGTAAACTCTGAAGCTAATTTCTGTCTGAATAATACTATGCAATTTGAAATGGATCCTCTTCAGGACTGCTGGGGTACAATGAAAAGGTTCATAGTCACTATAATCAGGTGTTAGGCTCTGAGCCTAATTTCTTCCTTAATTTACCTACGGCGATAAAAATTAAACGGCATTTTCTATTAGGGCGGGCTCATTTTAGCCCCCGTTGCATGTTAAACAACAAGCTTTCATGCAAGAACAACATTTACGCACGAGACGACTTAGGAACAAGTAACTGTTTATAGTGGAAGGAAGAGTTAGAATTTGAAAAACATCCGATCATTTGCGCAACATGCAGTATTACTGATGTTCTATCTAAGTATATCTGTTTATAGGTATATCATGAATAAAACATTATTTGTATTATAGTATACCTAGGCATTTATATTATTTATTCATTTATTTTTCCACATAAGAACATTTTTACTAATTGCTTCACGGAATAACTTTGAATGAGGGTGTACAAATTCATTTTCCCATTTTTTTACTCCCGAGAAATCGAGTTGTGTAATATCCGGCTCAACTTAAGGGGATTGGGTACCCTATGCTGCCCTGTACGTCCTGAAACAATTCCGTTTTTACTAAACTCACAATTACTCGTACGTTGGTTTGTTTATTATAAAACTTTGTAATATTCCATTGGAATCGCCAGGAGTTGTAGTTTCCATACAACAAAGATTATTGTCAACTCGTTCATAACAGAGCTAGCAACAGTTCTTAAAACAAACTCATTAAAACTCTCCTAAAGATTAAGATGAAAATCCGTTCTTTCGCAGTAAAATCAATTATTTCAAATGAAATCATGAATCGTTGGGCACTAATTTTTGTGAACAATAGACTTCACTAAAAACCGTTAAAATCACATTTGTTAGTGGAAATTCAAACAAAGCTGAAATGTATGTACTCAAATTCCATTAATATGATAGAAACAAAAAATAAGAACAGAAACGATGATAAAAGAGCAAAAAATCGATAGAAACTGCAAAAAAGCAGAATACCCGAAATCAGTTTTTAAATAGCAGACTAATATTTAAAATAAGTTCTCAGCCATGTGTGGGTTAGGGTGTAGATGGTCCCCTATCAGTTCAGTGTTTCCGAATCAATACTTCACTATGCGCATGCCTAAACGTAAATTCCATCAAACAGAATTTTCTCACACCCAAGTAGTCCGATCTCCATTCGAATTTGTAGTGTAGCTGAGATCAACCCATATCAATTTCAACATAATCGTATCATCAGTAGCTTCTGCGCATGCGCAAATGTGAATTCCTTGTAACATGTCTAAATTCCCAGTTTCCATCCGATTTTGAAAAATTTCCTAGGGAGTGTGCTGATTAGCCAGTAGATGGCCCCCTACCAATTTCAATGTTCTCAAATCATTACTTCACTCTGCGCATGCGCAAATGTAAATTATTTTAAGCATTATTTTGTCAATTCCTAATTGACCGATTTTGACATTTTTAATACATCTAGATTTACTATTTTCCGAAATGGAAGTTTTTAAGATCATTTAAAACATTCCAATGGTCTATACATTCATTTTACGGATACTTGGAAGCTATGTGACATATCCAACTTTGCAGACTTTTTGTACTCAACTCGCGCCATGAATAATAGTGTTTGCCTTTCAGGAAATACCTAGCCATTAGAAATATGATTCAAAAACTAAAGATATGATAACGTTCAAGAGGAAATACTTTGTTTTCGAAACTTGCGCACACAGTTATTAACTACTTTCTAACGGCTCGAGTTCACAGTTTTTGCACTACTCGGTGGTTGAAAGGTTTTCCACGAATTTTCTCAGTTCTAATTCCCAAGGTAGGTCAACAAGGTCCTTGAGACTGGAGGATTAATTAGTAATTAGGCTCCAAGACGCTGGGGATAATTCAATTTCATCAAAATGCGAGGGTCGGTAGGGGAGAGAACATCGGAGCACAAAGCTGGGCGCAGCATAATCAATGTAAGGGGTCGAGATAATGTCTGAGTAAAATGTAAATAGAAATCGGGATTCATCCATTTTAAATGGGTCGGTCGGGTTCCGAATCTTTAGGGAAAACAGCTCGGAAAATTAATTTACGAAACACAAACTGGAGGAAATCAAGGGAGTGTTGATGCTGAGAAACCATAAACAAAGAAAAAATTAAATTCATCGGGAAAAATTCCCAGTAGTGGAACATGATCAAAAGGGTGCATTTTCGTAATTTTCCGCAATGTAATTTGAGGACTTTGAGTGGACAGAAATTGGTAATAAAATAAATAAATATAATTTGGTAGTAATTATATAGTTAAAATTTGGTTACTTTAATGTAATTAACCATAATGGTAAGTAATGCAAGCTTTACTGGGACGTTCCTAAAGGTTGTTTGTGATTTCGGAGTGAATATTGAATAAATAGTTAGGTATTGTGATTGTAATGGATGTATACCGTCCATTATACCCCAACATGAATGTGCTGCTAGGCACTACCACCGATCCCCTCTCACACTCAAAACCATTATAAAGTTTGAACTGCTTTACAAATTTGTTGTAACTAACACTGTATATCGTTATCCCCCCCCCCCCCCACCATTAGGAAATTTTAATTTACTGCGAGTGATTCCACCAAGAGACCAAATACTTCGGGCAACGCAGTAAAATAGTCGACAAAAATCGTATTAGTACACCCATTAATAAATAATATATATGACGTCAAACTGTAAATTTTTTCATAACAGAAATGTAAATTTATTTTTCCCCTTCATTACAATGATTGCATTAGGTAAATATTCAAATTATCACAATCGTGCAATATGGATCTTTTCAAACAGATAATCGTAAGGTGGAACATTTCTTGTCTAGTAGTTTACGTAGAGTAGACTACTAAAGGGAAATACTAATCTACGTGGTCTCTTGCAATATACGAGTTCTGAGAGATTAAATGTAGGATTGGACCGGGTGGAGGTGTTGAAATTTGCTAAGTGAAAAGTAAGTCGACCATTTCCGAGGGACCTTATGGGATTCTGCGAGCACTCCAAGTAAAATAGACTGAACTGCGGGCATATTATATTACAACTTTATTGAGTGAAATATAAACACAGATATACATTATATATATATATATATATATATATATATATCACGCATTGTATGGACTTATATAATACTAGGTGAGCACCGCTATTGTTTCTGAATTCATTTTAGATTCGGACAGTTCTGTCTATTAAATTTCGTAGGGAGATATGTCGTATGAAATCATTTAGACAGAATGTTCAGCAATACGAACGTGATTAGGTGGAATCGATTCAAAACTGACTTGAGTAGAGTTATTTTAGACTTTAGGTTTACACTATCGAGAGTATAATAATTTAAAATTGGATATGATACCTTGAATAATTACTAGGAACTACCAAAAATTGAATATTAGCACAATACGCATTAAATATTCATTGTTAACGAATTATTTAATGCTTGATAGAAAAGGCATGAAGTTGTTTAGAATCGACCTTGTGAAATGTCGGGTTTATTTTTGTTTGACAACAGCAGGATTTTACAATAAAATAATGAATGACCTCAATAAAGCTAACAGATCTCATCGGCAAGCAATGGAGGGATCATGATATTCTTCAAACTAAATTATGTTCTTCCAAGTTGTGACTTGCTATTTTAGTGACTATCAAGTACTAGCAAGGTAATTCCCGCTAAAAAAAAATTAGCCGTTCGTCTGGATGGGACTTTGGGACCTCGAGGAAACCCCAAAACGGACTGAAATTGGATAAAATTGACTTTTGCGAAACTAATGCTGCTCCCAATCATTAGAAACAATGTTTCTACAGTTGAAAATACAAACTGGAGTAAAACGGTGAGCAATGGCACACTACACCAAGAAGCAGCATCGGCACCTGCATTTTAAATTTAAGGTGTTATCCGACTTAATTTTTTAGTAATCTAGAACGGGCTGAATGTGGTCCTTAAAAATGGCGGAAGCCCTATTTTATGCACAGCATTCTGGTCTTCCTGGGGCTTATAATAGTAAAATCTAGAACTAATTATTTTAGACTTCAAAACAGTCTTGTGAGTTCCATTGAAATCGGGAGCAGCATTAGTTACCAGAAAGCCAAGTTTAGCCATTTTTCGACATTAATTTTTTCGAAAATTTTCTGAAGGCCCCAAGGCTTTAAGCAGACGAATGAATCAAAATTGATTCACCATTTGTTCATCTGTTGTTTATTTCGTATCTTGTTTATTCGTTAAAACTCCAGTTAAACGTTCACATCGAGATCGGAATGGGACTCATCGTACACCCCCTTGTAAGTTAAATAAATCCGTGCGCTTACATCTACAACTTCAGTTAAAACCAATCTAACCCGATAAATAAACAAATTCAAACTATATTAGTCACAGGAACTCGTGAATTTCCACATAAGAGCATTTAATCATTGTCAACCACAAAGACGTCATTCGCTGAAAATTCGAGTATGTTGGATGGATGAGTAGTTAGCCACGCCTCGTTAGCGTTGACACACGTGAACACCCAGCAGAAGAACGAGATGCGGGCTGCGATGTCCTCGAGATCACCGAAGCGGCACGTCAAGATGACATTCAAGACGAGAGTGAGACATTCTCAGCCCAAGACACAGTGACGGAAAGACAAAAAACTGATACGACCTCCGTGGAGACTTGACAGGCATGTCAGCGTGCCAGACATTCGACTCTGCTGCGAGGAATAGGAACTTCGCAGGTTAACTTGTGAATTCACTCACGAATCTGGGTAGTGAATTGGCTCGTTACAAGCTCACTGCGGGAACTCGTTTTCTGAATACGAACGACAGTATTTCATAAATAATGAGCGACTTGTATATAATGAGTTTTTGTGTATTCAACATTCACAATGTCCAGAGGTACCTAGCTGTAAAATATTACACAAAGATAGATCATTTCACTGTTAGATAGCCCTTTTACGCAGACTCTTGATTAATAAGTATATAGAAACATTTCGACTAAAATCACTATCATCATGCCCAATCAGACAGTATATTGCAGTCCTTCAAATATAACGAGTCCGCAGCCAATATTGTTGGGGGAGGGGGAGGGAGGGAAGGGGGGGGGGGGGCAAGAAAACAATGGTAAATCGAGCCCACTGTATAATGTCAGGTCTATTCCTATGTTTGCTACCGAGTCTGTCGAAGTAGCGAAGCATTGTTATCACTTTCGGGAATACAACATTCTTCTCGCATTTTACGTTTTAGACTTAGACCATTCTGAATACCTTGGTTCCGACTCTGTCTGTAACAACCTTGATTTCTACAGTTTCCATCAAATTTTGATTAAATATTCAGATAATGTGCGAGTTACAATTTAGACGGAACTCTATATGTTACATAGCTCACAAACAATAGTTCACTCTGCGAATGCGCAAATGGAAAATCCACGAAGTATCATTTTCTCACGGTCGCGTCGTCAGATTCCGCTCAAGTTTGGGGGGTTGTTGGAAGAAGACGACTCAAATATCAATTTCCTCAAGATCGTATCATTAGTAGCAGCTGCGCATGCGCAAATGTCAAATCAATGTCCTAATAAGCATTACTTTTTGCAGTTTTCATTCGGTTTCTGGAGTTTCTAGAGTTCCTTCGATTTTCTGGGAGTGTATCGATTACGATGAGGATGGTCTCCAATCAATCTCATCACTCAAACATAGTAGTTTCACTGCGCATGCGCAAACGAAAAATTAATCAAGTGTCATTTTATAATAACAAAAAATAATATAGAGTTATCTATTGATGATTAACGTGACTGGTTTACAATTTCTCCCAACCATAGGAACCTGATATGGAATCTACGATTATTTGAAACATTTCAATTGTCCTTCATGATGCAAAGAGATTATAAAATTCATGTTAAGGACTGGCCAAACCCACCATGCCAGACAATTTTTGGAATCTACGAACTGTGAGATGTAAGCTAACAAAATTTTGATGGTCGCGTAAAACCTGTTTCCTCAATAACAATGGCACAATATTGGCATTAAAATTACTGACAATATCTGTTTCCGATATGTCAAGTTGTTTCGAATATTGTAGTTTCCTCCTAACCACAAAGCCTACCTAAATAAAAATGTTATTTACCAACATATAGCGGTACTTTTCTAGATTCATCCAAGATTAAAAACCTTATCAACGAGATTAACCGTTTACGAGAAGTAGCCATAATTTTATTGCTGATTTTCCTAATAAACTAACGAAAACATTCGTCATTTGAATGCGAATTTGAACCCTTGTTATCCGAAGAACTGTACGTTGTTGTTAACCAGTGACAATGAAGTAAACTGTACCTTACCTAACTTATACTTAGTTAATTAGTATTGATGTAATAATGCATCGATGACACAATCAATACTGATAGGCAAAGTAAAAAGTAACATATTATGCAGTAGCGTACCACGGAAGGATACAGGATGGAAACATATATAAACTTCAAAGTAACGGGTTTTATTGATGTTCTTTGACGGATCCGGGCATCCTATTCACAAAGACATGTGTGGGCCCGTCCCTCGTGATTATGTACCGACTAAGTATATTGGTCTAGAAGAGAAGACGGTCGGTTGAACTCCGCGCCTATTGTCTATCCCATTTCATTTTGAAAAGAGGAAATAATGAAATTTCCTTTTGTGGTCTTAAATTAAACTGAATCTCAGAATCATAAGAAAAAACTATGAACCGATTAGGTAATATTGTAAGAACGACCAAGAAGTACTGGGTGTAGCAGAAAGAGCTCCCCAATAAAGAACGCTAATTAAAAAAAAAATATATATATATATATAGCTTCATACGCTATTTTTTTGTTTTTGTAATTTGTAAACTCTACATAAAATGCAGTTTCATTTTTGTTCTGGGACGATGTTGGTAAACTATGGTCCTCAAATGACCCAATTAAAAATAAAAATAAAAAAATAAATAGACAAATAAATAATCACTTGGGGTCAAATCTGGTGAACGTGGAGGCCACCCTATGTCATGGAAATAAGATTCCCTGGGAACATTTCCCTTAAAATGTACACATTTTCCACTCCATGTTCAGCAAAAAGGTCAGTCGATTTCGGCCAAAGAAAATTTTCCAGCATGTCACAGTAAAGATCAGAGGTTACTGATAATAGACCCAAAGAGCTATTGCAAACTTTCGAAAAAGACTAAATTTTTGCGCATCGCCGGTGGGGAGCAGCATTTAAGACATAAATAAATATTAAAATACATACATAAATTTTAAAACCACATAAAATAAAACTGCATTATATGTAGAATTTGGGAATTACAACAAAAAATTGTGTATCTAGCAACTTTTTTTTATCAACATTTTCTTATCGGCTGCTCTCTCTGCCGCACTCTGTACAAGACTAATGATGATAAAGCTTAGCAATCAAGAGAATATCCTATTTACCTAATTCTGAAGAACCTTCGAGAATGATCGTGAGAGAACTCTTGTTCAGATTTACAGTTTGATAGCGCACCCGCGCGAAATTAGGTACCTAATGTAAGAGCAGAATATAGAAATTATTTTTGTTAGTTCTTACCTTGTGAATATACAAGCCGAACTTTGAAAGGAGATATTTTTTCAACCCAGGGTTTAACCCTAAGTGAAACTTACAGCGACGTTAGGAGTCTCATACGATTCTTTGAAATCCCCTATTCCACATCCAATTGATCCATTGCAATAGCTTCAATTTCTACGAAAATTCGCTAAAAAGTAGGTTTAACAAGTTAAACAGGTGTAGTGCTGTCTAGATCTATCTGTAAGAACTAAATCACTCGCGACGAAGTTGTGGAAATCCATTTCAAAACGGAAGTTAGTGAAAATTGAAAAGTGAAATGAATAATTTCGTGGAAATAGACAAAGTTTTTCACTAAGTTCCGTTTTTCTATCTGTAAGTATGTCTTTCAAGTCAAGTGTCATATTTTACACAGCCAAATATACGTATTTCATCACTTCAACATGTTGTTATGCCTGAAGTAGTATTGCGGCGCTAAGTAAGTCATTGTATTTACCAATAATTATGGCGGTTACTTTTTCTCTTTATTTTATTCCTTCCTTCATATACTTCAATTCCGTTCCTTTATTGATGTATCATTGGTTCATTCCAACGGTGTTTTATTAGTTATATTTATTTAGTAATTGATTATTTATGTATTAGTTTCTACTGATAAACCATCAGCGGTAAAAGACAATGAACCCTTTGTTATTGTTCACAGTTTGCCTAGTCTCGAAAATCCTTGGGTGCTCGATAAGTGAAAGCGACCGTCAATTAAAATCCGACCCCCTTCCCCACTCGGTAAGTGATAATGAGAGCGGAATCAAACAATAAACAGACTGCCGGCCTCGACGGTTGAAACTCGACCCCTTTGTTTTCATTGAAACGCGACTCTTCCTCGTCCCTATTCGACCGCATCATCATTTCAACTCCTCATCTGGCGGCACTCGACGGAACAATCGAGGTATAGGCGAATTTCAGTTCGGAGGTTTTGAGCCAACGCAAGACGTTGAGGACAATGAAGGGCGAGCGACAGAAATAACTTCAATAACTCAAACTCAAATGAAAGGCAGTTCAGCGATGTCATTAGTCCTCCTTTTTAAGGACTTGTCCTTTCAAACTTCCTACTCTTGCTGAATGCCCCCATTGAGACTAATAAATCTGATTGAGGTGGGTCTTCCATGGACAGCCTTACAATAATGTACTTTTCTGTATGCATTATTCGCACTGGTCCTTATACATGGTTCCTATCTATATTTTTACTATTAGCTACATATTTTGCAGTCACCTTGTTAACTTAGTCATTACCTGACTACACATACCTATAGCCAATTAACTGCCATTTAATCAACTGCCTAGGCGTTTTATAAAGACACAAGGCTCTTAATGAATTACGAAAAGGGTTTTAGGCAGTTCGTAATAAAAGTTGTGATTCGGCTATACGTCTCGTAATTTAAGGCACCTAATGTCTAAGTTGACAAACTGATGTCGCAGTCACATACTTAAATCCAGTCACATGACCAAATTCCTAGGAAGGTAGTCCAAACACCAGAATTTCATGATGACTACAGACACTTGATGACAAAAGGTTAATGCATGTTTGATCAACTGTCTAAACAGCGAGCATCATGGTGTAACTAAGGGGAATACAGAAATGCCATACCCTCTGATTGTAACGGGTTGAACTCCAGACCGCTTGGGGACTAACCACAACCAATTCGCGAACTGCCTCCATCTCTCCTAGGCGTTTAGCTTCCTTTACCCCACTAAAAATTCGACTTTCCCCGCAATTTGATTTTTTTCAAATGTTTCTGGCATCAATTACTTCAATTGTGAATCCTAATATTGGCATAATGTTAGGAAGAGCACCAAATATCAGTTTTGCGATAGTGTAACCAAATCATTTTTTTTATACAAAAATTTATTTACGTACTTCATAAATTACAAATTAAAAAAATATTTTTTTAATACTAAACCTTTTGTCAAGTTGGATGTAGGGATCAATGTATCAATGTATTCGAGGGGATTTAACAGATTTTACTTCAAACAGCAGTTATACAGAAGTATATCCTGAAGAAACTGTGAAAAAGTCTGGCAAGTTGGGTGTGGATCATAGCCTTCTCGTATCCCTAACACGAATGCGTAGATCATTGAAATGTTTTAAATTATCTCATGATTACATCTGGTTCCTATGGTTGAGAGAAATGGTAAAATAAGATAGAATATATGTTTTTAGACGACTAGGGCGTGAGAAAATTGTTTCCGCAAGCGCTGAGTGAAATATTTATTTGGAAACAATGAAACTGGCAGTTGACCATTTAAACTCTAATCCGCAAGTTCCCTGAGAATTTCATGAAAATGGAACGAAAACTGTAGAACTTAAGCTAGGTGTTAGGATTTTACATTTTCGCACGCGCAGGAGCTACTGTTGATACAATAGGGTTGAAATTGATATTGAATGTTTAAATCGTCCTCTCCCAACTATCCTCAAAATGAGAGGGACATGGTACAACCAGGGCATGAAAAATTTATGTTTGATGGAATTTACTTTTGCGCATGCGCAGAGTGGAATTTTTATTTTGGATTAATAAAGCTGATAAGGAATTATCTACACTCTAATCCGCACATCCCCTGAAATTTTCATCAAAACTAGATGAAAACTGAAGAAGAAATTAATCTATACTTTTTAATAGCTACATTCACAGTTTTTTTGTCGACAAATTCGAATTCCTCAGAAAGATTTGAAAAAACTGAGTATAAACACTATGTAAAAATTCCATTTACTTCATTACTTCACTAATTGACTGTATAGAACTAACTGAGCCAACAAATCAAGGGTAGGGTAGTGAGTTGAGTTTAGGGTAATGACCTATCTACGCGCTGTTGCTCCATATAGGCACTTATACCTGTTGTGTCCCTTTAACTAAGACCCGCTTCGGGCTTGGACAGAGTATAATTACAACGATTTGCGGACACAAACCGACAGACACAGAACGAAAGTTCAAAAACTTCCATCAATAAATTATTTACCAAATTCTACAAAGTCAAATTAAAAATTTACCTACCTAGGTACTGATGCAAAATGGGATATAAATTGGAAATCACCAATAACTTTTGACCTCAGATTCAGATACAACGCACTTGAAACTCCCCAAGTACCAATTTGAAGCTCAAAGTTTAGTACAGTTATGCCAGTGAACGGGTAGAAAGATCACGCGTGATGAAGTAGTGCAAGGAAGCTGAGGGTTAAATGAATTTCATGAGCCCTATTACTGGTCAGATGTCCATCATATAGCATCTTTTTGGAAAGCACTCACTCAGAACCTCCTACTGACCAAACATAGCTATGCAAATTTTTCCATTTTTAGAAGTAGAGAATACCATTTCTAGAAACTTGTATATAACTGGAATGAACTTGCTGAACCCATAGTACTTTAGGATTACTAAAAAATTGCGTTGCAAAATATTCATTATACATCATCAAACGTAAAAAGGTTCAGTGGGATTTACTAGCCGAAACCAACTTTTTTCGGAGCGATACTAAAAGTGAAAAAGTACGAACTCCCGGATGACATGGATAATATCCTATGGGACTGAGACTATCTTATCAGGGATTGTCTACCATCATTGTTTGTACGGTAGGTAACGTTTATTTATAGGAACGTCTTGGTTTGTATCCGGTCACGAACGTAGGCCGTGATATCAAGAGTAGGTACATAACGTCATATGCTCAACCATTTATTGTTTTCTGTGGAAATGTTGAGGTAATAATAAGCTATCAACAAAACTCACACGCAGGTGGTTAAAGTAAAATGAAGGACTCATGATTCTTTGAATACGAAGACAATATTATGGTAATTGTTTTGAAGGCCGTGAATATTTTTAGTTAGAATATACAAATTACAAATTTAATGTATGACCATGAAAATGGTCCACTTGATAAAAGTAACAATTCAAAAAGCAATTTTTACTTTTTGATCGGTCCTTATACCTTGATTCTCTGGGATTTCCAGAATTCTGAATTCAAATTGAGTAAGTATTTTTTTGAAATAGGAAAAACGTTGTGTCACGTTAGGTGAGTCCTGGAACGCTTTGATTATTTTCTACTCAAATCGGGCACAACTCCACAAGAATGCCAAAGGGGTTTGATGCAAGTTGAGATTGCTTGAGGTCGAGTAAAAGCAGAAACTCCTTCAGCTCAAATGCAGTTTTTGAGCAAACCTTAAAACTATGACTTATCCATTTCTGGCAAATTCATTCGCTGCAGAGAGAAGCACCTGGACGACAAGGAACCCGCCAGAAAAGTTGATGAATACGTGATAAACCACAAAACGCTGCGAATTATTAACCAACGATTTATTATTCCTGTACAAGGATAGCCCTTCAACGCAGAACACTCGCCTATACTATTAAACAAAGTCTATTATAGGTACGCACATTATCTAAATATACATCATATACTCCTTCTACCAAGGAGAAATTAATGAGATTAAATAAAACACATACACTTTACTGGTCCTTCTATACTTAACAAGAGCTGATAAATACTATAGTACATCAAAATAAGTATAACGACATTGATTTAGACACCCGCCAACTGAACATTAATGAGACAAAATGAAACACCAACCTACGCTTCACCATCTACTTATAGGTGAAATACTTATATAAACTCAATTTCGTGAAATGAGAATTCCACTGGAATTACATCAGCTGAAAGGATCGTAGTTGTTTGCAGGGCGATTTTTACTTTATCACCAGTTTTGATATGCTCCCATGTTTAAGTTAATTTTTTCTGTCAACATTCGAGCCCTCAAGGGGAGCGGACGGATGAACGTACAGCGATCCGAGTGGTTATATTCGACTCTTGGGGATGATATCTACGAGTATAAATGACAGCCACAAAAAATAATCCTATTTCGGAAGTTTCTGAGATCTCAAATCTCTGATCAAAAGTGATGCCGAAATGAATGGAACATCCCCCGCCAATGTATGATTTTTGAGCCATTTTTATGACTTCGGTCCAGTAGTTTCGAAAAAAAAGCTTAGGACGACATACGGCGGATTCACCCTAGCTATAGTTTGTGGTGCAATGGTGAGAACTTTCCTTTAAATGACGTTGTTAGTCAATTTCAGTGGACTTCCGGGTCGATAAATTTGAATTGCTTCTTTTTCAATTATCTCTCATTGGTTCATTATTTCCGATAATGAACCTTTGTATTCGACCAAGAGAACCCCCCCCCCCTCCCCTCCCTAATTTGATGGTTTGCGGTTTACGTTTCAAGATTCGTAGAATCCAAAAATCAAGTTAAAAAAAAAAAAAAAAAACCTCGGTCTACTGTTGGAAACCCGAAACGTTTCTCGGAAACTACTAACCCAAATATTTTGAATTTTGGCTCAAAAATCTAGAACACCTTGGGATTTTTTTTTTCCTTTAGATAATATCCCGAAGAATCCATGAAACCACCCGGATCGTTTTACAATAAACCGCGCTCCACAAGGGCCATGGGAGCAAACCGTAATTGTTGGAACATTGTAAATATCGTCTTATGAATTACGACAATCACATCAGCTGATACCTATAATTCAACTGGAACTCTCTCTTCCGGGATCTGAGTTTGTTACAACTTTTGTCACCTACAGATGGATCGTGAAGCCTACGTGGGTACCTGAAAAACGGAAGTTAGTGAAAAAAGTTGTCTATTTCCACGAAAAATAAAGAGTTACACTGTTAAATCAATTTCGACGGTTAGGCCATCATCAGTAACAAACAATAACATCAGTAACAAACAATAACTTATTGTTTGTTACTGATGATGGCCTAACCGTCGAAATTGATTTAACAGTGTAACTTTATTTTTCGTGGAAATAGACAACTTTTTTCACTAACTTCCGTTTTGAAATGGGTTTCCACAACTTCATCGCGAGTGATTTAGTTCGTGTGGGTACCTAAGTCGGAGTTGATAAACCTAAATCAGAGGGACTTGTAAAGTGGAGACGTTTTATTAAATTGCATTAATTTTCTTTTGGTAGGTGTCAGCATCTACATAAGCGTATTGATGACAAAGTCATCATTTTGTCCAACCTCTATGAAATCCCGTTAGGTCAATCGGTCACAAAGGTCACACTTGATACCAATTTCTTCTTTAAATAACCTACAGAGCTGAAATTTGAAATGGGGCTCCTTTGGGATATCTAGAATAGGATAATTACAAAGTATCCTCACCAGCCCGCGCGTATTCCTCCTCGCTCTGACTAGCTGACCTCTTCAGCTAATTTTGTTCCTCTTCGAAAAACGGGGCTCAAATTTCCAGCCATTTTTTCGTGTTTAGCAACATTTAGCATTCTTTTTGGGCCCTATATACCTATATAAATTTGTACCTAAAGCCTAACCAATTTCGATCATTGAAAATAATGAACCATTAAAAATAAGAAACTTAGTGAAATTATGAAACTGTACCTGATAATTTTGTATACTAATTTATTGGGGACACTAGGGTGATAAAAGTTGCCCAATAACAAACTTTAACCTGATGAAACAGATTGAATAAGTAATCCAAATATTGAGCAAAGTCCACTGATCAACAATCTAGGCTACTGGAAACAGTACAATTGAGTATAATACGTAGTGTTTATCATGAAGGCTTATACTCGTACAAAGAGTAGTATATTAGGAACGGAAAAAATCTGGAAGAGTGCGAAGGCTGCGCGTTTACTGACACATTTTTAGATATGTGAAGTAAGATCATTATATAGCCAAATGTGTTTTACGATGAGAAACAAGGTATGAATTATGTATTAGAAGTGTTAGGAAGCTACTGTTTAGACGAGGTCGCTACCATCAGTACTATTGCGCCAGTTGGATGTGGGCCCCACGCGCCGAAGTAATGGCAGCTTGCCAGCCAACAAAGGATGAAAACGGTGATCGGGCATCTCTCAAGAATACCAAGAACCTCCTCAGAGACTACTCAAGAAACTGGCCTTCCTACAAATACTCTCTAAATCCGCCTGCAGTTGCGCAATCCTATCAACCTGAACCTTTCAAAACGCCGAATACATCGACTGAGTCACATCCCACAGGGTGAAGAATACCAGAAGTCGTTACAGAGGCTGGATTTATATCGATTTGGGTCAAAAAGGACCTCACTTCTCGTCTGCAGATTCCTACGTGGACAAACAGACCAATTAGCGGTTCCGAGTGGGAAATATGATATTTCGCTCGTTTAATCTGAAGCTGAATTCGACAGCTTCCCAAGAAGGTGTTTTATGGAAGATAACGAACGACACGACCGACACAGCGTGAATCCCTTCGCCCCTGATGACTTGTTGTTCAAACATCCCACTGTGCTTATGGAAAACTAAACGTAATTTCAAAAGCTCCAGTCATGCGGAATGATGATATAACCAAATTTTCATAAATTATCGTATTTTATTTATGTTAAATTGTTTAGACTTTCGATAGCCTAGAGAGCAAAAAAATTCAACTACAAATTCTAAGACCTCAAACTTATTTAATAGATTTTCAGCTGTTTTTGCGGTTTTCATTGATTTTTATAGCACTTATCAATGATATTCAAGTATATTTTGGAATATTTCAGTTCTCAAGTAGTTGATAAACTTTATTTGAGTAGTATTCTGCTGATTACAAGTATTATGCTAAAAAATACAAATTTAACGATTTTTTGTAGCATTTTAGTAATTTATTGTGCTTACGAACCCATCCTTTTTTTCTAAATGCTCGTTTTCGGCACAAAAGCAAAACGGAATTTTTATCTCAACTATACGGAGAGCTATCGTCAGGAATGACAAGTATATATATATATATATATATATATATATATATATATATATATATATATATAGAATTTCATCGAAATATTAGATTTTCCATTCTTTCGTCTTTTATCTGTGAATTTCTTCCTAAATTATAAGATCATCCATATATATATATATATATATATAAATTTATATATATATATATATATATATATATATATATATATACTGGAAATCTTTCCTGTGTTTTAATAAGTTGGTACTGCGAATATCTGAAAGAACATCACTACGTAATTCAGCGGCGAACAAATGCCCCAAAATCATGTATAGAATTATGAGGCGATTGAATGTTTTCAAAAACTCGATACTTCACAATTACTTAGTTCACTTTCTGGGCAGAATGGTGCCCCTTTCCTCGCACTCAAAAATTCGGCTGAGGGGTCATTTTTACATTAAACTTTAGGTAGATTTTGAATCTGCAATATAAAATACGGGTTCCCATATATAAAACGCGAATTAGGAGTCGTAGCACCGTAATAAAAATCAGATTTCACCATTGAATAGCATTCAAAAATAAAAGGGAGTTACCATCTGAAGTTTTTTGATACCCTCAAAAATAAAACAAATAAATGGTTAGTCCATTAAGTTATTTAGACTCCCTGTATATATAAACTACGAGAATTGTTTCAGGTGCCTCAAAACGGAGTTCCATGAAGAAAATTTTGAAGCAAAAAAATAAATATTTTCACATTTTTAGAGCCATTAATATGTGAATTTTTCATGGGAATTCGCCAAAATGAAAATTTGTACATTTACATTCCTTAACTACGTCTTTACTAAAATAATGAAACATTAATTTAAACTGAAGCCCTGCCATCGGCCAAATTGAAAATTATTACAACGTCACTGAATCGATGCACGATTTTTCCATACAGTGATTATATCATAATCCAGTCCAAACTAGTAAAAACCTCCTTTCTTCCACCATACTAAGTAAATTTCATATGTTTCAAGTCTTGCCTTTAGTACCTACGAAATCACTCTTGTCACTTGACTCGACGATCTGTCTACACCGACACCTCGGCCGCATATCTGTAAGCCATTTTGTTTTCACAGTACACATGGAAAACCACACAAACATCGCCCCCGAACTAACCATGATCGGCCTCCGTATAATGAACGGGCCTCCATAATAGATCAAAATGATGTATATAGATTAGTAGTCTGTAGTCTTGCATGCTTGCGTCTCAAAAATAAAACATATCCTAAATCAATCATTTTAGTAAAATGTAGATTAATTGGACAAAATAGATCTTTGTTTCCAGTGAAAACAAAATTTCATATTAATAAGCATTTAATTTCGTCTAATTTGTCACTTGGATAATTAATTATATATCGCCAACACTTCCGCACAGATCATTATTATGCTCTTCTAAACTCGAATCCACTCTCGCACCTACCATAGCAGCGTTCACGTACCGTAGAAAAGCAACTCACCATTAAAACGTTATGAATGGGACAAACGTGCCCGAGTCCAACCATGTAAAATACCTAGGCCTAACACTTCATAAGGAGCTAACCTGGAACATCCAAGCTCCAGAAAGCACGGAACAAGAATATGTTACACATCCTCAAAGCCATGCTCGAAAGTCCATCACTAGTTCTCCGCACGAAACGCCTAGTCTATATATATATCTCTGATAGGACCAATAAGGGTACAAATATTGGGATCTGCGTCAAACTCTCAAATTAAGAATCAGCAAACCATTGAAAACAGAATCCTCAGGTTAAAAATGAATGCAGAATGGAATGTTAGTAACTCAACTCTCCACTCGGATCTTAAAATGTTAACGGTCACTCAAGTCATCAAGGAAACCAGCAATTTTCGCTTCGCTCGCAAACAGTAGATCCCTAAGGGTAGGTATAACGTGTGTATGGTATGTTGCTCGCTTCGCTCGCTCGGTACGGCTGTATATATGTAGGAAAAACCCTGGACCCCCCCCCCCTCATTAAATTGCTCGCTTCGCTCGCGAACGGAAGATCTCTAAGGGTAGGTTTAACTTCTGTAGGGGATGCTGCTCGCTTCGCTCGCTTGAGGAAGTTATACTGCCCACCCAACTTGGCAGACTTTTTTTTTTTTTTTTTTTTTTTTTTTCAGTTGGGAATTCTTACAAACAAATTGAATCTTATAAAACTACGTGGAACCACGAAAAGTTTATTCGGGGATGTTGCTGGCTTTGCTCGCAAGGTATACCTGTATATGTGTAGGGGAAAACCCGTATTTATTCTGTTGAAATGGCTCTCGCTTCGCTCGCAAGGTACCTATGTGTACCTGCTCGCCTCGCAAGGTATTGCGTAGAAGTGCAAATGGAACCCCCCTGTGAGTCATCGAGTTCCTTCTGGTAAGCAACTCGATTAAAAATGTCATATTAAACGCTTCCCTCGCTTCCGCTCGCAATTTGACCAAGTTCTCGTCACTTTTTTCGATATCCGATTTCGGATTCAGATTCGGCGGGATCAAAGCTGTATTTCGCCCGCGAAACCCGTTCCGAAAAACGTACCTTTACGGGGTATATTTTAATGGGAAAAAACGTAGTTTTTCGTCGGACTTTTCGAGAAAACACGGTCCGTACTCTCGCATTTTTTTTACGCATTTCCCGATACTTTTTTCGCGATCCGATCGCGCCGTCGTCTTCCTCGTTCAAAAACCTACGAAACCGGTATTTTTCCGGAATTTTCGACGGCCGTTTAGAGGGGTAGGGGAAGCGGGGAAGTGGAAAAAGCGCACATTAATTCTTACTTCGACCCCCCTCCCGCCCTGCGGCCCATGGTTCGGGTGGGATTAGACAATTTTAAATTCGCTCGTTCCCACTTTTGGAAAATCCCAAGAAGATCCCCCCACTCGTAGACTCCCCCCACTCAGCCGTTTGGCCGTGCATAGCATGGACAGACAAACAGACAGACAGACGGAGTTTCATTCTTATAAATAGTATAGATATAGATATAGATATAGATATAGATAGATAGATATAGATTAGGTAGTGGTTCCCACGTTCTCCTCCAATCGTCGACATATTCAATTATCACTGCAGTCTAGCCTTCTCTAGTTACTCTTCAATAACTATTTATCAAAATAATGTTAAATAGACCTTTAATTATTAATCAAAATTACGTTCTACGAGTGTTTGTATCTGACACCTAGTTTTGCCAGATATAGTTTGATACAGAAACCAAGTTTGATAGTCAACTATTCTTCAAATCAAAGAACGTATTTATTTTTAACGAATATTTATTTTCTTAAAGAGAAATAATGTCTTGCCTACTGGAAGAAATTGTTCAAGTATAAATCTTAGAGGTGTTCCCTTAATCTGATGCAATACTGATAACATTTCTTGTCATTGCCTGAAGAAGTATTGCTGGCTAGCGACAACATAATTGCTGGTCATAAGGTATTGCTGCCTCTTTCCTCCAAGAAGGCCTATTGAAAGTGGTAATCGAATTTCCTGGATATCCAAGTTTTTCCAAGATTCCCATCATTAGCTTTAACTGCGACTATGTTAACGTTAGAAATGTCGGCTAAAATTCGAAACTCGGGTTGAAATTGAGCAAATTCTTCAAATTCTGCCTACCAGAGAGTCAGAGCAATCACTACCAGCGAATCAACTTTTTCGATCATCACGATTGAAAACTTGTACTCAACTATCAAATAACTACTGTTGAACCAAGTCGTTCGGGGATAATTTTAAGATATAAAAGCCTAGGCGTAATTAGTTATTTGAGTAAACGGGTATAGTAGCATGTAATTGCGAAGTTCTATCACTCGTTTGATAAACGCGTGTCACAAACAGGTGAAAGTTATCAACCAGCCGGAGTTGGTGCCAACACACCTGACTCATTTAGTAGCTTTGTTTTCATCTAAAAATTTACCTGCCACAAGTGGATATGAATCCATGTTGTAGAGTAGAATGACTACTCAAAATTAACGGCACCGGTGACGTCACACTGGGCTGAGGAGTCCCGCCCAGGCGGGAGGGGTGCTGTGACGTCACCACTGCTCGAAACTAAAAAATCAAAGAAAGAAAACTTCTTATCGGTGGAGACCGCGGTTAGTGTCAAACTTTTTAGGAAGGCATTTTCTTCCATTTAAAAATAATTGAAGTACCTTTTTAGGACCCATTAGTAACGCGCACTGTTGTAATAAAAAGATAGTTATTACGTTTGTATATAATAGCTTTATCTTCAATGAAATGAATACCACTCGGATCTTTTATACACTCAACCGTTCACCCACTACGGGGGCTAAAATGTTGAAATAAAACATCATCTGTTTTGAACAGGAAAGAATGCCGACCCACGTTGAACTTTTATCAACCCAAAAAAGTAATAGAAATTTGTGTAACAATTCGCAGCATTTTTGGGCTGAAGTAAAAACAAAAACAGGAAAAATGTGCAGGCTCCATGTACAGGGTGGTTTGAAAAACAACCAAGGTGAAACAGCAGGTAATCAAAACATTAGGAACATGAGTTGAATGTTACAAACATGTAGATTATAATTTGTGTAGGTAGGTACATGTAGGCAAATTATTGTTATCTTGACTGTGTTGTCGAATAATACCAAGCAGTTATAATGAAATAGTATGTAATACTCTTGTAGTGGATTTATTGGTGTCTTTTTGGGTGGTAAATTCACCACCACTCTATTAAACACAAGTCTAGTTACTGGTATTACGTTGCCAACTGATATTTCAACTATTTCTATGAACATTTTAATAATAAACGTTTGAAGCCAACTAACTCCACTGAATACAATAGACTATGTTACTAGTACAGCGGAGAGCGGTTCAATCGAGAATGTTAGAATAGTTGGAAGTCCGCGGCTAACATTCCCGTGCCCACCTCTTTGATGAGCTGAGGTGTTCGGTTCGCGTGCGGATCGTCAGTGTGTACCTCACATTTAAAAAAAATAACAGAACTCATTTGCATTCATGAAGTTGTTCCTAACAAACATCATTTTATAAACCTGACGTGATATATACACTTCGGGGAGATGAGCTGAACGTAAATGCTCACTCATCCACTATGAACGTGATCACGAACCGTTCGGACTGGCTTGCAGGCGTTTCCGCTTCGAATCGGTTCAGAGCACAGCAGAGTTCGTGCGCCCCCAGAGTGGACGCAACTTCTGCGACCCAACAAAAACATATGTTGATTAAAATGTTAACAAAGGGTACAAGTTCAAATATGAGGTGTTGTTTAAAATGTTTGAATAGGGAGTAACTTCATGGAGCAATAAATAAACTAATATATTTTAAAGAACGAAGAGCTCTACCGGGGGTATAGGGGTTTAGAGGGTATCAGACTATCTTAGGAAATTTAATTAGATTTCATTTGAGCGCTACATCCCCGTGCAACAAATAGTTCGCAAGAAAATTACTTGAAATAGAAAAAAAGGTTCTCGAAATTTTGCATTATTAGTCCAACAAAAAACCATGGTTTGAATACTACTATATTTTATTTTGTATGTATTTTGGATGAGAAGGCTAGAGTAAAATTTAGAGCTTTGAAATGGGGCTAATAAGGTGAGGAGTGGGGCGAATAGTCATATTTTCAGCTGTAGTCAGCGCAAGCACAGCTCTACAGGACTAAAATTGCCGTGCTTGGCTAGACTGCAGTAACTCCAGTTTTTTGCGATTTGGAGTTGTAACATAGTGGTATATATGAGGCTCAATTTCGTACTACACATGTATAAAATCGTATCTAGGAAACTATTTGATGTACAAATCAAATTGTCATGAATTTAATAAGCTTTCAAACTCATAATAGTGCTCAACGAACTAGGATACAAAGTTTTGGTCAGAGCTCGTCATCGTTAAAATTAAGTTTTCCGAGAAAAAAATGGGGTTTTTGAACGGCAGTACTCGGTCATTATTAACGTGCGGAACTGTACTTGCGCTTAAATGGTCACTAATTGATGAAGTTTAAGAATCTAAGGTTTAAGTTAATCGTGGCCGAGCCACTATAGGACGAATATTTTAGGATATATAAACAAAATACTGAAGGAAAAAAATCCCCGTTTTCATCCCTTTGTTGAGCGGCTGCCGTTCGAAACTGGAAATTCAGAGAAACATTAATCAGACCATAACGAACCATTTAAAAAATGCAAAACCTTTACCGTCAGTAATCCTCAATGGAGATGTACAATATAACTGGCCTAAAGCACCAGCAATATTGCTGATACTCCTCCGTACACTTGCGAATGTTGATTGAGGATGCTCGCTCAGCGTGGTCGCACCTTAATATAATCAGCTGGGTGAAAATTAAAGGGAACCAACCTGCCATATCTACGTAATTACCGGGGCTACGGCCAAACAGTTGACCTTGTTGTGATGGTTTCGTAACCAACAAACGAGCTCAACAGAACTGAGGACGTCACACCACCTCCGGATTCATAGGAAAAAAAAAACTTTCACCGTGCTCGCCGCCGCCCTTGTTGAGCGAGTGCGTGCCCGGGGTTGACTGCACTTTCTAATAAGGTCTTTGCAGGTCATAGGGAGTAGGCAGTGAAGTCACCATTCTTGGATGGTGACTCACCTTGAATGAGTTGGCCCTTTATTTAAAAGTCATAATCACCCTGAAGGACTTGATCGGCGGAAGATGGGTTTTTAGGTGGACCGTTAGTTCTAAGCTGCCAGTTGGGACCAGCAAATTGAGGGTTGTTGAGAAAAACGGTGGTTGGAGTAAATATCGGGTTTTCTTGAAGTAGGGAGCGAGTCTGCACCTATGATTTCTCATAATTACCACACACAACCCGAAAAGACAATGGACAATTTCGTACTTGATTATAATCGCTGGACATTTTTTCTCGTGCACTATCTACCAATGCAAACGTTTTTTCCTCACATAACAAAAGAATTTTTTCTTCCAAGTCCAGAAGCATTGAGATTACTGCAGTGGGGTTAGAAAAAACTAAATTCAACATTTTACGTCAGAACATCTTAAACAATCCACATCCCCCCTCGCAACCATCCCTCTATCTGTGTCCACTAACCCTTGAAACGGGTCGAACTACTAGATTACACTACTATTACAAATTTTCGTCTGACTCCATAGTGTTCACAACAGCAAGATCAACGATAGCTTTCTTCCGCAGTTGCGTCAACAAAAGTCCATAAAACAAACACAATTTCTATAATTTTGGTAGGATTTCGATTACTAGTATTCTCCAAAATTGTGAGATTGTAGGTTGTGATGGTACCCTAAGAAGTGCATCGTTTTCATCATATCGTACGGAAACGTAAAATTCTTTTAAAAAATTATCACTTCCCCAGTTTATTCATTTATTCGAAAATTACTTCCAAGCCCAATTGAAAATTTAGAAAATTAGCTCATGTGACAAACCAGAGCACAGCAACTGCCCGAGTATAGTTTCCATCCGATTTCTCGTGAACTATTCCATTATGATGAAGTAGAAATTACCAATTTCATTTTAAATCAAGTTCTGTCTTTCAAATTATTTACACGAAAAATCTAGTAACATAAATTGATTAATTGTATGTACTCCAAAATACTTTAAATATTATATTAAAAAAATTCTGTATACTTCAACTAATACACCAAAAGTAAATTCATAAATCGCTGGTTATTTTCACGCTGTAGTGATTTCAACAGTGATTCAGATCTATACCTGTATAAGTACCAGCGATCATTTTTAGTATGTTAATACGGATTTCCTTGAAAATTGTTACGAAGATTTGCTTAGTTTCGCCAAATCTTATAAAGACTAATATTCAACGAACATTTTACAAACAATAGGTAGGAAGGTATATTTGAAACATCGGTATTGGTCACTGTATTATGTATGAGAGGCTCCGGCAACACTCAAATATCATTTTAAAACATTGATTTTCGTGGTTTAAAAGGAAAACACTTCTTTCCTAGTTTAGAGTTTATTATTTTCCTGCTATACGCTTAACCATACGACTTAATCACTCGTATATATCAATGCAGAGGTCTTATGAGGTTTTACCAGGTGTTTTCGAATCAAGATACCGAGGTTGTTTAACCCAGTGTCTTCACTGCCAACACAAGACATCATACTGATTGACCGTTCACAAATTTCACTATGAATTATTGTGGAGACCAAATTAATTATTCATCGATAAGTTATGGGGGGTCGAGTTAGTTTGAAAGTTAGAAGTTAAGGTATTCAGTTTCATCGTAGATCAATATTATCAATAGCACGAATTTCAAAAGAAGGCTGAAGTTTCAAGTTAGTTTCAAGAGATCGTCAATCAGCAGAGGACAAAGATGTTGAAAGCAAGCGGAAGGGAGGTCGGAACGGCTTCAAAGAGGTGTTTACCATTCGAGTTCGGATACCACACATGCAAGACAAGAAGGGTGGATGTGTATGTATAGGTTGTATGCCTAGATCAATGGAACCGAACCGTTAACAACTTGTCCCGGGGAAACGTTATTTTAGGCCTCCTTCAGTTCAAGGTATTCACGGCGGAGTATAGTGGGGTTAGAGGTGCCGCGATCACCTCAAAACCACAACGCGGATGGTTTAGCAAAACAAGCTAATCAAGTGGTCAGCCTCAAGTTGGCCAACATAGCCTCCATAATTTGCTAACAATATCAGGCTGGCTTCAGAATACATGCTAAGGTAGTTTCCAAAGACAATTCACCTCAAAAATGTAAACGGAATCCAACAGGATCATCTACACTATTGACTAAGTTATATATGTTTGTAAGTAAGCGCATATTGATTGAAAAAAAAAATAAACTAAATAAAATCTGCTTAGGTCAGTATGATGCCGATTGACACCATTATTGCAATTTTCTTCCTATCAGTCCTTCTGGTCATCAGTTAGTCAGTTGTTCATGGCAATGGGACAACCCAATAAATTGATATGAACCGGATAATTTATGAGGATTAGTCTAACTTGAAAGTTTAGTTAGTTTAGTTTTTTTCCCAGAACTGATTGAATGGGTACAGTAGATCATAGTTAATTTTACTCTAGTCAGAGGGAGTATACGTGGGTTTCTGTCTATTAACGTAATATATCAGTACAGAAAAATGAAGCTATAATATTCCATGTAGCTGGAAAATTATTGAGCTCAAATTCGATCAATAACTAAAAGAAACTAAAACCATAGTGCCCAAAATGAATGATTTCAGTTGAAGCTATTTGAAACTTATCTAGTTTGAACTCAGCGTGAAGTCCTCCATGTATCTCGGATACGATGCACTTTTGGGCATTCAAAGCTTTAAAACTATATTTTAACGAGCATTACCTTTGTGACCATTTAAGGTAATTACGCAGCTAATTACGATCAACGGGCCTTGAGATATGATATATGATGATATTTTTCTAAAAGGTTGCAATTTTAAGAGTCCCATTTCTCTGTGAAATATCGACCTAAATGGATAGGAAAAGATAGTACCCCCTCTTTCATAAAGGTTGTATGAAATTTTCGATTTGTTTTAAGTTAGTCCAAACGGAGGCCGGTACCTTCAGTAGCATCGTTTTTCTCAAAATAAAAGCGAAAAATTGGGAAAACGAGTTCTGCAGTTTTGTGAAATATCACTTATTTTGACCATTTATGAATGTTTGACTGTTAAAAATAGCATTGAATCATATATAAACGTTTCAGGTTGCACGATGTATCAAAAACATCAAATTTTAGCAATGAGAAGCTAGTCATACTGAGCAAAAAAAAGCGTCAGGTTTGGTTTAGAGAAGGTAAAAGTTTAGCTTTTTTATATTGTTTGGTATGATTCCAAGAGTATGTCCCTAAATTTCCACTTGCGAACAACCGCCGCTCTCCCAAGGGTTCGGGAAGAGGAGGTAAAACTGCAATATCCCCCACTTTTTTCAGGGTTTAGCTCACAATTGTCCTAGTAGTTCTGCCAATCTTTAAATTCTTGAACTTTATTAAACTGGTGACACTTTAAGCGCAGGAACACTTGTTACACTTTAATTGAACGTTTTGTGTTACCAATATTATAATAAAAGCTTGTTCATCAGTATCGGCCACTTTTGAAAGATCTTATAAGAGCTTCGGCGCCACACAATGGAGACTCGGGATAAGCGATAGAACTCGTTCGGCGCAGGCAGGTAACCGTGGAAGCCGTGCAGTTCTGCGGGCTTCTCATCTCCGCAACCACAATGGTCGCTTTATCTGATGGAGCGCGGAAAAAGGCCTCAGTCAAGGACGCAAAACCCACAAGCTGGCTCCGTGTGTCTTTTCCATACCGTGGTCTTTGTCACGACCCTCAGACACAGTACAATAGCTGATTATTATAACTATGATTGCAGTGAAGTAGTTCGACAGATCTGCTGATAATTTTTTATTCTTCTTCGCTACCAATTTTACCTATGACTAAATCATAATAAAAACTCAAAGATGTAATCAAATTATTGGTAGAAGCCGTTTGCATAAACGTTATCGACAGGCAATTTATTAATATACGTACATGTCTAAAGTTATTATTCCAATTAGAGTTATGTTTCTTTCCAATACATTTATTTCCAACAAGTTTCTGACATGCAATCAGTATGGAATGACATTTTGTATATTATCATTGAAAATAGCTTTGCGATTCACGGTCGTGTTGACAACCCCCACTCCACACAATTATTTTGGGAGAAAGTCTATGTACTACACATATACATAATTCGCTAATCACAACGATTTCGCAATACCCGAATTGAAACGCACTCATACATCTACTGTGACTAGATTGTATCATACCTCTACGAAGTGCATTAATTTCATCTTAATCATCATCATTAATGTTTCACTCCTTGGCAACAGATGTAGGTACTTCATTCCAACCGCCAATTGACATCTTGACAGCCCGTGTCTCGCGGCCGTCCCATTTAAACTCACTTCTTACCGATCACCTTAATTGCTCTTGATGGTCCATTCAATCAGGGCACCTATTTATTTCCGCCCGTCCCAGCTACGTGACCATTTTCTCCTGCAGTTCGAATCCCTGCTGAGTATCTCTCTCAAATTCCAGAAACAACAAAGTAAACGAAACCTATTTTCTCTCGGTCTAGCAATAAAACACCAGTTTCTTGACATGATCATTTGAAGTAATTAATACTTTTCCAACCCACCAAAGATCTGTTATTTACAAACTCTATTATCTCATCATTACTTCCCGCTTGTTACAAATTATACCACTAGGTGTTCTGAGGTGGCAATGTAAACCTTGCATACCACTTTAGAAAGAGGCAAGTTATTAGCATATATATTTCATACTAATGAAACAGGTTTCCGGACCGTCTGGCCTTTGGAAGTCCAGGTACGAAGAGGGAGTGAGGGGCTCGGCCTCTGGCAAGTGTGATGACCCCCATCGCGTCGAAGGCTAGACAACAAAGGTGTCTTTTGACGCCCCTTGTTGACTCTTTGAAGTCGAGGAAAATAATCCATGGCCCTCGCCGTCCTTTCATGCACAGCGGTAGGTCCCCAGCATAGATCTACACATACGTGGTGCCCCCCCCCCCCCCCCCCCCATTTTACGGCGAAAAAAGCTGTTGCAGGAAACTAAATTCTGCGTAAAACCAACGCCACTTCAAGGAAGAACGGCACATGGCTTCACAAGGTGCAGTCAGAGAGAAGTAGATAATATGCACCACAGAAGGTGAAGATCGCCAATTATTGTCAAACTTTTGTCAGTCCAAGTGATTCGCCTGACGTGCTTAATTTTTGTGGTGTTCTTGCACAAAAACCAGTTTGTTAACTCCTTTTTTATTTATCATGAATTGATAAATATTCCTTTTTTTGGCACTTACAAAAGTGGCAGCAGACGTGGAAAGCCAGATTTCCCACTTTATTGCTGATTCTCCTAAGAAAAGAGACCCTTTGATCCTGCTTCATGACATGATGATGGGTAAATAAATAAATAATCAAGGATGAATAATCAGGCAAGAAATGACAGGAATAGGTTTTGAAATGCAAGCTGGAATTTGAAAAGTTTAGACTCAATAAAAAACTATTTTACGATTATTTTCCTATTTCTATATCCTACGCCCATATGTACTAATGAGAGGCAGGGAAAAATGAAAAATCGCCATAAATCGTGACTACATTCCTATGAGGTAGAGTTAGTTTCACTGCACTTTTGTTTTAATTTCCCAAAACACTTATTTCAACGAGTTTTTCAATTTTACAGTTATTTTTCTTCTCGTTGGCGCACAAATACTATTAAAAAAAAAAGAAAAAAAAAAAAAGTTAATAAAGCAGCTTTTTTTGAGACGGATTTCAATGAAAAGGTAGGGCTCACATCGCCCAATACACATCAATAAAGCTGTAGAGAAGTGTGACAACAACGTCAAAACCATGATCTCGAGTTCCCTTCTTAAATTATTCAAAGATAAGGTATCCCCATGTACTACAACTAAAAGGCGTGAGAAGAAACTTTCAACTTTGTGATAGGTCGCGAGGAAGACGCACTCTTTTGTTTCATACATAAACTGTCACAATCCGGTCGTTTGAGAAAAAAGAAAAACATCTGACAAGTTGGGTGCGGCTTACAGCTTCCTCGTTTCGTATCTTGAATGTATGTATCATTGAATTGCGAAAGCGGAAAAGAGTAGTAAATAAAAATGTAGCGTGAAAGGTCAAAATCGGTCAATTAAGGAATGAAAAAATTATGCTTAAAGTAACTTGCGTTTGCGCTTGCGCAGAATGAAATACCAAATGATTTGAGAACAATGAAACTGGTACGGAACCAGCACACGCACATTCCCTGACAATTTCATTAAAATCGGATGAAAACTATGGAAATTGAGGTCGTTACGAAGATTACACATTATCGCATGCGCAGCAGCTGTTAATGATACAATCATGTTGAAATTGATTTAGGATGATCAAACTATCATCCAAATTCGAGCGATATCGAACGACTGGGGTGAGAAAAGATATGCTTAGTGGAATTTACTTTTGCTCATGCGCAGAGCGGTGTATTGATTTAGCAACAATAAAACGGATAGGGGCACATCTACACCCCCTGAATTCCCCGCACAATTCCTGAAATTTTATCAATATCGGAAGAAAACTGTGGAAATTAAGCCTGTTACAAGGATTTGCGGACACGACACACACACACACACATACACAGAAAGACAGACACGGAACCAATGTTGTTCAGAATTGTCTAAAAACGAGTGGAAAGTTTGATTTTGGAGACAAACAATTTTCTTCCCTCAAAAGTGAAAATAATGCTTCCGCTACCCATAAGTGGACTCGGAAACAAAGCGATTAGAGATCCAATAATAGGGGTCTGTGAATAACGGGAAATTTCCCTAAGTACTCTATAGCACTTACCTAACTGTAGGAATGGGGATCCTACGATCCAAAGTAGGACATCCGAGTTCGGTGAGCCGCTGTTACATTGAAGAATCAAGTTGGAAATAGAAAATTTGCGGTCATGAACAGAGAGTCCATCGCCCACAAGAAAAATGCAAAGTTCCTAATCTTCTTAATCAGACACAGGGTGATGAGCTCGTCGAAGCACTTCAATCACCTTATCTTATCAGCTGTTACCGAGTCGGTGGAAAAAAACAAACACGCGGTAATAACCGTATTCCCATCACCATTGGTATTCTCAACAATACCGATTCTCCATTTGACTAACTCGGAGCGAATTGCAAAATTGCACCCGAATACCCAAGTTGTCAGCACAAACTTATAGAAAAAAGAAGAAAAAAGCTGCCTGGAGGGTAAATGAAACATGAACAAGTTTTATTTACACGGTTCGTAGCTTTGAAAGATATGAAGAGCTTCAGAGACCTCGACAGAATGCCTCTCACTGTTACCCTTCTGTCTCAAATAAGCTACATCCTAAATGCCAGCATGCTGTGTTAAATAGAAAATGAATCAGCTTCAAACCTTATCAGCTTATCAGCGTAGCTCTGTATCTAGTAATTCAGTGATTGTTTGGAAACTTTTGATACTGTTTAGTGACAAAGAAAGTATTTATTTGTCATCAGTGTGATTTGGGAAGTGCGCTACCATCGCTTTTCGTAGCTATACACACACACCATCTGGTTGTTTGAGGTTTCCATATTCTATCCAGGGAAAGTAAAACGTCACTTTCTGAATTAAAAAATCATACTAGTATATTCAAGGAAGCTCAGAAACTAAATGCTGACCTCTTTTAGGATGAGTAACAAATACAAACATCATCAGATATCTTCGGCTTCTTGACTTTTTGTACCGCAAATTTTAACAATTTCTGGAAGTTATGTCTAGGCCACACTCATGTCCATGTTCCCTGCTAGAATGTGATAAAGATGTCCACAAAAATTGTTTTTAATAGTGATAAAGAGGGGTCGATACATAGGAAAATTTAATGATGTTGGGTGCACATGCCACCACAAGAGCATTTACAAACATACATTTTCAGATATTTTTGATGAACATGATACATCATATCGGTACTTCCAATGGCACCCAATTGGTTTCACATTTAAAGGTAGATAATGGAAATGTTATAGGATTTGTCTGGAAGTCATATGCTGTACAAACTATTCAATCGATTTACGCAAAGAAAATTGTTACGAACGATTTGACTTTGCTATTTATCGAGAAAACTGGTTTATAATGGGGGTTTTAACCAAAATAAATCTTTGCCTCCCTACAAGTGTGTTGGCTGCATTTACCTGCCAGATCCCAACTGGAACGGGGTCTTCCTAGGAAATTCAGTTCACTGTTATTCACTCATTCCACTATTGGGTTAATCACTTACAGATTCCCAAATAGAAATTTGCAAAAAGTTCATATTTTATGGCCACTAAAAACTTGTATTTCAATGTAATTTCATAATGAAGAAACTTCGTAAAAGTTGAAAGCGCTCTGCCAATTCTTCGCATTTTACCATAAAATTATTGTGGCATAGTAAAGCACTTACAAAGAAATATGTAGGAGGAAATTCGATTTGATTAAATAAATGAAATTAAAAAAAAAAAAAAAAAGCATTTCTATGTTATTCGCTTTACGTAAAAGTTTTCAAGAAGTTTTTGGTGTTGAAAAACAAAGGTAAAGCATTCAAACGGCGCAAATTTTCAGGCAGTCAGACTTTTCACATCATCGTGAACATCCTCTGTAAAATCCTTAATCGCCTCGCCGGCAACGTGACTTTGCTAACGCTTATTAAGAACTAGCTTCCGAGGCGATTCTCGTTCTTGACAAATGCGTAACGGCAACATCTGTAAAGGTTTCACCATTATTTGAGAAGTTCACTAGAAACTTTCTAATAAGCTCTACTGCGAACTCAAACAAACTAAATCACTCGCAACGAAGTAGTGGAAACCCATTTCAATGAAGATAACAAAAGAGATAATGAAACCGTTAATGAATCCAGAAACAATTAGTTACAATGTCACTACGATTTCAACGTTTAGGATATCATCAGTAACAAAGAATAACCGTTATTTTATTGTTTATTGCTGATCATGACATAGCTGTAGAAATAAATCAAACATTGTAATTTTTTATTTCCAGGAAACAGACAACGTTTTCAATTTCTTACGTTTTCTTCAAGTTATATTGGCCTTTAGCTATACCAAACGAGATAGTACAAATCGGGATACCAGTAAAGATCAGCCATCCTCATGAATAATATTTCCGTATAACACATTTTACTTATGCAAGGTGTCCCAAAAGTAACCCCCCCTCTTCCCCCCCATAAATTTGTTCCACAATTTTGAGATATCGTTGTGAAATTTGGAGGGCTTTTTTGGGGTGCCTCATACTAAGTTTTAAACAAACAAAAATTAGGAGAAAATCCAGTATGGGGTACTTTGAAAAAAAAAGAAAAAAAAAGAAGCAATTTGCCACCTCATTTTAAAGAGTTTTTAGTACTGAACACTATGTACTGCAATATCTTATCTCATGATAATACCTTATCTGAAGGGTTAGACTGAAACTGATGAACTATTAATAAGCGCAATTTTTCCTAAAGATAGGTAGGTAGGTAATTTTGGAAAAAATCATGCAGCTTCTTGGTTCATCGGCTCTAATCTGAGAAATGAATAAGATATTGCAACTTCGGTTTCACCATGTTCAGGAGCAACAAATATTTAAAATGAGGTGTTATCGGAAAATAATGGAAAGAAATTTTTCGAATTAGGTACTCAGTACAACCTTAGCGTAGTCGAGAAACGTTTGTATTTTTTCTGATTTTTATTTGCTTTAAACTTAGTATTAGTACCATGTTTCACTTCGATATCTCTAAACTGTGGAAGAAAATTAGAGGGGGTTACTTTTGGGGCACCCTGTATGACTCATCATTAGTCATACCCGAATAGAACATAAAATAAATACAGTTTCAACTACATATTATAGTACGGTATTTTCGGGTTTTAGATTTACCTCGGCGCAAGATTCAAATGCACGTGATACCGTCCAACAGACTCGGTCTCATGTTCATTAGTGTTTATGAAAGCCTCGGGGCGACACAGCTGCGACCCCGGTTGGACCTACCGCAGTCTACCTGCCCCGCAGCCATCTCTGAAAGAGCCCGTGCATGGAGCGTGAACGAGTGAGCATGCTTTGCTCTCAAGATCTTCTTTTTCTCACTTCAATTACAAGAAGAGGACAGCGCACTATCTAATATTACACTTACACCGTAGTTCACAATAATAACGAGTAAATGAGTTGAAGTGTATGCTAGGATCAAACACAAACGTTTTAGTTATTTAGCGCCCCATAGTGTTTGTCCTGAAAATTTATTTAAAAAAAGTTAAACTAAAGGATTTTGCAGACGAAAAAAGAAAAAAATTCTTCAGCATCAAAGGTGGTAGGAAAAGGTCTGTAATTATAATATTTACATGGCTTAATCCTTTCTGGTTGGCTCCTAACAACGAAGAACGCACCAACGGAAAACTACTGAGTGGCATCCTGAGAATTGAATTTTGTAAGACACCTTAAAATTATTATTTACGTACCTTTCGGAGAAATCAGTCGTCACTAGCAAGTCCTACGAAAGGTACGTAAATTATAATTTTGTTACTACTAGCGGAAATAACCCTTTGGATTTCGTAAGTCGCCATCAAAGGGCTGAAATTGGTGATTCCAAACCCTCGGAGTTTCTTTCCTGATAGTGGAGTCCCTATCGAGGTTACATATTTAGGTAGTTGAAATGGATATGAGAAGTTCATCAGTTTCAACAATTCAAAACAAATATAAGATTTTTAGTGATTTTTTTTAGTAGTTTTTTAGTCAATTTTCAGCAAATATTGATGACATCCAAGTACATATTCCAGCACAATTTTGTGAATAACTTTTTTAATTTTCTATCTCATCGTTGATAAACTTCTTTCCACCAAATTCTGCTAAAAATATAAGACTAACAATTGATAGCCGTTTTTTTTTTTTTTTTTTTTTCATGCAATTTGTAGTGTTTTTTTTAGCACATTTTCTGAAATGAGAGCAATTTAATGTGCTGAACAAGTGCCGGCTAACGAAATCATCCTTTCATTAGAAAAGCTTGATTTTTTGGCGCGAGAACAAAATTTATCGTCTGGAATGACACACACATTTATGTAGGTAAATACATATGAAAAAGCGTTAAACTCTAGGATTTGTTTCAGGATGCATCAAAACGTATTTCAACGAAGAAAATGTTCAAATATACTAGCATTTATTTTTGTTTTTGAAAAATTTTATCTTAAAATTTTTCGAGCCATTGTAATAGTTTAATTTACAACAAAATTTTTCCTAAAACCCCGCGGGAACATACCTACCTGGTATTTTATGCGTGAGTTTTCTACCCCAAACAATCCACAGAATCGATCTTGCTCCCACTTGAGATTGCATAAACTAAAGCGGCCCCATTAATACATGACCAATATCATATTACGTGATATATTATAAAATGGGACCATAAATCGTTCACCAAAATTAGCACGTAAGTTTTGATGATTCTTAAAATAACAATTCATCATTAAAAACTCAAAATTATGAACATAAACATTAAAATAAGCTAAAAACTAAAACATAGTTGCCACCTAGTATTGAACGTTAACATTTTCACTTGGATATAATGAAGGTTGATAGGATGTATTTCGGCAGATTAGAACTTTTTTCCACCGAAACCCTTAGGTCGTACACTGAGGACCCCGAAAAAATTGTTAATCAATAAAATTAAAAAAAAAATCTAGACCTCACTCCCCATGTGGGTCTGGGCTCTAAATACAGGAATACATTTTGGAATCAGGGGCATTTATATGACTGTCTATACGCTAGTCCTTAGCTAGTTTTGGGGGAAGAATCGAACTTCTGGAACGACAAAAAATTGAAATATTAGTGGTTTCATTATCGAAGTTCTATGCTGTATAGATAACAGATAAAACGCCAAATTCAAGATCGAGTACGCCGATAACTTATGCAATTACAACCTGGACAAAAACTTAACTAATAAAGAAGATACTAGAAATGAATAAAATCAAAAGTATTGTGCGAAAATGATGGTGCAGACGGATTATCCAACGCTTAACCAAAGAGCCAGCTATATATATATATATATATATATATATATATATATATATATATATATATATATATATATATATATATATATATATATATATAATTATACGTGACAATGTACATGACCTTTTAAAACGCTGATGTTCAACTTTACATTTAGAACTAGGATTTTCGTTAGGATGAGAAATAGCCTCGTGAATTTAATATAAAGAAGAGACGGAGGGTTTTTGAGTGACAATTTAATTACCTTTTGCGTTGGCATCACGCACTCGACCTCTCGTTTTTCACATGGACCCTCGCCCTTGAAGTTTTTTCATTAAGAATAAATGCATGATAACTCGAGGCTCCAACCAAGTGACCACAAAGTAAAGTATAAATTTATATGTAGACCATAACATTTTCAATAACGAAAGAAATTAAATGATAACTTCAAACAGCAGCTAACACAATTTAAGCCGAGCTAGAAACCCACAGCTTTCAGGGGAAAACGCAAATCATTTTATGATATGCATAGTAGCAGGTCATTTTATGATATGCATAATAATTCCTCTATATAGAAAAACTATACATTCACTTTCTATTTCTTTTTAGCGAATTTTCGTAGAAAATAAAGGTACTGCAATGGCTCCAAAAATTTTAAGTTTGTTTGTGTGTGTGTACAAGTTGTCAGTGGCAGTGTCGATATGAAGCAGACCGGGCGGGCTAAGATAAATAAGTGTGACAGAAATGACCTCCGGCAAGTCATTTCCGAGCTAAAAGGAGTGGCGACCATCAATTTCATGGCCGCGACCATATCATGGCGCGGGGTGTGGAGCGGGAAAAGTGCCACGGAGTTACTCGAATTGGGCGTCTCAGCGGGAGTGCTCCGTGGTATCACCACCCGCGCCCTGAGCGGGTCTTACTTGAACTGGTGGTCATTTTATAGGGGCACTTCCTTTCATCCCACTCTTCCTCCTTATCCTTCTGCAACTTCCCTTATACCTAGAGCCAGCGTCGGGTAAACCTGGGCGTCCTTCTCACTTCTTTTATTTATTTATTTATTTTGGTGTGCCCCCTCCGCCTTTAAAGGGTTTCATTTAAAAAAAAAAAAAAAAAAAAAAAAAAGTTTGTGTGAGTGTCTTTGCAGACTAAGGATTGAGATAAGAAATCCGTTCCAGCGCCAAAAAACCAAGCTTTACAAATGAAAGGATGAGTTCGTTGACCAGCACTTTTTTAGCACAATAAATTGGTAAAATTCAAAAAATTTGCTAAAATTTCCCTAAAATGGCTCTAAACGACTAAAAATCATTAAATGTATATTTTAAGCATAATTTTAGTCAAAAAATGATCATCAACGATGAATTGGACCATTAAAAAAATCACTCACAAAATGAAGCTGAAAAATGTACTTAAATTTCATTCATATATTTGCTGAAAACCCGATAAAAATTTCAAGTTTAATTTGAATTGCAGAATATTATTTAGAACGAGTTGTTTAGCGATAAAATTAGTAATTAAAACTTCTTTACACTCGAAGAGTTCAAATTTCAAAACAATGTAATATAATATAGCTAATACAGTTTTTTACGAAAACTCGCTCATACGATCATAACTGGAACTTTTAACGTTTCATTTCAGAGAAATTTTATAGGGTATTCATTTTGAACGTAATCTGTTCTATAGTAATTATACATAGCAAATTCACAATTATATGTAAATTCAAATAATACCATTGTTTTGTAATGAAAATGTATGGGTACCTCACACACATGTAATCTGCACCTCGGACTCACCTGAAAAAAATGAAGAAAAAATTCGTAAATATCTATAAACCTCTTAATGGGCACATTATTGGATTATTATTTGCAATTTGTGTGGGCTCATGTTCCAAGAAACGTAGAATTGAAAAATCGGAAAAATATAATTGCATAATGAGGTATTGATTTGGTAACAATGAAACTGATACGGGACCGTCTACAACCTAACCCGCGCATTCTCTGACAATTTCATCGAAATCGGATGAAAACAGTGGAAATTCAAGTCGTTACCATATCACATAAGCGCATGAGCAGTAGCTATTAATGATACAATCATGTTGAAATTGATATGGGATGATCAAATCGTCATCTTTCAACTAACATCCAAATTTGAGCGAGATCGGACGAGTAGGGCTTGAAAAAATATAGAATAATGGAATTTATGTTTGCCCATGCGCAGAGGGAAGTTTTGATTTGGCAACAATGAAACTGACAGGAGCCCGCACATTCCCTGAAAATTTCCAGATCGGATAACAACTGTGGAAAATAAGCTTGTTACAACGATTCCATATTGGCGCATGCGCAGTAGCTATTAATGATACAATCAAGTTGAAATTGATATAAGATTATCAAATTGTCATCCCCCAAATATCATCCAAATCTGAGCGAGATCGGAAGACTAGGGTGTGAGAAAATGATGCTTGGTAGAATTTACGTTTGCGCATTCGCAGAGTAAGGTATCGAGTCATAATGATGAAACTGATAGGGAACCGTCCCCTAGACTGCACATCCCCTGAAAATTGCATCCAAATCGGACGAAAACTGTGGAAAATTAGCTCGTTACAAGGATTTGCGGACACACAACACACACACACACACACACAGAGAGAGAGAGAGAGAGAGAGAGAGAGAGAGAGAGAGAGAGAGAGAGAGAGAGAGAGAGAGAGAGAGAGAGAGAGAGAGAGAGAGAGAGATATGTGTGTATCCTTCCAGAGATAACTCCCTTAAGGATTGAGATAAAAATTCCGTTCTTGTGCCAAAAAAACTAGCCTGATGAGTTCGTTGGCCAGCAGTTTTTGAGCACATTAAATTGGCTGAATAAATCACTAAAAATAGAAAAAACGGCTGACAATTGTTAAATTTATATTTTTTAGCAGAATATTGCTCAAATAAAGTTTATTAACTATAAAATCGAACATTAAAAAATTTATGTACAAAATTATGCTGAAAAATGTACTTAAATATCCTTAAAATGTGCTAAAAAATCGATGAAAACTGCAAAAAAGTTAAAAATCTAAAATTTCTTTTGAATCGCATAATATTATTTAGAACGAGTTTTTCCCATAAAATTGGTAGTTAATATTTTCTTTTCCCTCAAAGTCTTTAATTTTCAAAACAATGTTCCATAATGTAGTACGATAATTTACGAAAATTCGCTCATACGATAATGCTGCATGACTGGAACTTTTTCGTCTTACATAATTACTAATGTTCATTGCTTTAAGATAAAATAAATCAGGCGAGTTCGCAGGATTAAATAATCATGATTAACAACTTAAACAATGTGAAAACCAATCACATCGGACTCACTAATATTCACCGGCGGGATCGAAATCGTAAAACACCCCGAAGGTGAGCCAGAGCAATCCGTTTGGGTACCAATGCCACACGCGCGAGCTTATGAAGATAATGAGATTAAGGGGAATATTGATAACTGGAATGACACGTTTTCCTAATTTACGACCCCCACCGAAAGCCCCAGAATGGGAAGTTTTATCTCTTCAAACCGATCGACTGGATTCATAAAGGCCCCGGATTCGGCGACGCCCATATAAACTCAGGTCGGGAAATCGTAGAGAGATTATAGGCGTGGAGGCACACACACACACTGAATCTAATCTCGTTCTGATTCGGTCTAACGTAGTAATTTCCAGAATCGTAAGATAGGTCCCTGATTCCAACACGCCTTGATTCCAACACTGGATATGGCGAATACCGAATGTTAAAACGATTTTCAAGAACTTGGTATTCACCAGGAGGAGAGCTCCTGCCACAAAGAGGTATGTACAAATAAAGGGAATCGTATTCGAGACGAGAACTAGATTTGCTAGAATGGGTGCTACTATAGTTTTGGGCAAGAACCTAGTCAATGGAATGCGTCCAGACTCGTTTACTCGTCTCAATATTTTCGTTAATGTGAAATCCAAATAGCGAATCTAGAAAATGAACGGATACGCTTAGAAATACGGGTATGTGCGCAGTTTTCATTTTACCTAATTAATAAAATTAATTTTAAAAATTAACTTTCAATTCATTATATATGGAGCATTGTTTTCTCTGTAAACTACGCGAATCCGAGTTTGCATTACCACAGCCGTAACAATGCAGTGAGTTTGATTTGGGAAAAGCTTTTGAAATTTTAGCGATCCAAACTGCAAACTTAATAACAACGAATCCCAGAATCATTTCACCAATCAATCAATAAAATCTTTATAGTTCTCAGGTTGGACACCTATTTAAATCTCTTCTCTTACTTCAAATTAGTAACCAACATTTTATAACATTACATTTTTGATCTATTATAGACATTTTACTTTATTTATTTTATATAAAATTATTTGACAGCAATTGGGGAAGTAATTTCAGAATTTTAATGTTGGAGTAGTCATATATATTGGAAGATCATTAAGAATTCTCTCTGCCTCCTCCTCTTGATACTACATTCAGTAGATACACTTCTGACAATCTGTCATTTCCTAAATATTTGATTACGTACACAGCTAATAGTTAACAATCACACATTACATGAGGTACTTAATCTCACCTCTGTTCCTATGTTTCTCAGAAAACAACAAGTATGTTGATATATTTTATCACCTAGTCCTCTATTTAAATAAAATTACAAACGGTTTCTATTGATTTTGCTGAGATTCTTCTTTAAAATACGGGAACCTAATAATAAGGTAATTCTAAGGACGATTTTGGTACAAACAAGTCCATAGTTAGATACAAATAATAATTATTGTACGAAGAGTTTGACAGACGCTCATACTCCTCGTATTTCGTCTTTTTAAACATATACTACGTTCCGACAGCAATCGCCCGTTTCTCTCTGATTTCCTTTGGATTTCGATTTCCACAAATATCATGCCAACTTAGTCTTTTATGTATTTGCTAAACTGTTTTCACAAGTATATTCGTCTACACAAGGCCCATTTACTATCGCTTTCATCAAGTAATTTCATCACAATAAAAAATATACAAAAGTGATAAAATGCAGGTGTGCTCTGAGATTTCAAAATCAGCGTATTACGTCAATTATTTTAATATTGAAAAACTGCAAATCTGTCTTGAAGGAGTATTAGCCTCTATATAGGTAGATAACCGTAAATGCAGGTAATTTTTTCCGAAAGCAAATTTCACGATCTCTTCTATCAGGATACATATTTTGTAGATGCAATACTTGACGAATTTCTTCAATTGTCTGTCAATGGTGATGTATAAAAAACAGATAAATAACAATAAAATAAAACATTGTGTTTTCACTGCAGTGTTCTTTTCAAACGTCTATCAGTTGACTAATTCCCGACGATTTCAAACTATGGAAAATTCAATAGTGGGAAAACGCAGAAAACGAGTTATTGGAATGGGGAATACATGCATATCTGCCAATACCGTTCAAGTTTACTTCGTTAGGTATGTAAACAAGACAGGCCCGTTTTGAGTTTTTTTTCCAGGTTGAAAGGAATAAATTTTACGAACGGCACCCAATGAGGTTTCACGAACGAAATTGAATGTAACATTGAACATGAATGTCGGGCCGGTCGATGTTTTCTCAGGAACACCATTTAAAAGCAACAACAGTTCACCTCATCGAGCAATTCCTTCATTCTTCTGTTTTGCACCGAAAATTCAAAAGCCACGGTTATTTTTCCAGCACTTCGGGGAGCCCCACAAAAGATAAACATTTACTTCATTTTACATCTGACAATTGAGAAAGCCAACGAAAAATAACTGGAACGGGAACCGCGATGAATATTACACATGGATCGATTTAGGCAAGCAGCAGGACACATTCAGTTTAGGTCGTTCGATCACGTTAGCAGAATAATATGTAGTTTTGATATTTTATTTCTTTACATTGGCAAATAGAATTGAAAAATGTTACTTGTTGTTATGGAAGTGTATCTTAGCATTTATCATCGTCGTTTGGAAAGCTCTTGATTTACCTAACTGTATCATGTTAACCACTACGCAGTACGTATGAGCGTGATTGTCTGAATAATAGGTGATCCTTCTCAGTTAATTTTCCAAACATGATTGCAAACACTATCAGACTGGAAAGAAACTTGGAAGTTGAAATTTGGTAGAGAGAACTCTCTGGGACATTAAAAGACGATTGAAATTATATATATCTAATAAATAAAACAGTGTGTTAATGTTTTTATGTTTTCGTTTGTTTGTTTATTTACAAAGGGATGTTAGAATTAATATATATAATACGAAAAATTCCGCACAGAATAGAAAGAGAAATTCTCTCAACGAGGGAAGGATGTGGTGGAGGGGGGGTGAAGACATAAAATGTCTCAATGTCTTGCAGACTCGTATGCAAGATTTTTAGTTGGTAGTTTACTAAAGGATTTAAGTATTATTTTGCCGGTTACCTCTTAATAGTTCGTCCCCTTTAATATATACCTACTTTAGATGGTGAATGCATTTAGATTGGTGGTTGAGTATGCGCAAACATAAGCTGTTTACGTTACCCCCAACTCCACATGCCCCCCGAAGACAAATTCTACCAATCAACTAAATTAAATCATAACTTGTTTAACCTCATTGGCAACGTTTTGATTGGCAACGACGTGTTTCCTCAAAAGCTATATTATTTCCTTAATAACCCAGCAACGTAGTTTTTCTATTCCTATTTTTTTTATTGTTGGTTACTCTCTTAGTCCAAATATGGAGTAATAAGTGGAGGTTTTACCCGCTCTACCAATCACAATAAGTTCGGTCTCAATCAAGTTCAATTTTATAATGTATTTATAATTTACGTTACCCATTAATTCACACAGTTCAGAGCATTGATTGCACGCGAAGAATTAGGAAAAGAACCATTTTAAAAACATTTATCGTCGTCTTAGGATTTATCGTCCTTTTATCAAGCGTGATAAAAATCACTCGCTCATTGCCTTTTGTTGAGGCAAATTTGCCAAGGTACATAATGAAACTGTGGCGTCACATTTTAGAATGTCATTCGTTATTTAATTTTTGATCACTCCGATTTACTAAATGATTCCAAATCACGTTGATGAAACGTGTTGAAGTAATTAATCCAATATAATATAGTTTCCAGTTTTCCCGCTTACCAAAAACACGCATTCTAATTTATAAAATATTATAAGCATTGATCACCTAAAAGTAGGAGACAGATTAATAGGTACATAGTACTTCACAAGCTGCCCATTGTCACCTACCTAGTCACTACAAAACTATTGCAATGGGTATAATCTAGAAAATAAATTTTCCTTCCTGGAATTAAATTCAAACATTTTTCGTTTTACTCGTAAATCATAAAATCATTCCTGTTGATTAGTCCTTGAAATTGAGATTCAACAGTCCTTTCGCCAAACATCAACCATCGTATAAAAAGAGATTAGTTTAAAAGACGCCACTGTTTGGCACTACAATGTTACACATCTTCAGAAAATGTACTTAAAACAACAACAAATTGTTGTAAACGACGGAACATGATTATAAATCGGGTGTTAATATTTTATAGCAAAATGTGATTAGTTTGATTTTATAGCAGAATATGAACCACACATACGAAGCCGTTAGTGCATGGAACTCAGTTTTATAGCACATAAATGAGGAAGTTCGTGACCTTCATTTCGAAATTCAGCTGAAAAAATTCTGCAAAGAAATTCCTCAGTAGTCGTAACAACAGTAGTCGTAAAAGAGGAACTTAAGTACTACCCCCTTTGAACTAAAATGAAATAGCTCATCGTGTTATGAAAATTATTGAATCCATTACGTATCTCTATTGAGTTTTAACTTCCTATTTACAATCCATATAGTCTTAATTTATCTACCCTCTCAACACAAAGTTTGGGCGGGATTGATTAAATTTCAAGCTGTTTTGTGCAGAAATGCCCAATAGATTTCGAACTTCATGTTTTCCATACACCAGCAAAGAAGCACTGGATTAGATGTCAAATTTTCTCATTGTTAAATTTAAAAAATACATAAATTAATTTTACGGAACAGACTCGTGGGTCTGTTTATCCATATATTTCTGTCAGGAATCGTCAATGGTTTTTCCTTATAAACATGCGTTATACAAGTAAATGTTCAGAAGACAGAAACCGGGAAGGCTTCTGGTGAACATAATCAAGTTCAAGTAATGTAAGGAAGCGAAATTTGAAATGCGCTTAAATCGCCAACGAAAACATCTGGTCTCGAAAGCCTCGAAATGTTATTTTAAAGGGTTCAACAGCCTAACTCGTAAAGAGAAAAAGAAAGGATGAAAGAAGACCAGACAATGAGATATTCAGAGACCGCCTTACAGATGTAAAACGGGGCATTTACAAACAATGGATTAAAAGAAGAAAAAAATTGATTTCGGCCGCGGCTTTGGAGGGTAGTAATGAGAAGACCATTCTGACCGGATCTGCAGGCAGTGTTTACAAAAAGGATTTTCGCCGAGGCAGCGGTCAAGCTTAAACTTGGAAATTCTGGTGGCCAAAATCAACAGTATGATTTGAATTGGGAAGAGTTGGTTTCCATCTAAATACACAATCGACACAGGGTAAAGCAAAACTTTCTAATTCCAACGAAATCCCCCGAGAATGTAAAATTGCGTACATTATAGGTATATTACAGCTGGCTAACCTGCGTACCGGACGTCATTGCGAAAGGGGAATGGGTATAGCTATGACAGAAAAGATGGTGGGTGGAAAAGTAAAGGTAATGAATGACCTACATTGTTGAGCGCACGTAAAACAATGAGCGATTTTCGCATCGGGATAGGTTTAACTATTGATCTTGGGATCAGGTTTAACACCAATGAGAAACCTACTCTGATCATACTTAATTCGAAATTTCTCGTGTGTTAGGGAAACGACAGATGGAAAGAGAATGAAATTACGTCGAGTGCAGATGAAGCTGAGAGTTTCTCCCAGGCGAAAGGCGGATTTTTCCATGGACATCATTTAGCATCCTTTCCTCTACGCACAGTCGATCAGCTAATAACCCACATTTCGAACATCTTCGGAGACCTCCATCAAAATTTTAGCTGAGGAATACGTAAAATATATTTTAAGACTGGTTGACAATAGTTGAACGTAAGAGACTTACGTTGCAAACAATGAGCATTACCCATGGGTGTGAAAAAGGTATTTTAACTATTTTTAAATGAAGACGATTCCACCCCCAGAAGTTTGGCATCGTCCGCACTCTCCTGCGATCAATAATTTTTCTTTCTATGACTTTTCAAAGTGTCGCGCACTGGAGACGTCGAAGCACCACTCCTGCCAGGGCGGGACCTCCCTGCCTACCAGTGTGACGTCGCCAGTACAAACTTTGAAAAATCATAGAAAGAAAACTACTCAACGTAGGAGAGTGCGGAAGAACCAAATTCCTTAGAATGGGATCTACTTTCATTTAAAAATATAAAATGAATACGTGGTTAACGCTCATTATTTTAGCTAGCCATTTCTTGATTTATTATATTCTGCATCGAACCATACTTGTCGGTCTAGATAGCGAACTTTTTAACCGGATGAAGAGGAGGTGATATCGTGTGAGGGAATTTCTATGCATTTCCACTGGCATTCCTATCTTCATACAACCCTCCAATTGTACTTGTTCGGAAACTTCTCATAAAGATATTATGTTTGGTTAAGGGAATAGATATCTACTTTTTATCTTTTATTAACGTAAAAAGAATTCGTAAACTATTGGGATAGCTAAATGAAACAGACTTACGTAATTGTACATTTAATAATTCGAGTCAAGTCATTTAACCATATTCAATTTATTTCGCATTGTCCCTTGTTAATTGAACTAGGAATCATCATTTCAAAGGCATTTCATTTCAACCATAGCATGAGATCAACTTGATGTTTCATAGCTAGGTTCAAAATTAGTAAAATAATGTTCGTGGGGTGCTGGTATTCCAACATTCAACACACTTGTAGGTATTTTCAGAATCTACAGTTCAACCTATTTTAACGAACGTGTGATAATAAATTTTAAAATTCTATTCTCCAAATTTTAGTTCTTACTAGGTTTTCAAGGATAACAAGTAATCGACTTAGGTATTCATCAAAATGAAAACATTTCGGTTATAAGACTGCGAAACGTTTGCATTTATGTTGCTGATATGAATCCATTAAGGAAGTTGAATTGGAATGAATACTGGAGCGAAAGGGGTGACCAAAGTATCAACAAGGGGAAATGTCTCATGTTCCTTAGATCCTTCTCCTCCTAGCGCTCCTAGTGGCGGATCTAATTAGTTCGAAGCCCTGTGTGATTCCCTTTCCACGAATTTGGAATTTTGAATGTCCATGACATGTCCTGAAGATGTTTCTTGTAACATGTTCTTGTCGTAAATCCGATCAGTATTTGAAAAACGACAGTGGGGAGGGAGAAACACAAATTAAGGACAGACATGCCTTCCTATTAAAGTTTTCTAGTAATGTTTTGGCCGTGAGAAGGAAATTACAGACAGAGAACAAAAATTGATCGGCAAGCTCTGAGACGCAAAAACGTAACTGGACTTCGAAGCATTTAGACTAGCAACAACAAAAAGCTTTCCCACCGTTGGTAGTGGAGGAGCGAAATTAGTTGAACTGTAGAATTGGATCAAATGTGGGTAGGTTTTTAAATTTCATACGATAATTTGGCTTGCGGCCAACCAGTGAACAACTCATCAACTTGTTAGTCTTCACGGTTTATTATGTGTTCGCTGTAGCGGTGACGAGCGCGGGATCCTATACTTTACCAGCGCTAGAAGGAATGTCATCAACGGCCCAAAACTCCTGCCATCAAACTTTTTATTGGAAGGCCTTTTGAGGGACCTCCTTCGCATAATTCTACTCCAGCGCAAAGTTTTAGAGAGCCAGTTAGAGATCTTGGACGAAAGGAGCCGTACCCTCATTAATTACCGTTTCCCTTCTTTCAAGTTATCTCCTTCAATTTATTGTCTTTCCGGAAGATCCTTGTGATTTCCATTCATCAACAGCTCTTCATTAAATCAGCAATCTATTGCTATGTCAGACGAAGACGACTGAACCACCAGTTTATAATGAGTTTTACTTGTTATTATCATTACGCTTAATGAAGGTACTCTTCCAACGATCATCATACATTTGTTCATCCAGGAACACGTTATGAACTACGTTTCTCACGAATAATAATACAAAAATAGTGAAATAACGATTCATGAATAGTGGATATCTTGACTATACAAAGAGCAATTATGAATTCTTAGATGGCTTTGAAGATGAGACAGACGGAAAACTATAAGTTATTATTATAATCTTACCATTCATTCATTTATATTTTGCCTTCCTTTCTTTTAATATGGGGCTTACTTAGCTTAGCTTACTTACTTAGCTTAGCTTACTTACTTAGCTCAATAAATTTAATCAAAACGGCAAAATCAAATTTTGAAAAAATATTTCAAAAACTAAAAACCGGACCGATGCGTCGTTTTCCCACCTAATCCGATTGTTCCACTTCCTTAATATTAGCTGAATATTGATAATAATTTTACTCGCTTTAGCTTGCTGCAAACAAGGTTGGCTCCAAGTCCACTGAAAACCTGGATATATTTGATTATAGCAGGTCCATTGGGCTTGATGATAACGACACCAGTTTTCTAGCTCTAGTCACTCAGCTGGGTCTTCTCCATTGATTGGCGAAGACAATGTCAGCAGCAGTAAGGGTAATCTCCCAGTTTGAGCCCCTAAGGATGAGAGAAGCTGGTTGCATAAAAATGGGACGCGGAAAGAGAGTGAGGAGAGAGAGAGAGAGTCAAATATCTATACTTCCTAGTCGATGCAGATCCTGGTATCTACGATCTGACAATAAGTAGTCAATACGAACGTGGGATATGCGTCATATTGGAGATACCACCACTATTTAATAACCACCCACTGTTGCATTGTGTAGATACCTCGCGAGGTATCAACAAGACGGAACCTTCTATTATCAAACCCAAAGGCCTTGACAGGTGAGTGGATACACCACTTGGGACACCAGGTGGGCAGCTGACGTGCTTTGCGATAAGAATCAATCAGAATTTTCTACACTAAGCCCGCCATACCTACATACATAGATTTCCATGAAATATACATATGATAGATGAGCTCAGATGTAGACACAATTCGTGTTAGAGTTCCAGACTTTTTTAGCCGACTTTCAGCACATTGCGTTTGCCTTTTCGCTCACGTAAGCAAAATAAAATGTGCATCTTCCAAAATCACAGAACAGGCAATGAAACAACAAATTTTCCCTCAGTAGACTATTTATTCAGAAAACGCTTGTTGTGCATGTCATGAATTCAGACGATAGATATTATGCGTAACTGAAATGAAAGATAAAATCACATTTTCTATCGCAAGGTAAAAACACGATCTGAACCATTTGCTAACGGAGAATAAAAATAATTGTGTAGTCTGATCCATCTTCCCGCAGCATAGTTAATCAAGTGTGAGAACAGAATTCCTTGACCAGAGCCCGTGCATAATGAATTTATTGTCTCGACTCTCATGCTCCAGATTAATGAAGGACACACCAATTTTTTTTCGTAATTTATGGGACAACAGGAGAACAAACAGAGCCTCTTGTAATTCCTCAGGCTTCTTTTTTTCTCATTGTTCATCAACTAATGAATTACCACCTATTTGCGTGCCCGAAAAATATACTCTTTTTTCCTTCTTACTACCTCAGGAAGCCACGTGCACTAAAACAGAGGGCAAAATTTTGATATTCATATTAGGTGGGCAAGACATTTAGTGAATTGTTGTTCGAATGGCATGATATCGAAATCCAGAACTTTAAAAGAAAAAATTGTAGAACCTTCTGTCTGATTCGTTGTTATTATTAAGTATTTTTATTTAATTTGAGCATTTAATTTGATCAACTTCAAGTTAATTAAGAAGTGTTTTAGTCTGATAACCGGATCTAGTAGTATTATAGTTAATTGTAAGGCATGTGTTTCAGAACAGAAAATTTCCAGATGTTTATTATTCAATTTTCAATGGCGTTATTGCCTATATATACATAGTCGTTCTAGGGGAGGACCCCAGTCCTAGTCTGAATTATCATCTCCAAATTCATACTATCTATTTAACGTTGAATTGAAAGATGAAGTTGAAAAAGTTTTACGAATGTAGGGTTTGATTTACAGCCTTAAAGAGTAAAATTATGATGATGATTTAGATGAAAAATAGTTTCTATAAAGAAGCCGATAGTACTTCACGATTTTGGCCTCATCTAAAAAGCATGGTTTTTTTAAACATGGAATCATGTTTTAGCGATGGATCCCCCGCCGAAAAATGAGACTATAAAGTGAGATGAAAGTAGCGCCAATAATTGTGATGATTTCCGCTTACAACCGAGTCGTTGCTAGGGATATGATACTTCGTCGTTTTTCATCCCACAAAATTCGTTGACCATTCGTTCGAAAGCTCTCGATTTATCCAACCATACTATATTAACTACTGCAAAGTGCGTGGCCAACAAGCTGAGTTATGAGCATGGTTATATGAATAATTGTTTACACACAGGTGATCATTCTCAATTATTGATGTTGTGAACATGATTGCAACCGCTTGTTAATTTCTGATGATTTCATTGAGCTGGTGTTTTGATTATGTGATTCATAGCAGGTGATCCGAATATTGCGAGAACGGTTTGATTTGTGAAGCGGTGGTTAAATCATTTTAATAGGTAATTTCTATACTTTACACCAGTGGTTCCCAACCTGTGGGCCGTGGATGCTGGTCAAAAATATAAAAATATATTTTAAAAAAAATATCATCTGAGTTTCAAAAATTAATATCGGAATAGAGATTGAAACAATTAAATTTAAACCATGCTCACTTGAGTGTTAGCAATAGCCAAATTATTAAATTGCATTTTTATAACAACTGAGTTTACTCTTTGCGCGTGTAAGATAGCCAGCGAAGGTGCGGTTTTCACTTGTCATACGTCAAGCAAGTCAACGCTCTTCTCCCTCTTACTCACTTCCCCTCCTCCGCGCTGTACGATTTTTGAAACTTTTAAAAATATTTATCTTGGCTACTTTTCTTGCACTGTTACTATACATTTTATTCTTTCCTACGAACTAGAACTAGAGCAGCAATTAAGCCTTTCACTGTTTTTTTAGGAAGTACTTCCCCAAAATTGATGATGAAATTCTTTGAATCAGGAATCCATTTGAAGGAGATAACTTGAAAAAAATGAAAATGTCTTCGAGTGAAGAAGACTCGGCAATTGAACTGTCATGTGACCAGACTCTAGCATCGTTTTTTAAAACAATTCCATTAGTTCCGTTTTGGATTAAAGTTCGCGAAGAATATCCGGCAATCGGCAAAATTGCACTGAAGCATGATGGGGTTTTCCAGAATATATTTATGTGAACATGCCTTTTCAACATTGGTTTTTTTGAAAAATAAGTACAGGAACAAACTGAATGTTGAAAGCGATTTAAGACTAAAACTGTCCAGTTTCAATCCTGACATTGATTCACTCGTGGGAGAAAAACAATGTCATAAATCCCCATTGAGTTTTTTTTTTTTTACTTCGACCACTTGTATATAAAATTGTTTTTCATCATGTAACAACTAAAAGTGAATAAAGTACAGGTGTTTTCTTTGCAAATACTTGAGATATTTTTTCCCCTTGTACATATCTTTTACCAATTACTAACATGTTATATATATATATAACAGTGGTCAGTATATATATATATATATATATATATATATTTATATATATATATATATATATATATATATATATATATATATTTTTATATATATATATGGGCCTCAAAGCTTTATTTTAAAAATAGTTGGGCCTCACAATTAAAAAGGTTGGGAACCGCTGCTTTACACTATAGGAAGCTGTAATTTCGTATGTAGCCTCTTTAGCCTCTTTCTATAATAAAGTGAATGTTTACTCGCGAGTTTCTATTAGGAGATCATCATCTCACAAGAGCTCAATCGTCGTGATCATTTCTATAATAAAGTGAATGTTTACTCGCGAGTTTCTATAAGGAGATCATCATCTCACAAGAGCTCAATCGTCGTGATCATTTCTATAATAAAGTGAGAGCGAGGAGCTAAAACATGATTCCATGTTTTTTACATTTTAGCAGTCAGGCTCAAAGTAAAAACATCCGGGGGGGTCCAGGGGCGGAGCCCCTAGCGAGGCCCGAAGGGCCGAGTTTACAAACAAATGTGTTTACTAATAATGTATATAAAACATGGTACTAAATTCGTATCTGCACAATTTCGTGAGCAAAATTTTACTATAGCTATTCGAAAAGAGTCAGATTGGAGGGTAGAACATTGTTTTTACAATAGATTAAATTAATGGACAAAACTATTTACTATTATGAAAATTCAGAGGTGGAAATCTCTGTAATATGACCATCTCCATGAACAACAAGTACACAGTTTATTTTTCCCTTACCGTCTGATAACAATACCACTGTTTCTTTTCACATCTAAGTAAGGAGAAGTGATTATTTTACTAAATCAGTTTTTACACATTGTGGGCGTTGTAGAGTGGATTGCTGCATTCATCTTTAATGACAGCCTACCAACCTAGTCAATAGTATCAGAGTTGGGCCGAACCAGCACGAATTATTGTTTTTCTGATGTCCCTAAGCTAAAATGTTAGAATCTTCTAATATATAGAGATGTATCACAACGAAACATCGTTAAGGAAATTAACTGTGGTATTCAAGTTGCACGGTTATTTGAAGAACTTACCTAAAAACATGTAAAGATCTTACAAATCAAACATTTTACCACTTTTGTCAAGTAAATTCAAATTCGACTGGTGGATTCGACGTGAACTTAGTTTATGAACAAACGTGTATATTAAATATCTCAAAATTCAAACACAGAAAGTTTCCGAAAATTCTTGTAGATTGTTGTAGCCCACGTATGAGAGCGGGTTTAATAACAATCCCTCGCCAACTTTATTCTTCAGGGATGTAAGGAATGGAAGGAATGAGACTGGTAGAATCGTTCAGCCTTCCCTGGAGAAACTATAGAAAAGAGAACCTCTCAGCTTGGTACTAAGATTACTTCGCGCTTTCAAAGTTAGCAACGACAATAATGTTGAATTTTTAATCGCCACATGAGACTTAAACATGGAAAACACATATAGGGTTAGTAACGATACGCCATTCGTTGAGAAATTAAAGTTAAAATGTTCAACAACAAAAATACTTTTTTAAAACCTTTTTCCAGGCAGATTGCCGGAAATTTTTTCAAAACGTTCAAACATTATCTTAAATGGTCGGGAAGCGCTTGGGACGTGAATGTATATATTCTGTTCAGCAAAGCACAATTCAATTTTATTAATTTTAATTTTTTTACTTTTTTAAAAGAGTTGCGAACTCTTATTATTATCATTCTTAAGTAAGAAGGACTCAGTTTTATGACGGCCAGCCGGGCCCGCAACAACCAATTGAAATTTCATTATGAAACTGATTTCAATTTTGAATATGATTTCAACTTGGTACACATATATTCCTATCATTGTCCTAGTCAGTGTGTAGGAGAATGCATTTATCTGTTTTGTTGGTATTTAGTAAAGAAAAATGCTTCCCTCCGAAATCAAAAATCCAACATGTAGTCCAAAAAATCCAACAAGTTGTTAGCCTTCCTGAACAATTTTTATTCGTGCAAGGCAGAGTGAGGGATTGAGTCGATTCAACTTTTGGTTTATTATTTTCAATATGAACTCTTTTAATCGACCAAGGAAAAACAATTTTTTTTTACTTTTCAAGATGCTTAAAATCGAAAAATTGAATAAAAAAATTCGTCCGTCCGCCGTCTGCGGCATTTCTCCGAAAATAATATACCAAACTTGTGTTAAAAATCACATTTGGGGTCTAGATGGTCCTAGAACTCGGAATCAATTTTTATCAACCCTACAGGGTTGTATTAAAGGGCTAAACATTCAAAAATCGAGATCTCGAAAGCTTTCTAAGTAACAGTAACAATTTTCTCCAGATCTTCCAGTTGGAGTGTGGGATGAGGCCGCTTTTGTGGACCTCCTTTGTCAGGTCCAAAGAAGGACCGCGCTAGTGCTAGTAATAGGAGATTTTAACATTCATAACACCTTACGGGACTGTGACAATACCACAACGCAGGGAGCCACTGCTGAAGCCACGTTCAGAGAGTTGGATCTCCTCCTCCTGATCGATGGCCGTCCAACATACTTGTCGCCTATCTATGTTCGATGTCTGCAATTTACCGCCGGACCTTCTTCACTCTTCCCCATCAATATTGATCCAGGAAGTCGACATTTACCTTTTAGACCACTCCCACACTGAATGATGCTGCACGTCATCTCAGTGGAAACATTGAGGATGACGTTACCAACTTCACCTCTGCTATCCTTGAAACAGCATCAGCTGCTATCCCAAAAACTGACCCCACTAAGGGACGCGATCATGTCCCATGGTGGAATAGGAAAGTGCGAGAAGCTAACAAAGCCAAACGTCAGGAATTGAATAGATTCCGCCGAAAACGTACAACTGAAAATTACGCTATATTCAAGCGAGCCAGAGCGCATGAGCGCCAGCTCAAGCGTAAGGCCCATGTCAGCTCCTTTCGCTCACGCCAGTGAAATTAAGGGTGGTACTCCTCCTAAAGATTTAAGGCGGAAGGTGCGTGCAATGAAGGGTCTCCCGCCACCAACTATTCCATCTATCACCGCACCTCAGTGTGAAGTGGCTCAGCAACCCAAGCAAGTTTCTGACATATTGGCTTCTCATTATACCCATGCGTTCAATGATGAAGCGTACCAGGATGACTTTAGGTGACACAAAGCGGAGGTTGAGATGGCACCTCTCCTTCAGCTCGCGCCGTCGTCCATTCCCTCAATTGATATACCATTCACAATGGGTGAACTTGAGAGAGCAATGAAGAAATCGAACAAGACTGCCCCTGGGCTTTCAATTCTAAATGAAATTTTTTTTCAAAACTGAAGAATTATTATCAGAATAAATCTGAAATAATTAAATCTGTAGTAAATTAAAGTAATTAATGAAGTAAATTGAAGTAATTAAATCTGATAAGTAACCTCAACACAACACAAACAATCGCGTGATTCGGGAGAGGATGGACGGTCCCACGGTGCGGCCGGACGATTTCACGCTGTAAACTTCAGTGCATAGCATAGGAAGCCGATCGCATGGATTGCCAGCCAGCCTCGCCTGTCGCATCGCAAGTACGACGCACGCATTTGAAGTCTACGTGGGGCACAGAGCGTAATTCTGAAAATATTCACCTTGCCGTTTGAGGGATAAACCTTCGAACATCATTATCTACGTACTGCGTACGTTCTACGTACTGTGGAACATCACTATCTAACGATAAGTATACTAAGACGCAGGTTGGAAAACCGTTGAAATAATGATTAGGCTATCACAGTTATAATAAACTCGATTTTTATACTTTGCTTGTTTTTAAAAAAAATAACCCATGAAAAAAGTAGCAGAAAAACTTTCTCCGCCAATTAAACGTGACTATTGAAGATGCAATTATTTAGATGTGATGATATCACATACCAAATTAAATAACCATATTAAAATAGTTAAGAGAAAATGTGGAGTACCCGTTAAAATTATTTGGTGAGATTAGATACCTACATTTACGGATTTTTAACAGATTAGTATAAGGTGTGGTCAACGAGCAGAAATAAAACAAATCAACTACATTAATCTCTTTAGATTAATTTAATCTTATAAAGTACATTCTGGATCTGATCGATCTGAATCGTAAAGCTAGGATAAGAGAGGCCGTGGCTTCGTAAACGCCAATCCTAGCTTGTTATGACTGCGGGAATCAATATGAATTTCCCAGACCACTGGAGTCTCAAAGGCGTAACATTTTAACCGAGTCCGGTCCCTAGGTTCTCACGTGACCAAGCTCCGGGCCTCCGGGTTAAGTTATAGCCCATAAATCCGTTCGGAGATGAAGAAGAAAACGCAAAAAAAAAGAAAAGCTACAAAAAAGTCAAAGGCCCAACAGATTGCGCCCTTTTGCTGCAAGACGGTAAAGGTATGGAGGTTTTATCACCGCCTCGCCATCTCCTTAGCTTTCTCTCTCAGCGAGGGCAGGGCCGCTGGCAACGTCGCCTATGCACCATTGCAGCGCGAGTATCCAAGTGTTGATCAAAGACTGCCTACTGCATACAATGGTCGAGTCGCGGATGCAGGTAAATCATTCGTTTCACCTCCCAGAAACCGATCTGCGTGCGTCATATTCTCTCTGACTATAACGGTATTGAGAAGAACAGCTGTTTTGTTTCCCATATTAATTGCATTTCTCCCCTGAACCAACAATAATAACTGTCATCGGTTAAAGCAAAAACATCCCGGTATAGATCAAGAGTCAACAGTACTGCCAAAAATTACTTTATATGCCAGCCTTCTGTACATAGCTCCATAATACCTATCAATCGAGCATCTATAAAATAAACCATCCATTCATTTTCATTTACATAACCCTTTCTACGATTCACTGGTGAACGAATTATTTTCTACAGAAAATGCAGTGAGAACCAGATATGTTAATGAGACAAAATCGTTTAATTCGATAAGTGCCAGTGTGAATATATCTCAAACCAAAATAATTGTAAAACTTATTTCGAGACAACATAGTTTGATTAAAAATACAAGAGGACATTTTACCACAACGTTCTAATAATTAGATAATTATTATCTATTAATTATAATTCTCAAATGATCAAAATTTGATGTAATGCATGTCAACTTTTGGAATTAATTTTTAGACTCTTATTTCCTGTTATCTGTTCCAAAATCTGGAACTTCACATTCGATCCAGAGAAGTATCAATGGAGTATCAGCATCAAAAAATGAATGTTTTCAACCATAAATTCTGCTTTTAAATACAATAATACATGGTATTCTGTACACTGTACATGTGAAACATGCGCCCCAAAATCCTTGGGTTCATCAAAGTTGGTATTACTGAGAGTAAATGTTTCTCTTCAGTTTAATTCGTAACGTTTTCACCTACTATTGAATAATATTTTACGCGGTGAGTCAGGATTAACCAATATTGGTCTACCTCTGTGAATAATTGACTCATATTCTTATTACGGTGATGATTTGGATGACGGATTTGCAGGTCCACATCGAATTTCCTTCCGCCTTTTCAAGAAGTTGACGAGGATACCCTAGAAAAAGAATCAACACTTCTCGATTGTATGAGGACTCGACGCACCACAAAACGACGGAAGTTCACATTCAGAAGGTAAAAGGAAGTTCCTGAGTTTGATAAAGATATCCTTGATACGGATTATAACGCCTGTCATATTAACTAATTCATTCACTGATACTTCCAGTTTTTAGGGTTTATGTTTCCCCATCCAGACATATTGGGCAAGTCTCAAATAAAACAGCAGAAACATCTACCTCTGATATGTATTTCAATGATTGATTATACTTCGAAATATTATTTTACTACTTAAACTGTTTTTATTGGAAAATTTAGCAAGATTCAAATTTTTCATCAGTTTTATCTTACCAGTAGATCGCTGAAATTCTTGAAAGGTCAGAGTGAACTAGATTATAATAACATCAATGGAGAAACATTTTAGTAAAGCATCAACAATATTTGTGCAATAGCAGCTATACTGTCCTAAAATCATAAAAGTTCGTTCCGATCACATTCAGACCTGAGTCCTGTAACATTGATCCCCATCCCGTCTAAAAGGTTTGCACACATCAGAGATAAGACGAGCCCGTTTCCTGCGGATCAGCATCATCAAGAGACCGCGTTCTTGCGACATAACGATTGTCGATTGAAGAGGTCGAGTTTGAGCGTAAAGGCCAACCAGTTCTTGTTGCGGAGAATCTGCATGCGTTCAATGCCACTGTCGAGTTCAATCCTATTACGGTAGAAGGAGGTGGAATTAGGAATGTCGCCTCTTCAAGTGATTAAATTGAATTTTGAAAGAAATTAATTGTAATAACTGTACTATAAATGATATTGATTTCATAATCGTAGTAATAATCGATACGAAACCCCTAAAACCGGTTGCCAAAGGAAAATGGATAAATGTTGTTGAACACCGGTTCATTATTTTGATTTATTATTTTCACTATTAAACCTTTGTAAATAATATAATAAATACCCCCCCCCCCCCCCCCCCCGATATTGGTTTAATAAGATACATAGAAATACGTATCTTAATGTTCGATGTTTCAGGAAAAGTAGAATCCGAGATTCGAATTACAAAAAAAAATCCGACTGTCAGTAGTTCGCATCTTTTCTCGGAAACTACAGGACCAAACATAAAATTAGACTCAAAAATCGTACATCGGCCGAGATTTGTGCCAGTAACATGGCATCAGTTTGATCAACCCTAAATGATAGAACTGAAGGGCTGAAATATTAAAAAATAGAAATCTCGAACTCATTGGGAATATGAGTCGTTTTTTGTTGTTGTCATTTATAGACACCATCCCAAAGAATCGGATGAAACCACCCGGGTCGCTGTACATTGATCCATTTGCTCTCAAAAAATCAGCAACATGGGAGCCAATCATAACTGTTGGAACATAGTAAACATCACCTAATAAACAACAACGAACGCATGAGCTCATATAATGCCCATGGAATTCTCTCTTCAAGGAACCGAGTTTGTTATAACTCTTGTCACCTACAGATGGACTAGTGAAGATAAGGTAGGTGATTTATTTTCTCTCATTAATTTCAGTTGGTGGTTACCTAAGTCAACATTGATATACTTAGATAAGAGGGACTTGTAAAGTGGAGATGATTTATTCAATTGCAATATTTTTTTCTCGGAAGGTGCCAACATCAACGTAGGCATAGTGATGACAAAGTCATCGTTTGGTCCGACCTTCATAGCATTGCGTTGCGCAAATCGGTTAATGAAGTGGGACCCATAAGACCAATTTCTTTCTTAACCAACCTACGGCGCTGACATTTAAATGGAGCTCCTTTGGGATATCCTGTATACAACTGCAACGGATGGATGGACGCTGATCAGTTAAGGGGCCTTTCAGATTAATTTTTTTCCTAGTCAAAATACGGTGCTCACTTTCAAGGTGGAGGTCCACTGTGACGCCGAGAAAACAATTACGAGGTATGGAGGTGCACTGAAAAGCTGAGGTCTCAGAGGTCAGGTGATGAAATTGGAAATACAGCGCCTCGGAATACCTTCAAAACAGTGCTACGATATATATATGGAAAACCACATCATCTTATGGTCTTCTGAGGCTGATTTCTTGTCTAATCGGATTTAAATACATTGATCAATTGTAATAGAAGATATTTATGAACGGGCCGTTATCGATTGGGCCCAAATCCTTCATTAGGTGGGGCATGTACCTGGAATGTGATCCTCCCTGTCCCTTCAGAATAACTCTTTAGGGCCCCATCTCACAGAACTGAAAGTACTCATTTGGGCCTCCCATCTCACAGAACTCTTCTCGGCCCCAAGTTTTGACACAGGGCAAATAAACCGAGTACGACAGACTGTCCTTTTCTTTTCTATTTTACTGGCCAATAAATTTTAAGAATTCCTTGTTTTTCACTTCGCTTTAGCATTGCGGCAATCTTGTTTCTGTAGGGCGGTGCTATTAAGGCGAATGTAATTTTCGTTCTGGAAAGCAAAAGTACGTCGGTGAATAATTCAATGGACAGCCCAAACCGCTGAACCGCCCTCTACCATCAGCACTGACCTACGTGGCCGACTGCGATGAGACGCGGGGCCCAAAAGAGTACTTTGAACGACCCGTGTTTTGACGCTACATTAATTACTCGCACCTCGTCCCCTCCTTGATTAGCCGGATTAGTGCCCAATCGAGTACTGCCCTTATGAACATTCACTAAAAAGTGTAAAATTCAGGGGTCATAACGCTGTGAACGAGTGAACCCTTTTACGAGGCGCAATGAGTCGAGATTAGATGATGTACTTAGGCAGGGTTTAACAAGGCTAAAACCATTGATCTGCGTAAATGGGCTATTTAATACGAAAATAATAAAACTTATAAGTAATAATTTGCACCGTTTTCATGTTAATATAACCTAATGTACAGATACTTTGTATTTGTTTAATTTTTCATTCATGAACCTGTGTAATAGACGAAGAAAGTTTTTTTAAACATTCGCCGAAATTTGGTAGATTCCAAAAATCGAATTGAAAAAATCTGACCGTCCGACATAAGCCGTCTGAAGCTTTTCTCCAAAACTAGTGGTTTTTTTAGTTGTTTTAAAGAAAATCTCTAGACGGATCTCCCCCCCTCCACCCGTTTTTTGGATTCTACTCTTCCTAAAACGTAAATCAAAAATTTCTAGGTGAGTTCAAAAATGTTTTAAAAAAATAGCAAGTACCAATGTAGTAGGTACGACTAAACGTTCTAACGTAGCAATGTACCAATCTACTTCCGAAATTACAATTACAGTACCTAACCATGTTCTTCAACAGTCGCCTTCAGTTATCGCTAGAGTCTGTCACAATAAACAATTACAGCCTGAAAACAATATTGTCCATATTGAGAGGAAAATACCAGATAGTACAAGGTGCAGTTTGAAACCACGTTCCAGGAACTGCTGCATCATCAACTAGGTACCTATTTCAGGAAATCTACTTTTGGGGGTCTGAAAATATCTGTTAGTCGTGGAGAGAGATTTTCCCGCAGTAGAATCAACAACAATTTCCTTGCCAAGAGTACGAATGAATGTAAGTTTCCAAGCAATGCAGTTTTCAACACCTACAGCTGTTTGTGACAGTGCCAACTTATTGGCGTCTCGGGTACAGGGGCAGAATATATATTACATTTGAGGCCGACCATTCTTTGTGGTAACACCTCAGATCTGGCAAACGTCCAGAGGGATAAGGGGGGATCAAACAAAGAAACTATTCCGCTGAATAATCAAAAGAAATTGCCCCCAACATTCAAAGGAATCCCGTATTCTTGAGGGAGGTTTAACATACTAGACTAGGCACGAAGAGGACCTAGCAATTCATGAGCATAAATGATGAGCTATCAATCTCAAAGAGATAATAATGCAAACTATGACTCAAAGATTTAATATTTCTGTATTATATCGCCTTTCTACGCAATCATTATTATTAACCATAGTTATTATTAAACCCCAGATCTATATAGTAAATGATCAAATCTGAAGCATCAGGCATTCCAATCTAGTCGAAATTGTGGAATTATGGCTGTGGCAAGGAAATGTGGACACACAGATGGACGGAAGGCCAGATAGACACAAAACCAAATTTGTTCAGGAGGCAAAATCTCGCAAAATCCGAGTGGAAATTTTGATTTTGAAACACACAATTTTTTTTCTTTTAGAAAGTGAAAACAAAGCTTCCGCTAGACAAGCCGAATTTATGGCAGTTTGATAAGGTATCTAAACTTCCGTGAATAGATAACATACTTATGCAGTAGTGATGTGTTATATAAACTAGCTCACACTTTAACGTTGAGTTTATCGGGGGTTGTAAATAACCACATTCATAAACGCGTAATGTTCATGACCGATTGAACGACGAAACGAAGGGAGATTCTCTTATTATGCTCGTGGCTTGATAGAACGTGGGGGATTCACAGTGAAAGCAAAAAGCAATCAAGTGTTATTGCGTGGGTTATTGCCGTTAAATAGCGATTATCACTTCATTGGATAAGCTATCTGCCAACCTAATGTTGACCCTTCGAAACGAATCCACTTCATCTATGAAATTGAAGTGGAGAGTAACAAAAACCAATAGGAGACCACCAATATAAGAGTCAGAGTTGTTTGTATGACTACGATGAAGTTTACGCATATTTCAACGAACTTCAAGCAATAGATTTTGAGTTGTTTGTAGCATACAAAAAAGGGTGGAAGTGAGTACGGAGCTCTTCCTAAAGTTCATCAGGTAAAAATTTATTACGCTTTCAACCAACCGGTTTCGCCAAGAGGGGCCTCGTCGGGACATCAGTGGGTATCGCAGAAAATCGTATCGTTTATCCCCATATTATTTTCGAGTCTGCAAGGGAACGGAAGCTTTGTTTTCAATTTCGAAATGAAAAAAAAATGTGTGCACCAAAATCAAAATTTCCACTTGCATTTTGCGTTTCATGGCCTCCTGAACAAATCTGGTATCGTGTCTGTCTGTCCGTCCGTCTATCTGTCCACATTTCCTTGCCCCAGCAATAACTTCCTATGATCGAATCAGCTGTACGCTGTGCGCATGCGCGAGCGTTTGTCTGTCTATATTTCCTTGCCACAGCCATAACCCCCACATTTTCGATTGGATTTTAATGAAATTTTCAGGTGTAGTGTGGGTTTAGCCCTAGATGGTCCCCACGTCCGCAAGTTTCATTATGATTGAATCAGCGGTACGCTCTGCGCATGCGTGAACGTAATTTTATTTTGATGGTCATAAGTCGGCCAATGTTGAGCAGATTTTAGTCAGGGTTTCAGGGATTATGCGGGGAAGGCCTCGAGGTCCCTTACGAAATTCATCATGATGGAATCAGCGGTACGCTGTGTGCATGCGCGAGCGTTTGTCTTTCTATATTTCCTTGCTACAGCCATAACTTTCACAATTTTGATCGGATTTCAATGAAATTTTCAGAAATAGTGTGGAATTAGCCCTAGATGGTCCCCTATCAGTTTCATTGTGATTGAATCAGCGATACGCTCAGCGCATGCGTGCGCGTAATTTTCTTGTGACAGTCATAAGTCGTTTCGGTTGCCCAGCACTTCTTCGTCATGATCATGTGAACCGATCATTTGAAAATGTAATGGTGGCATACTGTGAAGGCCACGAGAAAGCTTTTGTGCCATGACCTTGACAGTGTATTTTCATCTGAGGTGTTATGTTGGCCTATATTGTTGTATATCCATAGGTAGTATCATTTTTAGTATCGAAATGTGCAATTAAAGAATGTGTAGCCAATGGGAGAAAAAAAGAGCGCTCCCATGTGCTTTTATATCCCATTTTTCATCATAACCACTTTTTCACGTGATCATTTTTCTTCTTTTTTTTTATAGCACATCCTCTTGGTCTATTATTTTCAATAATGAACCTTTGTAATCGACCAAGAAATAACATTTTATTCCCCCCTCCTCCTCCTCCTCAAAATCAGTTGGTTTAAGTTTCAAGATGCGTAGAATCAATCGTCCGTCCGCCAACCAGACATTATTCCCAAAACTACTGCACCAAAGTTCATGAAATTTGGCTCGAAAATCATATATCGGTCAGAGGATATAGCAAAAATCGTCTTGCAACTACAACGCTCGTAACAGCTGATATAATTCCAATGAAATTTTCACTTCATAACCGGATTTATTATAACTTTTGTAACCCGTTAGTGAACTTCTGAAGCTTAGGTAGGTGATGATTGACTTTAAGTTGGCAGGTCAATTCTTGTTAAATGCTAGAAAAGCGTAGGTGTTGTGTTACTTGATTTAATTAATTTCTCTTCGTTAGGTACACCTATGCAGACATATTTAGATACCTAATGTATAATAGACTTCGTTTAATAATTATAGACAGGTCTTCTATGTAGAAGAATCCAATACAGAAATTGCAACGTTTTTCCTTTTTGCAATAATATACACCAACATGTCACCTCAGAAGAATATATGAGGATAAGGAAAACAATTTCATACAATACCCACTGATGTCCAGGTGAGGCTACTCCGCAAAACCGGTTCACAGAAATCATAATAAATCTCTAACTGGAAACTTTTGGGGACTCTGCCGACTCTCTTCCACCCTCGACCTCCTCCACATTGTAAAAGGAAAAAATAACTAACAATACCTACGAATGTTTGTACATTGTAAACCGTAAGAAACTGTAAAACATCGTAAAATTGATCACACTAATTTCCCCAAATTTATGAAGCTTACATTTGTGTTTTCCTGAGTAAAATAATTGTTATCGAAGTTATTTCAACTCAAAAATACATACCTAATTCATGTAGGTATACGTCACAATCCGTCCACAAAGTCAAACAAAACACGGTTATCCACATACAATATTGATATTATCGTCCTTGATTATGAATAAGTGTTTGATTCTTCCTCAATTTCAGCTGTGTTGAAACCAAACCCCGATACAGGACTGTTCTTAAGTAGGGAGGTTTTTTATCCTCCAAAATTTGAATGCTCTTCATCCTAACAGCACATTTCTCAGAAGTCAACTTTTTTTAAATGATTTATTTCTGTAGATTATAAAGGTGAAGTGTTCGAAATTATAAACCAAATGATGAACTGAGTGGAATTCCAGGGCTTCGGCTTGCAAAGTCTGAAGACAATTAAGAGAAGAGCATACACATTTTCTTAAACACACCGCAATCTATACTTGACTACTCGAGAAAATTGGATTTGAATTCCAAGATACGAAAGGTGCGCAGTGAGATCAACCACCTGTTTGATTCGAGACCTAATCAGACCGCGAATAAATCAGAAGGAATCCTAACAGGTGCTGTTGTCCACTGCACATCTGTCGCAGCCATCAACAACCCACCTGCTCAACTCAGACACGCACGAGCTTTCTCTTTTGAGATTGGACGAGCGCAGAAGGATCGGATTTGAAAACATCCGTTACTGTGGCATTCAAATAGGAGGTTTTGAAGCATTAAAACTGTAGATGGCTATTAGTGTCTGTAGAGGTCCAAGATGAGAGCGCTACATTTGAGCAAAGAATACTATTTTCCGGTGTTACTGAACCCTGCGCCATAAATAAGAGTTATTATTAAACAAGAAAAAACCACCACACCAGCACTGCTAACTAACGTTCAACTTGCCCACGAATGCTGAAGTTTTCCAAACTTCCTAAGAAATGTGGATACAGCTTGATTTTTCAATAAATTAATTATCTGAAAAATTTCCCCATTTTGCCACAATCAAACTAGCAAGAAAAAGTGTCTGAAATTGAAAACATAATTACGAATCAGCGAAATGTACAAGATCATTTGAAATAAATAAATCAAGTGCCTAGAACCAAAAACATTTTCGCCAACCTATGAAACGTATATTTGTACGCATGTCTTTCTGTCACCAAAGCTGTTACTGTTATTTCAGATTTGCCGGTATGGCATAATCAAATTCCAGTTCTAGAGTTAGGTTTACTACAGCGTCCACAAGCAGCTTTTCTTTTGCGACTTAACGATTTTACTTTTATAGCTCTCCGCAGTACTAAGGAAAATTTAAGCAACTAGCCTCAAAAATAAATAAGTGAACAATAATAACAATATTAAGTACAGACCACACTCCATCCGCGAAAATTAACTTGCTTAGGTACTTGTTATTTGATCGTACTGTGCTAACAGACGGATCAGTTGAACATAATCGGCCGAACTTAGTACGGCACTTGTAAGCAGGAAAGCGCGCATTTATCATTGACATTGCAGTGTCAAACACCAATGACCTAGATTCTACAATACAGGGGAAAAAAAAAAAAAAAAAGTACGACCGATTGAGCGAACAGTCAGGACGAGTCTGTAATTTAGAGATCATCGAGATCATTTCAGCAACGGGTATCATTCCTGAAGCCCTTGTGAGAAATCTGGGTACCCTTGAGATTTCAAATGACTTGTGTTACATTATTCGAAAATCGGAGATTCTAAATGAAACACGGATCGTTAAAAGGTTTTTGCAGTAGTGACAGTACCAGTTATTTTAATTTAATATTTTTTTCAAAATATAGTACCTATAATGTTTCTATGTAAATTTTACTTCAATGGGAAGTGTGCTTGGTTCATCAAAACCAGCGTGGTTCGATAGGAAATAATAATAATAAAAATATCAATAAAATAATAATAAAAACACAGATTAGATTAGAAACAAAAATTATTCTATAGGCAAAGAATCAGTGAAATGTTCGTAGGTATGAGTGTTTATCCGTATTAGGTATTTATCCCAGATTTGAATATTCTAACAGTTTTGATGAAAGTTGCACGTGATCACTTTGTATTACTGAAAATCATAGCCCATACTTTGTGACTCTGTATGATGTCCTATGGGATTACCATCCAAAATATGTTATATCAACCAGTAAACCGAGCATACTGACAACTGATTAGCCTAAATTTATACCCCATGGGATTTACCAACTTTGTGAAACCAGCCTGGAACAACGTGTCTTATACATCTTCCCCAGATCAAGCTGAACATCTGCAGAACTCAGATTCTGTACACAACTTGGTTCAATCTCCATATAGTCAATTTCCCCCATTTAACGTAACCATTACATATAGATAGAAATCTATATCTAAAAGATTTCAAATAGATGTTGATAAATTAGATATAGAATGAAACCACCGAGAGTATTGTATGGCTAACCATTTACGGTCCAGAAGAAGAAACAAATCGTCGACACGACTGTTTGTAGGAGTTTAGCGTGCAGGAGCAGGCCGAACTTTTGCTAATCCGGCTTGATCCTATTCGGTTTTTCCGGTATATGGAAGTATTATGCCTGATTATACATAGACCAGAGATCTGCGCGGAAGGAACATCTTGGAAGAAAGGAACATCTGCGTGGAAGAAATAATGAACCTTTGTGAAATAATTTTAAACGTTTTTACTTTGGTGTCCACGTCCCGTCAATTCGGAAAGGCGGATCGACAAAAATCGGATTCCGATTTGCCGTTTTTGCATTTTGCTGTTCTTGGAGTGTTGAATAAACAATGCAACATAAAATAATGTCATGGGATTTGTTGTGGAAACCTTGAATAACTGTGAGTCGGAGTTAAGAGATGCGAAGGCCTAAAACAAGAAGAGATGTAGAGGATGATGAAACAAAATATGAGGGGAAGTCAAGTTGTCATCTTTGAAACTGAACAACAACCCTTTTGATTTTGTTGGGAGTCGTAAAAGTACTTAGGAACGAGAGCTTATGAACAATGGAGACCGAGCCCCTAGGCGCTATTAGCATAGAACCACTCCCACCGGACCACTGCTGTGCTGTACCTACTCGACGTTAAAACTTCCAGGCCATCTGTTACCTTCAAGGAATTCACTTCTTCCTCGACTAAAAATGTGTTTCTCCAATCATTACGCATGACGTACCGCAGAACTAACAGTCCTCGGTGAGCGTGTATCGTGTGGGAGAATCCAACCGAAATCCTAGCAGTCCAAAACCTTTAAAATGTAGCGATTCCTAACAGATGGGAGTGCGGCGAGCTTGGCCTTCTGTCCAAGATAGCGTGAGAGAGTTAGTCATGCGAATAACACTTCCCTTCCTTCCTGAGATCCATGAATGGGATGAATAACAGGTATTTCACTGCAATGAACTAAGATTTATTAACGCAACATCTTACTCACATATTTTGAAGTTAACTAGACCTAAAAAGTTATTTATAAGAAGGAAAATTACATATATTGAATGGTAATATGATGTTTATGTATGTCATTTCGGTTCATAATGTGATCTATTCAATATAAATATAACCATTTTTAGCGCTTAATATTTATATAAGTTGACTGTTTATTGGATATAAAGTGTATATAAATAATTTTCATCTCTGGAAAGTCGCTTCTGCTCCAAAAAGATCCGCCAGTGGTCGTAACTTCTGACAGTGGAGGGTCAATGTCCCCTCGCAGACTCAACATTGTGAAATGATTGCCTAATTTCATGTTTGGAACCGCAATTCAGCGCTTTAGGCGCGGGTGTTGCGGGGGGTGCATAATATTGCAATACAAACAACTGAAGAGACAGTGGGCGAAAAATAAACTGGAAAGCAAATAATTACGCAAGTTGAACAACGCATGTCCCCGAAGAAAGTCAGGATTCTGTTCCATCGAGTTTTTTCTCCGAAACTATACAGCCTTCGCGTTCAAAAAAGCAGATTAAAATACAATTTGGAACCGGACATTTTTACGAGTATATCAAAGTAGACTATTGCATTATGAATTGTCACTGGTTGAGAGCTAAGCATTAAATTTCTCTGGTTTAATTTTTTCCTAGATTTTAATATGTGAACCATTAATTCATCTCTACTCTACAGGTGTTTTCCAAGGTGCAGGGATGTTTTCTGTTAAAATTTACAGGCGAGACTAACGATTAGTAAGGTACGGAAAGGCAAGCAACATGTTATGATTCGATTGGCCAACAATTGTTGACAATTACAATTTATTGTACGAAATGAATAGGAAATCAAAGCTGGGACGGTCATATCTCTGTTCGGGCGATATAACTACCTATCTGTAAGTAGGTACGTATCACTATTTAAGCTAAAAAGAAAAAAAATAATAAATCGATTTTTGGAATTTTGCCCATACTCATTGTGTGACAATGAAGTTTATAGCAAGCGGGAATTTTGATTTTGGAAGAAAAAGTTTTTTTCGACTTTTCGCATGAACACAAAACTTCTCTTTCTTTACCCCCAGTAATGAGGAAGCGAAATGATTCGTATAATCAGGACTTCAAAGAGATCGGCCCATTCCCATTTGACTGGCGCCCTGTATCCGTGACGTCCTGTAATCTTTTCTATAAGATTTATGACGAAATCAGCCAGGAATTTAAGCTAAAGATAGGTTTGGAAGGGTCTTCAGGGGGCTTTCAGTGTGAAATTCCGACCCACCGGGATTACCCTTAGGTCAAAAGTCTTAAAAACGAAATAAGGTCCCGTTTCATCAACAGCACTATTCGTTCCCCGACCGACCTGTTCTGTCCTCCCTTCGCATAATAAGAAGTCGTTGAGAGTGATTTCTCGGGAGAAACCATCAGCCAAGAGGCCAAGAGGACCCATCACCCACTGAACAGCCAACGTCATTCCGCCTCAACCGTATCACCTGGATCCCCCCCAGCCGCCACTCCGATTCCCGCAAATTGGCTTGACGCTCCGACCTGAACCCTTTTTCTCGTTTCTTGGGACGAGGGGTTGGAAACCTCGTGGCCGATATCACGTAACGCCCTCATTCACTGGCGTCATTCGCTTTCTTGAAGAGCCCCGTAGACCTTACAATACTGATACCTTAATAAGCATTTGGAATCCGAGCTACCCTCGGTTAATATTTAGGCGGCCTGTCATCAAACGTTTGAATTAAAAGAAAAAAAAAATAGTTTTGCTTCTCAGTTGTTAAGGTTAATATTGAAAATAATAACCAAAAAGTTCCGATCATTCAAGATGAACGACTTGAGGAACGAAAATTTGTATTTTTCACTTTTTAACCTTTTCCCGTACTAAGTTGAATTTTTTACTTTACTATTTTTTCTTATGGCCGGGTCGGTAACAATTTCGCGTTATGAAAATTGCATCATTTTCTGAAGACTGAGGTAAGTGGATAATTATTTTCCTAGTCGACCTACGATGCTGAAATTTGAAACTCCGTCACTCAGATGCGTAAAATAGATTTGTAATGAGTGAAACCACCCTGATCAGGTGATTTCCAGGTGTCTCAAGATGGTGTTATTTGTAACGAATGGTCTCTGAATCACCTAAAATAGAATCACAAAGCGCTGAAACACCTTGATCAGCTGAGTGAGCTATGAGACTTATTTCTTTCCTCAATGCACAAAGATGGTGAAATTTGAAACGGAGTGTATCTAGGTCACATACAATAGAATCACAACGTACGGAATCACTCAGTAGACCTAATTTAGGTCGAGGCTAAATTTTAAATGGAGCCTCTCTCTTGGACAAGTAGAACTGGGATTACAATGTGCAGGACAACTCTGATCACCTGAGTGAGCTCAGGGACTAATTTCTTTCCTTATAGCACAGTTCTGGGGCGCAAGTAACTGGTCGTTGATGCTTTCGGTAGTCCTATTAGATTCAATGGTGAAATTTGAAACAGAGCCTCTCAAGAACACGTAAAATAGAATTACAACGTACGGAACCACCCTGATCAGAAGAGTGAGCTCATTTGTGTCCCTCTGCAAATATTTCAGTGTTTAACATGAACAATATTTCACGTTTTTGCCAGAGGACGCATCCTAAGTTTTTCCCAAAAGGGAAAATGTTTTAGTAAGCAAATATTTCCAATATTCATTGACGAAATCACAAGATAAGGAAGATATTAAACGATAAATAAAAAATTAAAAGTCCAGTCATGCAGCATGACCCCATGAGCGAATTTTTGAAGAAATCTACTTTTTTTCAACAAACACTTACTACCTATTTAAACAGCATGGTTCTAGGATTGGTTATACAGGGATACTTCCATAGGAGTAGTTCAATCTGAATTTGGACAATGTTTCATCCAAATATTACCGGTTTCTACTACTAGCGAACGGCATTATTTCGATTTTTGACTGATTTTTCAACTTTGAAATTTTTGAAAACTTGATACATATTCTTATAGGAAATGTTACGCTGATTCCGAATATACCACATGTTAGTATGCTGAAAAAATTATTTCGCACAACAAATCGCAAAAAACAGGCTATTTTGAAATTGTTGACTACATTTTTGAAAATTTCAACCCGAAGATGTAATCCGATCATGCTGGCCAACGAACTTGAACTTTCGTTTTGTGTCCTTAACATTTTAAAATTTGTTTGAAGTTTCCAGCACAATTCTACGGACAGTTATCTTCTGGAATGACACATACATGTACACATACATACATACATGCATACATACATACATACATTAAAAAATGCGTTAAACTTCAGAATATGATTCAGAATAGCCTGAAACGGATTTTTGCATAAATGTTTTTCAAAAATTCAAATTCTACAAATTTTGAGGCGAGAGCTTAATTTTCTTCAAAATTCGCTAAAAGAGACGACAGTAAATCGACTATTTGGTGCAAGGTAAACTATTTTTTGAGGGACAATAATTAAATAGAACTAGCTGTTTCTCAAGGAAATAATCAAATTACGTTATACGATAAGTCAAGTATTACAAACTTACGCTTTTTGGCCTTCAATGAAAACTCATAATGCAGAATAAATTACCTGAAACGAAAAAATAAATAATTATAATTTTACATTACAAAAACAATAATGTGCTAAATTAAGAAGATTATAGTGCGATGCCGGTCATAGTGTTATTAGTTGGTTAAGAAAGATCGCCACATTTGGTCATTTAATCGATATAAATGGAACGAACAGGTGTTTTCAAAAAGTGTATTTCGCCGAAATATAAATAATTGTGTAAGCTTTCCTTAACCATTCTTTATTTGTGTTGTAATTTTCACTGCAGATCTGTGCCAAAAGATATATATATATATAATTGTCAGTTTCTGGGTGAATAGAACAACGACGATAGACCGTGGTTTCTCCTTAAAGAAAACATTTATTGATTAGAATCACATGCTAACTAGGTATCTGCTTCATGAATATTCCAAAAGAATTCTTCTTACCTTAAAGAAAATCGGTTTTTATAGTCGTTTCTTCTATAAGTTCAACGCGGAAATCACAAATACGAACGAATTGAAAGAATTAAAGTTTACATACTTGTTAACAACCGTTGTCAACACAACGTTGTTACGAAACGAAATAACAAACAAACAATCAAAAGTGGAGTAGGTCCTTCACTTTTACATCTCCCCCCCTCGGAACGGCAACAGTTTGCTACTATGCACAAAATTAGCTTGAGATCTACGTCGATTGCAATTGACTTCATAAATAGTAGATGATACTCTGCTTAATACTGCAAACGGTCCTCTTCTTATAGGGTCTAATTTGTTTCTGTTGAGGCGATTCCCCGTTTCCACGTAAACCAAGTCTCCAACTTTAAATTCGTGATCTCGTCTGTTCGTATCCATTCTTGCTTTATTGATCCTGTGATTTTTCCGAGAGTTTTCGAATGCTATCAGTCTGTCTTGCGTCAAATCTTGTGGTTGACAGAGAGTTTGGGGTATTATTGAAGAATCATTTCCTGTGAGCAAGTATAGTGGGGAGAATTTCGTCACGCTATGGATTGTTCGATTGTATTCATCGGTACATTCTTTAGCAAGACTGGACCATGGACGGCGTGGTTGTTCATCTCTTTTACAACGAATTCGGTTCACCAGAGTTTGATTGAGCCGCTCATTCAAACCATTGGAAAAAGGGCAATCCACTGCTGTGAAAACCAGAGTTACCCCATAACTATGTAGGAATGTCTTAAATTCTTTGGAATTGATACCTGCATATTGATCAGCAAGGATAATTTTGACCTTATTCTTTTCCAAAATAGGTCGTAAGAAATGAATGAGATCCTTAGCTTGTTGACCCCTGAAAGGATAAGTGTATGCGAATCTCGTGAAATGATCAGCTAGAAGATGAAGATAACGTTTAGAAGAATGGTATCCTCCAAAGCCGCCTATAGTATCGAGTGACATGATCTCATATGGTTCTTTGGCTGGACCTAATTGCGATAACCGTCCAATATCTCGACTTCTTCTGGATTTATTCCTATTACATGTACTACATTGGTTACAAAATTCCTTTATCATTGCATCCATCCGCTTGAAATAATAAAATTCTCGTATTCTGTCTTTTATATGACTACTTCCAATGTGGCCGTAGTATGAATGGATTTTTTTAATCAGGTCCGAGCCAAATTTCTTGGATACATAAATACGTTCTCTATTTCTCACCTTTTTGTACAAAAGATCACCTTTTTTGTATGTATTGTTGTCTAGGGTAAGTTCATTCTGATTATTTTGTTGGTCTTGCTGAAGATCTTGTATTGAGACCAAGTTAACTACTTGTAATACATCATCTGTATTCTCAAAAGTTTCTGAAACAGGATTTCTCGAAAGTGCATCCGCTTCTTGATTTGTTTTTCCCGGAGAATATCTGATAGTAAAATCATACTGAGACAGATAATAAACTAAATCGCCCAGCTCTTCATCAGTTCTCGCTTTAATTTTCAAATTTTCCAATGGTCTATGATCAGAAAATACCTGAAACTTGTGACCTATTAACCAATGTTGCCAATATCTCAATGCTTCTCTTATTGCCAGACACTCCAGATAAACCGCTTTTTTCTTTGCTTGGGACGGGGTGAATTTCTTTGAGAAATAGGCTACTGGATGTAACTCACCATCATCTTGAATTTGTTTTAAAACAGCCCCCATTCCCAGAGCACTTGCGTCTGTGAAAACAAATGTTCTCTTTTGTGGGTCGAAAATTGATAGAATTGGACTCTGGCATAGGTATTCCTTTATTTTATTGAATGTAGTATCACATTCAACAGTCCATTTGAACTCTATATTATTACGTAGAAGATTGTGTATAGGTTCAAGCAACCTGGTATAGTCTGGAATGTATTTATGATAAAAATTAACTTTTCCTAAGAACTGACGAATGTTTTTCTTGTTATTTGGCCTAGGGAAGTCTTTTATAGATTTAAGGTTGTCATGATGTGGCCGGACTGAATTATAAGAGAGAGTATGACCCAAGTAGTTTACTGATAATTGAGCAAAGTTACACTTCGATAACTTCAAGCGAAATCCTTCTAACTTTATGGCATGGAGTAATTTCTCAATGTGCTCTAAATGTTGATCAAAATCAGATGAAAATATCAAGATATCGTCGATGTAGTTTATACAAAAATCTTGAAGTCCGTTCCGCCGGATTGTCATAGCTAGTATTCTTTGAAAAATTGCAGGTGAAATTTTTAAACCAAAAGGTAATCTCTTCCATTGATAATGCCCGGACTGTGTAACGAAGGCAGTTTTATGACGATCTTTTTCTCTTACTGGTATAGACCAGAAGGCAGAATTAATGTCTAGAACCGAATACCACTTACAATTTCGTGTTTTCACTATAATGTCTTCAATTCGAGGGAAGGGCTGTGATTCCGGTACCAAAATCTTGTTTAGCTCACGAAAATCAATACACAGTCTAGAACGTCTATTTTCCTCTTTCTTATATGCTAAAGTTACTGGAGCGGCAAAAGGAGATTCAGATTCCTCTATCAATCCTACTTCAAGTAACTTAGTAATTTGGTTCTCGATTTCTCGATCATCCAAAATTGAGCATCTATATGGTTTTTTTGAAATATATTTGCTGTCTGTAAGTTTAATATGGGCCTCTGAGTTAGCTTGTCCGACATCATATTTGTGTTTGGCAAATATTGAGAAATTCTCCTTCAGTAGACTTGAAATGCGTCTGATTTGCTTAGAGTCTAAATGTTGCAGTTTTCCCAAATACGCCGAATCGTCTTCTTCTACATAATTTACCTTCACTACTTTATCATTTTCTACATATTCTATATGATTATCACATACACGCTGGAGAATATTTAGGTGCTCATCTTGTATTAAACGAAATTTTTGAATAGCATCCAATCCTAGTAATACATCATATGAAAAGTTATCATTCTTAATCAAATGAAGGTATACTTCGTGTTCTATTTTATGTATTCTTATAGGTAATTTGATCTTGTTACAGCTTGTTTGCACACCACTAATTGTTTTAAATGTTTGTTCATTCTTCAACATTTTATCTTTAATATCTTCTATTATCTTAGAGTTTATTAGCGTTACGTTAGAGCCACTGTCATAAATTCCTGTAACTTTATTGTTATTAACTGTAACATTTAATCTAATTAGTGGTGTGTAATTTAGTTTTTTTGCTCCTCTTGAATATTAACAGCGATTTCTTCCATTTCCGCTATGTTCACTCTTTTCTCATTCATACCGCGTTCTTTATTTCTACAAAGTTCAACTGGATGAAAGCGCCCAGGGTAACCGTGTGCCTTACAAATGCTACAAGCTCGTTTTTCTATGAATTTATTATTGTTACTTTCAACTACTGGACTATTAGTCTTTTCAGTACTACTAGCAGATCTTACGTCACCTCTCTTAGGTTTAGAATATGTTTGCGTATACCTACGAAGCTGGTTCATAAGTTGTTCTGTTGTATCAATTTCTTCCTTATCTAGACGGTCCTGGATGTGAAAAGGGAGACCGACAACTATATGATTTATACGTGATCTATCTGACATTGAAGGTTCTGTTTCTAGTAATAGTCGTTCTTTTCTTAACGCATAATCCAACAATGAACCACTCATGAATTTAAAGGTATAAGCAAAATATACTGAACGCCAGCTTTTATCACTATAAGTTTGTAAAAAGGAATCACGCCACTCTTCCCAATTTCCTTCCAGTGTAAGTTTGTATAATGTCGAAGTATACCATTCAGTTGCGTTTTGCTCCAAAAAGAGGCGCAATACTTGTATTTTATTCTCATCGGTGATGATTTCATGTCTCTCACATTCGTTTTCAAAATGATTTATCCACTCATTAGCATTTTCATTACCTCGAAAAGGATTTAATACAAAATTTTTCTTTATTTGAGACATATTGATTTTCTTATTTTCTTTTGCATCCAATCTTGCAGTTAACTTATCTATTAGTTTCATTAGTTCTTTTTGGCTATCTGCTGTTTTAACAGTTGTAACTTCGTTCTGGTTTTGCGATAGATTGTCATTTAATTCATGTAAATACTCATCTTTAAAAACAAAGTTTGTGTCTTCATCGAAATATAAAGGTACTGTAGCAGCAGGCAGTGTAACCGTGATATTACGATACTGACCAAGTTTCACTAAAGATTTGCTAGCATTCCTCACAACAGCAATATTAAATAGTTCGTTATGATGTCGAGCATTCTGATATTTTATAGGAAACCCGTACGTAATTTGTTCCGTTATTAATTGGATGGAAGTTACTTTTATTACCTCTTCAGAGCTTTCCGAACCTCGTTCCAAATGGATTCGTACCTGAGCCGACTGCATCTTCAAGTCTTTTCAGGGTGACGAAAAAACCGATTTATAATTGTCAGTTTCTGGGTGAATAGAACAACGACGATAGACCGTGGTTTCTCCTTAAAGAAAACATTTATTGATTAGAATCACATGCTAACTAGGTATCTGCTTCATGAATATTCCAAAAGAATTCTTCTTACCTTAAAGAAAATCGGTTTTTATAGTCGTTTCTTCTATAAGTTCAACGCGGAAATCACAAATACGAACGAATTGAAAGAATTAAAGTTTACATACTTGTTAACAACCGTTGTCAACACAACGTTGTTACGAAACGAAATAACAAACAAACAATCAAAAGTGGAGTAGGTCCTTCACTTTTACATATATATATATATATATATATATATATATATATATATATATAACCATGTTGTTTTCTTGACCACTAAATATATAAATTCTTGTTGTGATTTTTTGACCAACCCTCAAAAATTTGAACAACTTGAAACTTGAAAAATTTGATCAACCCTCAAAAATCACAACAAGAATTTATATATATATATATCTATACATACGTATACATTCCCGACGATAACTCTCCCTAGGATTGAGATAAAAATTTTGCTCTTGCGCCAAAAAATCAATCTTTCTTAATGAAAGGATGAGTTCGTTGGCCAGAATTTTTTTAGCACATTAAGTTGGTCAAATTTCAAAAAAGTGCTCAAAAATCAACAAAAATGGCTAAAAATTGTTAAATTCTATTGTTTAAGCAGAATTTTAGCAAAAAGAAGTTTATTAACGATGAAGTAGAGTACTAAAAAATGTATGCAGAAATGTATGCTGCATATTGTACTCAGTTTCATTGATATTTGCCGAAAAACAGATGCAGACTGCAAAAAAGCTAAAAATCCAAAATCTTTAAACGTTAACACTGTCTTCTGTTGTGTCGAGCCATTTAAGGCTTGGATCACCTTTGTTGGAAGGAGGGATGGTGCAGTATGCAATGAGCTCATTCGAAAAAGTGGAGCTGCTCATTCATCGGTTGGATTTGCACAATATCCTTCATTCTGAAAAATTGCTTCTCTGTACCAAAGTTTACATACTTGCTTCGGACATCCCCTCTTTGGAGGAGAGTTCCTCTTGTCTATCAGTCATGGATGGGTTGCACAGGCAAGCCTTAGAGCGAATCCTTAATGTCAACCTGGACGACAATCAGTGGCTGCAGGCTTCACTCCCAATCAGATTGGGAGGAATCTGAGCACGCCTGCTACAAGACATATGCCAGCCAGCCTTCCTGGCTTCATGTAATGGGGCATGTCAGCTAGAATCTTCGCTTCTCAACAATATCGAGTTGATCCTGCCTTTTTTCGTTGAAACCATGGGTGTGTGAAGGCGGCAGAACGTCCAAAGCATCCCAAGTCCTTTAGTAGTCACCCTCAAAGCAGAATGGGACACTGTATGTCTCAAGTAAACTTATTCTACCTCCACAACCGCCATAGATTCTCTGAGGTTAATGATTTTGCACAATAACCTTTCTGATGCGTGGCTGGAGGCCATATCTTGCCCGAATGTTGGCGCATTTTAACAGAATGAAGCATTACGTGTCAGTGTAGGGCTTCGTCTGGGAGCAAGAAAAGTGCTGGTAGGTTTTATTGCCACGTAAAGTTGATCATATATGTTGCTACAGAAAGCCTTCGGTGCAGCGGACATCCGAGTGCGTTGGGAGCCATCTGGTCCGAAGCGAGAGGATGGCAAGAGACCTGATGGGGTGACACTAATACTATGGGCTCGTGGTAAAAATATGGTTTAGGACGTGACATGCGCGGACTCTCTTGCGACAAGCTATTTGACCTCCTATGGCTCCCCAATTTACGCAGCAGAGCTAATGGCCATGCAAAAACATGCGAAGTACCAGTCCATAAAGCATGTAGATGAATTTGCAGCTTTTGCCGTGGAATCGTCGGCCCATGAGCAAAGTAGGCCAGGGATTTGGTGGACGTCACAGGATTCAGATTGGCTAACAAGATGGAGGACGGGGATGCGAAGAGGTATTTTGTTCAGCGCTTGTCACTGGCCATCCAGCGAGGGAATGCGACGAGTGCCATGGGAATGCTGCCCACATCAATGTCCCTAAAGGAAGTGTTCTATCTCTTAAGCAAAAAGTACCCACCGTGGCCCTGACACAATTTAGCGATTTGAAAAAAGAAGATTTGCAGTATACCTACTTTCATTTGGCCATTCCCCCTTGCTCTCTTGAAATATATATTATAAAATAAATTTCTATGCTATCCCTTAAATGGCTGTCAAAAATTATAAACTGAAAATTTTAGGTAAACTGCTTGACAAATTCAAGATAATAAAACAAAACAAAAAACAGCTGACAAGGTCAAGCAGTTCCTGCGAAAAGAGATTGATTACAACATTAAACATCCCTAAGCGAATTTGATTTCAGTTAACTAATGTTTCATCTAAACGACGAAGATACCTTCATAATTATTGTAATCATCGAGACATATCAATGTTTACACAACTGTTGACATTATGACATACTGTTTATGCAACGCACGAGAAAACCAGCAAATAAGGGTACATGTTTTGTGGCCGCTGGAAGAAACAATTGCAAAGTTTACAACCATTATCTCTCACAACATCTAGGGAGTATGTATTAGAGAGAACAACTTTCTACGAGAAGAGGCGTGGTAATATAAAGAGCCGCGAGCCATTTCCACGAAACGTGAGGAGGAATGGGGCGAGTTTTGGGCGGGACCTTGAGAAACTAATGGCCGTCAGCAATAAGAGCGAGGTAACGGAAAACAATTTTTTTGTTTTGCTTTTTTCTTGAAATAAACGGACAAGTAAGAAAGGGTGAGTTCAAATTAAACTATAGACAGGATTTTAAGAAATTATTAGGTACCTACGTTACCGATCCTCTAAAGGTGCTTTTACTTCAAATGTTGGTAGCAAAACTACCAAGAAGGAAGATTCTCAACGTCAGCCACCAAATTTCCACAAAGCTATATCAACCTTCGATTTGGTTAGCTTCTTTGAGGCTATCATTGGTAACACAGAGAAGAAAAGCATTGAGTAGACGTAAAGAAAGTACCTATATAACAGTATTGATAAACAATAGGCAACCTTATACTGAAGGTATATATTCATCTTTATTCCCACAAAATCGTATACATTATAACTGCACAAAACCAACACAAACTAACTTATTTATGAACAATAAAACAAATGACAACCAAATTGATATAATAGTGGAAATAGACAACGTATTTTATTAATTTCCGTTTTCTTTATCAAAATACTTTTACTGCATTGATAACGAGAAAAACTTGTATAATCGACAGGGGCGTCGCTATTGGGGGTGGGGAGCCTCCCCCACGGTTTTTACGGCTCCAGAGAAGTTGGGAAAAGTTAGGAGGTGGCGATGAAACCCATTCGAAAAGACCTATTTGGAGGCTTAATTCTGCTGCATCCCCAACGAAAGTGCGGCTCCATCCTGAAACCCCAACATATCTTCATCTGAGATCCACTTCTTCCGGATTCCACGGATGCACATTGAAGTAAACCGGGTAATGGCAAAGCCAAGACGGACCAAATTGATATAATTATTTTATGAGAACGTAATTCTAAATTGACCTGGAGCACGACAAGGGACACTGTAACGAATCACGTGTAACGAAACATTTCATGTTGAAACTACTTATCTCTTCTGTATTAACGATGTCAAATCTCCTTTCTCTGAAGTAGTTATGCGGAGAAGAGGACGACTTGGAACACATACGTTGACTCTCTTGTTAATTTAGAATGCCATTTTAATTTTGAATCAATTGTATATACTTCAACTTCAAGCGCTATTTCCGGCATTTCTAAATTTTTTAAGGATATCAATGTGAAGATTTGCCGGACAGTAGGTGACGATCTTTGATAAGAACGGTTAGGTTGTTCCGGTCAGCCCGGGAACGGCCCTCTTGACAGCGACACCGCGTGGAGTGAGTCGAGGCATCTCAACTACATTCAAAGAGTTACTTGTCCAACGATGGACGGGTAGCTCCGGGAGCCGCCAAGGTGGGTGGGTCCAGGTCGGCTGGGGTATGTTGACCATGGCAAGCAATCAGAGGAACATGCAGCACATAACAAAAAAACTGAAAACCGTCAGAAAAATGAAGAACACATTATACTTCCAGATAGACCTTTCATCGGATATTACCAATAACATACAGCATAATATACAGAACCGATCATAAATTCAATGAAAATACTCATGACTCAAGCCTCAATACACTTAACACCAAAAGATTATCACACCCATTCACTTTCGAAAAAAGTGTAAGAGTTGGTACTTGTAGGGAAAGTACGAACCATATAAACAAATTTAAAAAACTACGTTAAATTTTATTTTTAGGTGATTCATAAGCACCTTTTATGCTGTTTTTTTCTTTCGATCGATCCACACCATAATTACATTTACTTTATCCTTTGTCTACACCAAAAAATTTTACAAACTTTTTCTAAACATTAATAAATGTATCCGTTTTTATTTTAAAAAATAAATTAAAACATAAGATAATTGACCTATTGACATATTACGAAGATAGAACCAGCCAATCTTAGCACACCTAAACTCAAACTGAGAAAAATTACTTGTCAATTGATCTCGATTAGGTACTCGTTGTAATGCAAGCAAGAAAAGTTCAACGAAAAAGCGGAATCAAAATGTCTGAAAGTGTTTAAACATTCAATGGACTGTCTTGTGAAAAGGGGCAGCCTGGGTGAATAATTTAGGTCGCTTTGTGAATCACGTAAAAGATTCTGCTCCCACCACTCAATTTAAGTTTTCAAACACTCCCATCCTGTCAACGACGAACAAGAAATCTCCAAGACTGATGTTTCCGGAACTTTTATTTCCGATTACCGAATCCCTATATCCAGAACGGTAAACCAAAGTAGAAATGATTTCTCAACTGATAGATGTTCAACGATTAGGTATGCTCCGGAATAGATGACAAAGGGCAACCGATGCCTCATGATAACCAAAAATCCATAGGCACAAAGTTTTTGAAACTTTGCAACAGGCCAAAATTATAATGAAGGTATTATGATAATATAAAAATCTACATACTTACGGCTGATAAAATATACATTTTCCACATATGACTAAGAGAGAAAACCAATGTCAAACGAAGACCAGGTATTTTCTGTCAGCAGGCAAATGAATGATTTAATGAGAAACTTAAATGAATGGGAATTTTTCCAAAGTACCCTGTTAAGTTCTGTAAGTACCCTGTTCTGAATTTGGCAGGTATTGGGTTTTTCTAGCTTTTTGGTAATGGTACAGGAATTTATTACGTGTTTGTTGTTCCTTGATCCCCTGAATATCCCACCATTGCGAAATATCGGGAATGAGCGAATAAATTTGACAAATGCAGCGATCTAGAAAAATCGGTATTTACGGTTTGTTTTTCTTTTTTTACAGCTCAGTAAGTGTTTTGAGCGTGGGATTTCCCCGATTTTAAACCCAGCTAATTCAGAATTGAGAATTAATTGGTGTAGAAAGATTATTCAAGGCAGATCGAAAAGTAATCGATCTTGTTGAAGCATCCAACAAAATTAGCCAGCAAATCCGTAAATCTTTGTAACCCAGATAAGTGATAACTGTCTGCACGATCTGAGAAAATAGGAGGGTACCACAAAGTGATCCCGATTCAACTTTTGAAATGTGATATTAAGAATGTACTCAATTGTATTAGGTAATCATAGATATCGGCGGCTGTAATCGGTAAGTGGTTCCTCTGATAAAAATGGAAGTCATGATGCCCATGTGACCTGCGACGCTAGGTGTTTATTGGCTGTAATTGAAATCCTTGCGGAATAAGAAAGTCTGATGCTGGGCATAAGAAAGTCTGATGTTGAATTCGCTTAAATGATGAATTAAGATGAAATTAACTAGAGCGTTCCATCATTGTGCAAGGTAGTTGCAGTCAGCGTATCATCAACCTAGAACAGGACATAGGTCTTGGTTTCATTTTATGACCTCAAGTGATCACATAAATATGAGTAGGTCGGGGCGTACCTGAGTGGAAGCTGCTGCGCTCCACGACTCCCTAGAAGACGTTGAGCTATTGGTCAAATTTTGGCGCCATAAAGTAATGAGGGTAGAGATTGGAAAAAATTGTCAATCAGTGAGAGTCTAAGAATTAATAAATGACAAATTTCGAGTACTGCCGTTTTTTCTCGAAAGAAATCCCTGAACTTATTTGTAAACCTGAGACTATCTTGGGGTGGCTTTAGGTTTTACTTCTCTTTATTGTACATGGTGTCCCGACTTAAGTTCATCAAACTCTGAAAGTCGATTCTAGAGCTGATTTCTGATCGAATGTTCCTCCTCATTTTTCTTTTAAACGCCTAGTTTTCAAGTAATTTGATTTTTAAGATTTTTGTCGTGTTTTGTACCTAATGATTAGAACGGCCGTGACTACCCTTAGAGTCACTACTAACTCAATAATTATGGCATCGTTGGAAAGAGCGTTAAATTTCCTATCTACCTGACACAAAACCAATATTCTTTGAGCCACCTTTATACGTAAAAAGGAGACTGAAAAGTGAATTTTGAAAACTTCTCCGAATTTGACTTTTTCCCATTTGTCGTTTTGCTCCTAAAAGACAATTTTGGAAAAGCCCTAATGGGGAAAACTTCCTCAGATTCTCAGTTTTTCAACAGTATAGTCAATTTCACACTTTGCAAATTAGGGGAGAAAATTATTCTTTAAAGCTGAAAAAATGGGTTTTTAATTAATTCGACGGTTTACGTGAAAAATTACCCTCTATGAAAACACGAGTTTGGGGCCGGTTTCTACATATTTTTTCATGCTGAATCGAATGATAACACTTGCGAATCTCCCCAAATCCGCTATAATTGAATTTTACACTTTAGCTGAAAACACATAAAATTGAGCATATCAAACAAACTAAAAATTCTCGAGTTAAAGTGTAAAACTCGGTTATAACTACGTTCGGGAGATCTGCGAGTGTTATCATTCGATTCTGCGTTCAAACACGAAGAAACCAGCCCAACTCGTATTTCCATAAGTGCCATTTTTCACCAAAACCCTCGATTTCATTGAAAAACCCATAATTTTTCAACATTAAGGCATGATTTCCTACTCTCATTAGCACAGTAAAAATAAAATTGACTACACCGTTGGAAAGCTGAGATGCTGAGAAAGTTTTTCCCATGTAGCGCTTTTCCAAAATAGTCAGTATTAGGAAAAATATCAAATTCGGAGAAGTTTTCGAAATTCGATTTCAGCCTCTTTTTTTAAGTACAAAAAAAGGCTTACAAAATATTGGTTTGGTATCAGGCAGATATGAAATTTAACGCTCTTTCCAACGATGCCCTAATTCGTGAGTTTAAAGTGACTCTAAGGGGAGTTACCGCCATTTTAATATCAAGCGGTACAAAACACGAAAAAAATCTTTAAAAAAACTAAATTATTTGAAAACTAAGAGTAAAAAAAAAATCTCGAAGTGGAACTTTCGATCTGAAATGAGCCTAAAATCAACCCTCAAAGTTTGATGAACTTAAGTCGGGACAGCCGTATAGGAACCCTACGAACATACAAATACTTCTTCCATCGTTAAAACAAAAGGAAAAAATTCTTGTCAGAATTATTTTCTTTGATTTTCGGATTATATTTATCACCCAGGAAAACCTCCTCTACGAATTATCTACACATAATAGATGGTTTGGGCATAAAAAGGATAGATTCCCCCATCCCCCGGAGAGAGGTCCTCCCGCTATCATGCAACTTCCTTTTGTCCGTCTGGTTTCCCGCCCACTTCCACTCGCCAGATGCAGATACCCTATATATCACAACCTCTTGGAAAGTTTTGATGTCTGCCTAAAAGTGAGAAAGGAAACGGTGTGAATCCCATGGCGCCTACATACAGATGGGAAAACCGAACATCCCAACATCACTGGCAGGTTGGGTTATTAGGCAGTCAAACTCCGTATGTTTCCATCTCCAAGATAATCATTGTTCTTAGGACTGGGAAGGTGTTGATGACCTCTCACGCGATAAAAACGAATATTTCCCTACGTTCGTCGTCACCTGAGGGGAAGTCAGTTCTCCTGCCCACACCACCAATTAATTGGTAACATCCTCCCAATCACATCCGAGCGCGGCGGGAGTGCAGTGGATGGAAAACGAGATGCAATTACAGCCTGACGAGGACGACATAACGAGATTTTATATCCAATTTTCTCGCCTTAAATAAGGGGTGAAGCCACTGGAATCATCTCTAACGCTCATCAAGTCAAGATTGTGCCATGGTTTAGCTGTACTAGTACCTAATATCTTATTACAACTAACTTCAGGCGAGGAGATTGTGACTTTAAATCATAGAAGGTGAAAACCCTAGAAATGTTCACGTCCGATTTCAAGTTGAAACTAAACCTATGCAGACTGCAGAACAGAAAGCCAAACTATTCGCCATTTGGGCTGTAAATCATAAAAATCCGTTCCTCGAACACTTTAAATGAAAAGGTAATTATTTACAGTTGAATTTAAATAGATTTCAGTTAAATTAATCAAATTACAGAGCAAATCTAATAACAGGAGCGCTATTCAATAATTAACCTTTTCCTCTTCATTTGAGACAAAAGAACGCCAACACGACCCTGAATGAGAACAGAAATATAATGGTTCAACGCAGCCAAAACCGCCTTTTAAATTTCGATGAACCGAAAGCTGATATTCAAAACAAAATTCCCTTATTACAATATGGAATTCTGTAATAATTCAAGTTACCGATACTAATGGAACATTGAAGGATGGTGATTTCGGTTTTTGAGTTTAGAATTTCAGTGCTAGCGTCTATTTTAGTAATTAGTGCGGTTAACATGAAAATTAGTTTAATAAATTATACATAGTTATTTTTATTATTATTAAGGTACATATATACCTTGTGAAAATTAATGAAAGCAAGTAAAACACCTACCTTCGTTTCAATAGTCCGTCTTCAGGAGACAAAAAATATTTTTTTAACTAGATTTCTCTAGAAGATAATTTCAAAAAATTGTATCAACTGATCAATCGTCGTAGTTTACAAAGGGGATTTTGACTATGACCACACGTAAGTTAATTTGCTGATGTTCTGTTCTCCTGCCACTGTCCTTAGGGAGAGCGAACGGATAAACTTATCTGAAAGTTTTTAAGATCAACATTTTTCAATATTCCAGCTCTTCAATTCTACCCTTTAGGCTTTGCCGAAAGTGATGCTGATAATTTAAGACCGACTAGACCCCATATATGGTCTTGAATCCGTTTTAAAAACTTTGGTCGAGATGTTTGCAACGAAATCTCTGCGAGCCCCCCCCCCCCCTCCCACCAGTTTTCGGGATTTTACGTATCTTTAAACGTATACCAAGAAATTTCGAAGAAAGTAAATATTTTTTTCTTGATCACCTAAAAATAATTGATACCTAAACCAAAAACATATCTGTTTATATAATAGGGTGAAGTATTTATTCGTGCTTCAATGATAAACAAAGTTTTACATGGAATGCATTGACTCCAAGAGACTATATTAAGATGGATATCATTATGCATGTAGAGAGAAATTGGAATGGGTAGTTATTCATTCATAACAACAGATTTTAATTCGCAGATATCTTAATACATTATACATAGATATTATACATACTTGTGTGAAGAAATGATAATACGAAAGTGTGAAGGAACAATACTTGAGTAAGTTGTTCGGAATAAAAATCCAACGCGGATGGAGAGAGAATAGAAATAGCGGATTGAAGATTTCAGTACTTTGCTTTGAACCGGAATATTCACAAAGTTCTTCAACCGAACATAGCTCCATTTGAAGTAACAAACGTGCATGAAGTTTAATATCGGCTGGCAACAACAAAGTACTATTCCCATTCAACCAAGTTTCAATTAAAACTTGACCCCAGGTGCGTGGAATCACTGTTGTTTCAGTAAGCAAGTAGACACTCCAATGACCTCCCATAATATCGACGATCGAGAATCACAATTTTGCGAAAACGAAACTTTCGTTCGAGTTCGAAACTTCCAGCACTGACGCAAGAAACTAAGTTCGTACATACAGTGTGTCCCTAAAGTACCCCCCCCCCCCCTAACTTTTTTCAACAATTTTTGAGATATCGAAGTGAATCTTTCGGAGAGAGTTTTGAGATGCCTTAATACTAAGTTTAAAAAAAAATGAAAATCAAGAACAAATTGTATTCCATTTTTTACTTAGTGACAACATTTTATAGATTTTTTTAATGCTGCACATGACTTATTTTGTTCTGCTTAAGATGACATATATGACCGCTTATAATAAAATGGTTTTCACTTAGACTCCGTAGATTCAACTAAGGGTGATCAATTTCACATTTTCAATTTTATGGATTTTACAGTACTTTGTTGGTTCTCATTAGGCAGTCTTATTTTAGCAGTTTTATAGAAAATACTATAAAAGTAGGCAATCATACAACGGTAGATCATTTTTATAATATAAGTAATCCATACTCAGCACAAGTTGACATTTCTCATTTGATATTCTTAAAAACTTACAAAGTTTGGGAAAGAAGTGGCACACTTTATACAAGGTTATGCTTTTAACTGTGATCAAGGAATATGCACAACGAAAACGACAGGCAGCCTTGAGAATATGAGACCGCTAACACGTAGTTGGCAACCAAACGTTTGGCGGCCACAAGTTTGCGGTTCCACTTGACGAGGCCTTGGTAGCAAGATAAGCAAAACCCGATGGTCGACCCGATATATCAGAAAACACTGTTTAGTACAAGTTTATTTTTCATTAAAAGATCATAAACCGTTGAAAACTTAATGAGTACGCTAAATAGAATCATCATTACATACTTTGTTATAGTTGATACGAACGTTACAAGGCTTCACATTACTTTCCAAAAACATGTACTCAACTGGGACATGCATTATGGTTTAAGTGTGACACAATAAAGACTGATTTTTTTCAGCAATATTGTAGTGTCCTCAGAGCAGAATTATAGGATAATTCAAAAACAGTATTATACGAGTTTCAAATTGTTTTATTTTCAAAACTAATTTTCAAAGCTGGAAATCGTAAAGGCTCATATTCATAAGGTTCATATAATGATATGAAATACCAACAGTTCATAATACTCACATGATGCATATCCAAGGAGTGCATTACCCCTACATGCGTATCAACTGTAACATTTTTTAAATATATATATATATACCTATAAATGCTGAGGGGTTAACATCCCTAAATATGCATCATGTGAATATATATATTTTTTAAAGATTTTTTATTTTTATTTATTTATTTTTTTAATAAGTGAAATTAGGTGAAGCCTTCTCATTATTTCTCTCCTCATTTATCTTTATTGATTTGCATACTGATATTTATATATTGATTAGTTGATTTATCTATTGATTTCCAGGTATCCATACCCAGATATAAGGGCATACCTATACAATTTCCAGCACTTAAATCGGGTATAGCTCAAAAATCCTGTCATAATTTGTTTTTGAGCCCATGGAGACTTTTGATTAGGGAAAAGAAACTATCTTGTGAGCATAATTTCATAAGAATTTTATGAAACCCAAATATTCTAAGAGAAATGCTGGGTTCTTTACCCAATCCCATAATGAAATTTGTAGGGTTCGTTGAGGAATATACGTTTTGTGAAAGTTTCAAAAAATTTCTTCAGTAAAAAAAAAAATAATAATAATAATAAAAATTATATTACTTTTGGTGAAGGGTACAAACAACTGACAATTATAGTGCAATGCAGCTATGGGAATGTCAGATCCAATTTCAGACAGCCATATTTACGAACGCATCACCATTTGCTTTGCTAATTGCTAATGATTTTTTTTTTTTTCTTCTTCTTACTGGAATAATGAATAGATAAATAAACGGAGATCTCACCGATGGCAGCGAGCCAAGCGTCGATGTTATGCAACTGCCGCGCTTTGAAGCAATAAACAAACACAGCGAGGTTTTATTCGTGTACCCGCATTTATCTTGAATTCCACAGAATGTGTTGGAGAGTAAACAGTCGTTCAGCGCAGTTTACACAAAGAATAGTAAATCTTTTGTAGTTGCTTAAGCTGACTAAAAAATTAATTTCATACACTCATTTTATATTATTTTATTTTAAATGAATCTTTTAAAATTATTTAGAACATTTCGTCAATCTACACATTCATGTTACGGATATGAGGAACCTATGCGCCACACCCAACTTGGCAGACGTTACGTTTCGTTAAATTTTTAATCGCTATCAGTTTAATGAGCATTTAAAAACCAACCATCCATTTCTTTTAGCAAGAAGATTGACAGGGCAAAATAAATGGGAATGAATGAAAACAATGTTATACCTATGATAAAAACGGAAGGCCTATGAAATCTCGGCAACTGTAACAGCAGGCATCTCAATTACAAAGAACATATTTATTTGCTCAATACCGAGTAGGTATGCGAATTATGGTTACCTAATCACTGATGGTCAACTAATCGGTAATTTTTTAATATAAGTAGGTAGGTAAAACGATTTTATTTATAATAGAGTGAGGAAGATATAAAATGTGTATTTTAAATAGACGAGGTTCGGAAACCACTAGGGTTCATACCCCCTTTTGAAATCCACTGGAAGTCGTAAATAGTAGTTGGTGGTTGGTTTGTGTCTATACCACAAATTTGGATATTCCTTGGGCACATACAAGTTGACAGACCCCAGCAAATTGAAACACAAAAGAACACACCAGTTCAGATCGAGTGATTATCAATATACATTACCTAACTGATCTTTCTAGATAACTACTCCATTCAGACAAAAAGAATGTAACAGTACTTGAGTATAGCTATCTTGAGTATAGCTATCTTTACATTGGCGGATACCCTCTATTCTGTTAGACTTCCCGAACGACAGAAAAACCACGGTTATATCACGGTTTCTCTCCCCAAATCTCCAATGCTCCTAAGAAAAAAAAGAAGAAAAAAATCCATTCAAATGCTTGGTTTTCTTTGAAATAAAGCGTTACCAAGATCACCACCCACAACATTGGTAAATAAATTCATCTAAACTTAATTGGGCAATTTTTTTTTTTTTTTTTTTTCTTTCTTTCTCTCTCACACCCCACTAAGTTTTGCGTGATGCCCCCAATCTATGCGTTATTATTGAAAATGGTGCATAACTAATTCTTGTTACAAAAATGAAATTTTCGATCACATACCTGATCAGGAATTGTTATGTTTTTCATTGAAGTTGTGCTAAAAATTATATCCATAGTTCCAGCTTGTAGACTTTTTCAACATAATTCAACCGTCTTCATTATTTCAACTCTAATACATTCCTTTGCCCTTCCTTTCACCATCGTTTCCAGGTTTCAGATGCCTTTTGATAAGTTTATTACATGCGCCATTAAAAGTCTCGTTTTCAAACGAAAAGAGTTTCAATTCTCCGAGATATTCATGACTGTCAAGTAAAGGGATCTTGGTCTTACAAAGAAATTAATGTTGTCATGAATATGATACACGGCCGTATATTATACTCACAAAGTGTGGTAGCAGAAAATAAATCAATAGGGAATGTCAAAATCCTCTAACATCACTGGAATGAGTGAATAGCAGTTATCGGCGCTCGAACATCACTTAAAACTAGTTACTCATAACTAATTATTATCCATTAATACTATTTTTATTATTATTGGTAGCCAATTGATTCCTCCAAACGAGGTTTTCGGTATTAAGATGAAATGAACTTTCAACTGTATAAACCTTAGAGGTATTACAAGGGGTATATAGCTCAATAATTATATCTTTATAATTTTTTCCTATAGCTATTTTACATAAACTCAATATCTGTCAGGAAGCTACTACCTGTTTCATACCTATTCAGTTATTTTATTATTTTTGCGCTCAAAATTCCAGTCAGATTTTCCACACATCAAAGCGCCTCCGAAGTATGTCTCAGGCCTAAAGATCAACATAGAAGATGGCTTAAGGTATCTATTTCCTTGGTATTGCAAGTCGGACATACTTCATCCCCCCCAAATAATATACTTTTAATGCCTGTCAAGTAGAAGGAAACATTTTCATGCCCACCCAACTTGTGCTATATCAATCATTTGGCATACAATGATAGTTCCTTGCATTCTAAATAAGCAGATATGGGCCGTGATTCAGAAATCCATTCACAAAAGTATTTATTGACTTTTGATTCTTGAATTATCATGAAATCTTCAGAGGCCTAAACTCAGATATTAATCTGCTAGTTAACAAAATCTACAATAAAATCACTATTTTTTAAAAACTGCAACTTTGATACCGAAAACTTTTTTACTTATTGCTCTCAGTTTTAATTTATATGTATTATTATTATTATTGGGCGTATTTTGTGATTGGGCTGTTAAGCGCAAAAAACATCACTTGGGAATCGTGAATTCTCCATTGATAATAATTTGGGCCACCACGATAAAACTCGCCTTCCGACGTCGACCTTAGTGTGCCAAAGATTGGAGTCCTTCCGTATGTACACATCAAGAAAGTTCCTAGGGAGGATCATCAGCGATTTGAAAAGTCTAATCTTCACTCTTTCAAGCCGGTTCGAGTAGGATAAGCCGCATACCTCAGCCCCATATAGGGAGGTTGATAAGCGAAGTGTTTCCAATACTCTTTTCCATGACTGGGCACTATTGTTTCGATATCTTCTAAAAATAACCGAAATGCTAATCCTTTCTTCAATGCGTCCACCGCTTGTTGACTAAATAAACCGGAACTGAAAAAAGTGACACCAAGCTAATTATACTTGAGACAACATGAAAATCATTACCTTAGACTTTGTACCGTTCGGTTCACCCATTCTGCCTACAATAAAGGTGTTTCGGCAGTCTATTCAGAGCAACTGTACAAAACTCAAATCACTGAACTAAACGAAATCGTCTGCATAGAAAACGCACAAAACGTCAATCACAACTTGAACACCACTAGCTCCTCTACTCCGAAGATATTGCTCAAAATCATAAAAGCAAAGAGCAAAAATGAAGGGCGAGAGGACATCTACCTGCAAATACCTAGTCCAAACACAAAATCCTTCGTAATTTCACCAATAATTCCAAACGAAAATGTAGCTTTGTCGTAAATTTATTCAACTATGTTAATAAATCTGGCACCAATTCCTCATCCCTGACAAGTCGACAAATGATGCAAAAACCTTTCACTTTGGAAGGACTGATACCTATCTGAGTAGTAGATTATTATCATAATAATAAACTTAGTACAAACTTTAGCAACCCGTTCAGAAGAATCTGATTTAAAGCTTTGAATTTTGTATTTAGAGCGAAACTCCCCTGTTGTTACTTACGTGGTTCCTCTCGATTGTCATCCTTAAAAAAAAAGAAACGTGCATATCTTGGCCCGTTCTCTTGGGACATCCCTCTCTAACATAACTTTATTAAAAGGTGAACCAAAGCCATTTTCCATTCCTCCGTAAGATTTAGGTAAAATTGGTAGCTGACGCCATCGCTATATGTGAGTCTTTGCCTTTTTTAAAGGAATTCAGTACCTTAGCTTATTCTTCAAAGAGAGAGAGCAGAGTCCAATGTTTCATCGTATCGGTTTTCGCTGTTGGTTCATTTGGATTCAAGTGCATTCGTGTTGCGTATATGAGACGCTCAGAACCAGAAGGGCGAACTTCAAAAGTACAATTTGAGAAATTCAAGATTTTTATCGGCCAGAAGGATGAACTTCCAAATATATTTGTTGGTAAGTGTCAGAAGGGCGAACATGGGGTTGCCAACGTTCACCGTCATAACGATTAGATAGGTTGATACTTAATTATTAGAATAATATTCTAATAATATACTAGGTAAGTTCCATGACGAGACGTTCTCGAGCAATCAAGTCGAGTTACGAGACTCTAGATTCTGACCAACTAATCTGACTACGGATTGACTACTTGATGTTATGTATTATTAAGATGCGAGCGTTGCGAGTGTGAAAAATTGTGTAAAATCTCATGGCGACTGGAGCGCAAGTCAGTAATGGGCTCGCTGTCTCCCAGTACAGCGCATTCATTCTCTCACTCTTTTTGACTCCATGTGGGAACGATATGCTTCTTCAACTCACTTCCACACTCCCCAATTCGATATTTGCCTGTTTTATCAGAGACCAGCACCAAAAGCCTCAATGTAATAATTGGCAGCGTTTTTATTCGTTTTTTGTAATCTACGAATCCTGAAACGTAGATCAACAATTTCGATAGGGGGTTAGAAAAAGTTGTTTCTAGGTCGACTAGAAAGGTTTATTACTGAAAACAATAAACCGAATGCTGAAAAAAGTTTTTTGTAACTTTTGCGGTGATATTATTAGATACCACTCTAAGCTATGTGAGAATAAGTCATGTCTGAAATTTTCCAAATATTAATCGGAATGCTGGAAATGCACAAAATTAATCGTTTAACCGAGGTTATAAGTCATGATGAATTGTTCGTTTTAAATTACATTACACGTCTAAATTTCATTCGGAATGGCGCGTTGAGTCGGCTCACTAGATTTTACTGTTTGGTATCAAACGAAAGTTGCTCACCGCTGAAATTACCCCACTCCCGTTTTTAACCGTCTGACACTCATGTTTGAAGTGCGAGTAAAGTTCTCAAACCAAGGTCTCCATCCTACAATTTCCTGTAGTGGTCTGACGAGACATGAATAAAAGAACGAGGCTGTTAGAAACCTCCAAAGTTAAAAAACATTCACTCTTTTGTTCGAGAACTGAAGAAATGTTGGTCGAATGAGAAGTGATGGACTGTAAAACTTTTAGCACCGACCATCCCCAAGCTAAAGTGTATCCCGTCTTTGTCAATACTCAACAAAGTTCCATTTATTTTCTATTCAGTGTTCGAATAACTTTTTTTTTGGTCCATTAAAAAAATGTGATTCCACATTTAAACTTGAACACAAAACACTTAATATCAAAAACATCGCAAAGTTCGACCCGAGTTTAATCCAGAAGATGAAATAAGTTTGCCGCGATTAAATTCAAAATAAATGTATAAGTTTTCACTGAATACAACTTTAGCCAACTCAGAATCATTATAGTTGATTAAAACCAAACTATTCCATGCCCACGGACTGCGCCTTCAGTAACCCAAACTCTTGTCTTTCGTCATACATTTCGTTGAAAGATTTTAATGGAAGAATATCATCACCTTTACCGAAGGAAGGGAAGCCACCAAAATCACAATCCACATTTATAGACTCCATTATTATCTCTTTGAACAGCTGCTAACCTCACCTCTGATTCAGCGCAAAAATAGGAAATGTAACCAAAATATCAAAAGTCACAGGGGAAAAGATGAATTCGAAAGTGCATTTTCGTATGAGCGTATTTTCGTGAATTATCGTACTATATTACGCTATATTACCGCTAATGACTGTTCTGATTGAGTTTCAGCTTAAACCATTAAATTAAAGAACAAAAAATATTATATTATGTAGCATTGATTTGAAATTTGAGCGCTTTGAATGCAAATAAATTCTTAACAACCAGTTTTACGGCAAAAAAACTAGTTCTAAATAATATTTAGCAAGACAAAAAATATATTGAATTTTTAGCGATTTTTTGTAGTTTTTATCGATTTTTTAGCATTAATTAATGAAATTTAAGTACTTTTTTCAGCATAATTCTTTGCAAAAACTTTCAATTTCCTATTTCATTGTTGATAAACTTTTTTGTAAATATCCAGTTGAAACATATAAATGTATCAATTTTTAGCCGTTTTTAGCCATTTTTGATTACTTTTTTAGCATATTTTTTGAAGTTTAACCAATTTAATGTGCTCCAAAAGTGCTTGCCAACGAACGCATCCTTTCATTTGGAAAGCTTGATTTTTGGGCGCAAGAAGGAATATTTATCTCAACCCTGAGAGATATCGTCTGGAATGACACATGCACATATATGAAATGAAGCACATATGAATGAATATAACAAATATGAATGAAGCATATAAATGAATGAGGCAAATATGGATTAAGTATAAAGAAAATATGAAAGAAGCATATGAAAAAGCGTTAAACTCCAGGATTCGTTTGAGGCACTAAATGCCTCAAAACGGATTTCAATGCGATTTTTTTTTTTTTTTTTTTTTTTTTTTTTTTTTTTTTTTTAAGCTTGATTTTAAAATTGTTGTAGCTATGCAAAAGCTCCATTTTTATTAACGAAAATTCGCAAATGGAAATATTTGGTCAAAAAGTTGGATAAATAAAGCCAAATTGACAAAGATAGGAGGTTCGTATCTATTGTATTATAATTTTCCTATAAACTTGAAAAATTACCTATAAACAAACAATTATCTCACTTAGAATGAAATAATAGGTTTAATCCGAAACTATAGTTATATTCCGTCATTGGACACGGCCCATCAACCCTCCAACTGTTCCGCCACCCAAAGTTATAGGGCCCATGGAAAATAACTTGATGACCAGACTCCAACTTAAATAAATATTAAACTCCGCTAAGCAAAATGTATCTTTCTTAAACTGCATTGCACAAGATAAATGCATTGTCTTACTAAAATTTCTATATTATAGACCTTCACTGTATCGGCTGGTATTGACTCTCTTAATCTCTTCTTTCGTTGTCAACTGCTTTTATCGAACAAAGTAAACTTTTTTTTTCTGTGTGTGTGTGTGTGTGTGATATGTTTGTCGAGATAAATTGAGCGTCATGAGATCAGTTTCGAACTAAATAAATACATTGTTGTGTAAAATTCCCTATCGTCAGTTTTTGTTCTTCTCAGTTCTTTCGTATTTCGTTAAAATTTTGCTAAATAATGTTCATGATTCTGGGGTTATCTCTATTATTTATAAGAATGAAACTCCGTCTGTTTGTCTGTCTGTCTGTCTGTCTGTCTGTCTGTCGTGTCTATGCACGGCCAAACGGCTGAGTGGGCCGGATCTACGAGTGGGGGGATCTTCTTGGGATTTTCCGATAGGGTGTATAAGCGAATTTAAAATTTTCTAATCCCACCCGAACCATGGGCCGTAGGGCGGGAGGGGGGTCGAAGTAATAATTAATGTGCGCTTTTTGGACTTCCCCGCTTCCCCTACCCCTCTAAACGGCCGTTGACAATTCCGGAAAAATACGGGTTTCGTAGGTTTTCCTACGAGGAAGACGACGGCGCGATCGGATCGCGAAAAAAGTATCGGGAAATGCGTCAAAAAAATGCGAGAGTACGGACCCGTTTTCTCGAAAAGTCCGACGAAAAACTTGGTTTTTTCCCATTAAAATATACCCCATAAAGGTACGTTTTTCGGAACGGTTTTCGCGGGCGAAATAAAGGTTTGATCCCGCCGAATCTGAATCCGAAATCGGATATCGAAAAAAGTGACGAGAACTCGGTCAAATTGCGAGCGGAAGCGAGCAAAGCGATTAAAATTTTGCCGTGGACGAGAGAAGGCTCAAGAATTGACGTGAAGGGTTCGATGTCACAATGTTGCGAGGCGAGCATAGGTACGTCTACCTTGCGAGCGAAGCGAGAGCCATTTCAACAGAATAAATACGGAATTTGTCCTACACATATACAGGTATACATCCCCTAATAAACTTTTCGTGGTTCCAGGTAGTTTTATAAGATTTAATTTGTTTGTAAGAATTCCCAACTGAAAAAAACGTCTGCCAAGTTGGGTGGGCAGTACAACATTCCCTAATAAACTTTTCGTGGTTCCACGTAGTTTTATAAGAATTAATTTGAATGTAAGAATTTCCAACAGAAAAAAACGTCTGCCAAGTTGGGTGGGCAGTATAACTTCTTCAAGCGAGCGAAGCGAGCAGCATCCCCTACAGAAGTAAAACCTACCCTTAGGGATCTACCATTTGCGAGCGAAGCGAGCAACATCCCCTACATGTTTCAATTGTAATACATCGCATGTATACAGCCACACTTTGCGAGCGAAGCGAGCAACATTCCCTACATAACACACTAAACTTTTCGTGGTTCCACGTAGTTTTATAAGATTTAATTTGTTTGTAAGAATTCCCAACTGAAAAAAACGTCTGCCAAGTTGGGTGAACAGTATAACTTCCTCAAGCGAGCGAAGCGAGCAGCATCCCCTACAGAAGTTAAACCTACCCTTAGAGATCTACCGTTTGCGAACGAAGCGAGCAACATCCCCTACACACGTTAAACCTACCCTTAGGGATCTACCATTTGCGAGCAAAGCGAGCAACATTCCCTACATGCCACACTTTGCGAGCGAAGCGAGCAAAATTTCCTACATGCCACATTTTGCGAGCGAAGCGAGCAATTTAAGGGGGGGTCCGGGGGGCTTGCCCCCGGCTGGACGTGGAGGCGAGCGTAGCGAGCCGGAGCGGCTAGTAATAAATAATTATTTTTACAAAAATGCTCTCGTCAATACTGACATTAAGTTGGTGTCACGATGGAATAAGTATAACAATTGTATGCTCAATTTTATAACTACATATAAACTTACAGCAAGAAACATACAGCGGAACTTTCAGTATCAAAATTTTACTTCCCCTGGTGAGTCATTATAATGAAAAATCAACTGAAAAGTTAAAAATGTCATCTTGACAAAAAATTGACTCATTTTCGTCGGTTTTACAGGTTCTTCTCACAAATTTAAATACATAACAACTTAACACTGAATTCTAAGATAATCCAGTTTTTTAAACGATACCATCCAGCCTATAGACCCTCTGATAGAACGGGGACATTTGTCGAACTTGTGCATGCCTTCTTTGCAAAATTGGTAACAAGCGAGATTTTAGTTTACTTTCTGTACCTACAAAAACCGAAAATGATTCAATAATATTAAATACATTTTAGGAATGAATACTATTGTAAAGTATGTGATTCCAAAAGGTGCGAGTTACCCATCAAAAAACTTGAAGAACAATAATTTTTCACGTATTACACATTTTAAATTCTACTCATCTCACCTGCAAGTTGAGAGTGTAATGGAAAGTCTGGCAAGTTTAGGTAGAGCTCATGGTTTACCCAGCTGGCCATTGTGTCTCGTGAGGTAATTTTTGATACCTCATCAATGTGTCATAGTCCCAAAATATTTGTTAGAATATATTGATTACATAAAAAGATCCAAATTCGATGCAGTTATGGAATAAGTCATAAACTTCATTGTTCAAGATAGCTGAATGGAAGACGTCCTAAGAAAGTTTTCTCTCAATCTGAAGGGCATTATTTATACAGTTATTTCACGAAAAGAGTTTCGAAGGAACGACACGTTCATTAAAGCCACTGAACCTCATAAAAAGCGATGCAATAGAACCATCAGGCAAAGTGTAATGTGTCCTCCAAACTCAGAAGCGATATCATCACTACCGGTTTAGACGCATTACACTGGCGCATAACTAATTGCGCGGTCGATATTGGACGATCGAAGGCCGACCAATTGTCTTCCTATTGTCGAAGTCAGCGAATCGGGAGGCTGAGCTTGAGAAGACCTTCGGAGGTGAGACGTCGGTGGAAATAAAAGTCTCAGAACTGCAGCGTGGCCAAGTGGTCGAATTTCAAAACCAAACGAAACTTTAGAAACGTATGTTTCTAGGATTTTACATTCGCGCAGGAGCAACACCTACTAATGATTTCTCCGCGTTGAAATTGATGATTGGTTGATGATTAAATTTTATTTTCCGACCACCCTCTGACGTTGAGCGAGGCCGGATAAGAAGACCGCGAGAAAATTATGAGTAATTGTTTGGGCATGCGCAGGTTAGAAGCAATTGTTTAATTGTTTGAAGCAGGTAGGTATTAATTTGTGAGTAACGAAACTGATGGGGGCTAAAACAGATTCCTTTGGTCAGTTTATCCAAAAACGTATTTGAACATTTTTAAATTAATTCAATAATTCTCATCTTTATGTAGTTTCGAAAACTTGGTAATTATTAGAAACGAAGTGTTCCATATACTATGGAGTTCAACAATTTTTCATTTTTTTCCCCTCAAATGCACTGCATTAATTTAAATTACCCTGGTTTCTTTGACTACCAGTGTACAAATCTCGTTTATCTTTAGCTGGATGCTTCAACGATTTCTCCGCGTATAAATCGGGATTTCAGGTAATTCCGAGACCTGCGAAGGAAGGAGAGGAGCGAAGCGTTTCACGTTCACGTTATAACCAAACTCGAAATCATCTACAGTCTACGTTAAAAGTTGAACGCACCGGTGATCACAAAGGGGGTGGTTCACAATTACTTAATTGGTAATATAACAAAAATTCTGAGAAAAGAGCCCATTCAATTAGTACAACACCACACTTTGGCTTCAAACACACACGTGCTATTATGTGATTGCAGTACACATTTCGAAAACCGGTTGCGCAGTAACGGAATAACTCAAACTCCCACTCCCCGGTGGGTTATGAAGTTGATTATCGAAAACAGGCGTCGGCGATAAGGATAGGACTTCAATATGGATATTACCAAAATATCGCTACTATCTATATTCGATATTCAGTACCGATATAGGACTTCCGATCGAAATATCGATATGTTCAACCAATCTACATATTTTGACCCTTTGATATTGGATTTAAGATTTATTGTAACCCAAGATTTTTAGAATACAACCACAGTTAGAATAGAACCTCATTTACCAACTTGGATTTGAACCGTTCCTAAAGTAATTTTCATATTCTTAATGATAATAAATTACAGGTTTTTTTCATGAATGGAGAAGCATGTCCCTGTTATCTTTTTCTTCTCATCCTTCAATGCCAAATTCGAATTAAGAAGCAGGTTAAAGGGATTCATGAGTCAGAATCGGAAAAAATCAATTTTTCTGAGTTTATTTATCTATTTTTGATTTTTGATTTATTTATTTATTTGATTTTTTAAATTAATTAATTTTATAATTCTTTTATTTTTTTATGTTTTTCCGAATATTTGGTATATAACATCATTAAACTTGGGCAATGGAAAGAAAAGATGTGATTTGTCAAAGATTGAGGGATAGTACTCTGTTTTTATTAGATAACGGTTTCCAGCTGCCGGTGCTCTGATGCTCATGGTTTATCATAATTTTCCAAAACTAATAATATTCTTTAATATTTAATAATATTTCTGATAGAAACAGAGAATCCCCACACCATATTATTATCATCATCAGTTTTTGATAGCAACACAAAATCGAAACCTAGCATACGAAATCAAAACAGAAGTTTGTGAAAAAACGTTGTCTATTTCCACAAAAAATGTAACTCTATTTTTTGTGGGAATAGAAAACTTTTTTTCACAAACTTACGTTTTAAAATGGGTTTTCACAACTTCGTCGCGAGTGATTTAGGAGTTCATACGAAATCAAATTAGTATCATAAGGATATCCAAACAGAAATCTAGGTAGGTTTGTGAAAATATAATTCGAACTTTTGTTAGTTAGGCCAATCTGTTATGCTGGTAAAACTCATACTATAATAATGAACGTAATCTACGCTACGTATAAGTTGACTTGGGTCAATTCAGTGGAAGTTCCAAATAAACAAAACCAGAAGAATGTGAACGGCAGAACGTTTTGAATGCGCGATATCAAGCATACGAGATAAACCTATGTAAATATTTCTTTATCAGCAAGTGATACGCCTAAACCTAATCCAACCAGTAAAAAGAATCAATGATAGGGAAAGATCACACCACCATTTCAATATCTTCAAAATGAACCCCTGTTTTTCATTAGTTAGTACCTGTTTCTCGGTATTCAATAGAGCTAGCGACTTGATTTTTTTCATTTTGTCAAGTGCTGTTTCTAACATTCGCTGAACGAGTTCGAACGAAAAACTTGAAATAAAACATGCCATGCTGAAAGACTTATCAACATACAATTTTTTTTAAACTGGTTTTGCCATATTACTTTCAGGTAAAACAATATTTGCACAACAGAGTTCAAACTCGTTGTATCATGAATACCTAGAACTACGATCCAGAGAAATAGACAAACGAAAAAGTGTTAAATTACTAGGGACACATGAACCCTCAAACATGGATTCCCGGATACGTAGATATCTATCCCCTACCATGTATAGCTGGCTAAAGTCACCAAACCAATTTAGCTAGCGACGTCGTCGCTACATAGTTTTGCTTGAACCCTACCATGAAACTTGCGGTTTTTTTTTTTTTTTTTCTCGATATTATGAATATCAATAATTGGTTGTCGATGATGATTTTATTGATATTATTCAACGATATCCATATCGATACTGATATCGATATTTCTCTTCCTACATCCTATTCTTAGAAGGCAATGTGGTTTTTGATCGTCAAGCAAATGCCAAAGGCCCCCCTCCACCCACCACCCCCGCTCGACCAACGCGACCAACGCGACCACCTACCCATCAACAGCCTCTTGTGTCACCTACGGAAGAGCGTTGAACCCAGAAGCAAAAGGGCTAACACAGTAGGATGAATATTCAGCAGTGACGGCGTGGCGGATCTGCTCCGAAACGTTTTTATGGTCGGCGCCTTTTCGAACGCGAGCCGACGCATTTTTTCACACGAGAAACAAATACGGGCAAAGAATGACGGCTCTACTTTACTAGTTAGTAGGTGGGTGAAACTTTTACTACGTGATAAATTACCACCAACACGTTCGAGGAGGACACCACGAATCGAATGAAACTACCAGCTAGGGACACGACAGGAAAGGAAACATCTGCTGCGGGCCTTCAAGCAACTTTACCGGTGTTTAATCCACTTCCATGGCATGGTTATGATTCTTCCGTACCATGGAAATTGCCGTTTCGGTTTATTTTTCACAATATACCAGTATGATCCAAAAAACCTACCCTCAAAATTGTCGGTTTACCTTTCAAAAAATTGTTTCTTAAAATGAAAAAACAAAGTCACGAAACTTCACTTGAAAATGCATTGAAAATCTGATTACCCCAAACTCTCATCACGGCTTTTAATTAGCGCATAGGAAATATTTAAGGGTTTGTTCCTTCAAGAATCAGAAGGTATATCAAGAACTATTCGCAAAACGTTCATGTAATCATTCAGGGCTTTTAGCGTTTTGGTAGTACTTATTTGGTGATTTGCAGCTTCCCCTGTACCACTCTCTAAAAAAAACATTTTTACGCAATTTGAAGTAAAATCCAGAGACCGTTCGGTGACTTTTATTGTCGACCACATACTAGAAGCGGCATAATCTTTGATAGGTCAGTCAACATTCCGCAGAAACGGGAAGCTGCTCAAGATATGAAGGGTTGTGTTATGTAGTTCGTGATATCGGTTGTTGCTAACTTGTTCATTATAAGACGTTCCTCAGTAATGCGATTCGTCTATCGTTTTCGATTAGGGTGAAATGATGACAACACTCAATCACGATGGATAAAATTGATATAGGAAGGTAAATTCGTCTTTCCCCGAATACCTTCCGGCTTTGAACGAGATCGGGGGAATAAGCAGTGAGGAAATGATGCTTGATGGATTTTGTACTTGTCCATGCGCAGACTGAAGTAATGATTTGTAAGTACTGAAACTGATTGGACACCATCTACAACCTACTACGACATTCCCTGAAAATGTCATCACTATCAAACCAAAAACAGAACTGGATAAGTAAATGCGTTTTGTAAGGATTTGCGAACACACAGGCAGGCAGACCAAACGAAAGTTGTTCAAACTGGTCTAAAACGACGCGATATGAAATTTTAATTTAGGAGAGAAAAACATTTTTCTTCAAAAAGTGAAAACAATGCTTCTTTCGCTACCTATAGGAAGACTCGGAAGTAAAAAGTGTTAAGTTTTATCAACAATTGATTAAATAAATAAAATCTATGTAAACAGTGGTAAACTATCGCATCCTAGATAGGTTCACTCACCTATTATAGTGTGATTTCTCGCAGAACTAAGGGTGTAGTTAAAAATGGATTGTACATAATTAATACGAATTAATTAGAATTTCTATGGTTCAATCAATAAATACCCACCCACATCAATATGCAGGTAGAAAACAGCGTTAAACTAGCACTTCCTATACAAGTGCCCTCATACTAGATTGCTATTCCCCTCAAAACCGAATCCAACGGAGAGTTGGAGTAAAACCTCGTTGAGAGATCGACGAAAATGACAGGTCTCGGCTTGGAGGGATAATTATGGCAGATCACCGAGCGTCCCACCAGCAACGTCGTTCGCAGCCGGCTAGCCGGTTGTCATAAAGCTCTCCAGTCATTCACACTACGCCCCTCCGCGATGCCACGAACAAGTGCGAAAAATAACGGCGGGGTGTCGAAACTTTTTCCTTTATACCACCCACAGGGCATACATAAGCTCTAAGTTCGTAAATAAAAGGCGAAAGTGGGAGGTTGACGATAAACCACAGTAATGGGGAACCTTTGTTTTTGATGATTTATTAGCATCGTTTGGGTTGTCTTTCGGTTTATTTTCATGAGAAGGGATCGAATATCGTACTTTGAAGAAACTCGCTAACAACAAGGAAAATATACAAAGCGTAGAAAAATTAATTATAATAACTCGGCGCTCTAAGGGAATCAATCCACAACAAAAATGAAGGGGAAAATACTTTCTGACAGATAAACAAACAGGTATTGGTAAATCCTCTTATTTCTTTGGAGTAAGCAAACCGTCATTTCAGGTTTGGGCTCTGACTGCCACGACGACGGCCGATCTAGGTGTTCAAAAGTCAAGATATACAATCGCGATTTTTCGCTTCAGAGGTTTTCATTATTAGTAAAGAGGATGATATCTCAGCAGATTCATCGCCCAGAGTGGTTCTTTGGTGATAAACAAATAACGAAACTTCATGTTTGAACAAGTGTCACCAAATACATCGCAATGAAGAGCTGCGTTTATTATATCATGTCATTCCCCAAAGTGATTACAACGGATCAGGTGAAGACCGATCTCAGTACAAATAAATAACAACCCCCCTCCACCCGGAGGGAAAAAATGAATGAAAATTTAATAATGGTGATAATTATACGAAATTTTATTTTTTGTAGTAATACATACATATTCACTAGAGAACGAAAATGTGACGGCTAACTTTGGTCAAACTTATTGAAGATGATGTAGAATCCTTAGATCGTCTACTTTTCAAATATCACTTCAAATTGCGGCAATCTTCTGCGTAATAGATATTTTTATACCGAATTTACTCATATGTAAGAAAATAATTCGAAAAATTAATTAGTTTGTAACATAATGTGATATTTTACTTTTACACAATTGAATAAAATGGTAGTGTGGTGAAATCCACCACCTCTTTTCAACAGCCCTTTTCAGGGCTACCAAAAAGAGGTAGGCACAACACAAAAATATTTATAAGACGTCGAGTTACAACTCCGTCAAACAAAATATTTCACCAGAGAGAAAATACTAAATTCTCTCTCAAAAGTGAAATATTAAAGAATAACACACAAGGCGACCTCCCCAAACATTTACTGGGCGAGAGAGATGCGACAAACATCTCGAAACAAGTCGCCTTGAATGAGAAACCTCAAACAGGAAAACTCAAGGTCGTTCAGCCACCCCCGGGGACCCCGTCACAGCGACGGACGCAGGGAAACCACCTCGAAAGACCAACTCAGCTATCATACGCACAGATACTGAGAAAACAATGTGCGAACCAATAAGATTGCACAGTCGAATTTATGAAATTAAGCGGACCAACCAGGAGGCGGCAGGAGGCGGCCACCTCCCTATAAATACCCGCTGGGAGCCCTCCGAATTCCATTCCACTCTCCGCTCTCGACGACGACACCTCCGAAGTACGAAGAATTCTACACGCTCTACGCTGACGAAACTTCTGCATTACGAGTTCATCTCAAGAACGGCTTCCTACTGCTTTCTACAAGCCAGACCTTCTCTCCACACAGATCTCGCATTGGCATCTACGAGTCCAGTGATTATTCATCCTGCTCATTGCCCAACGTAGTTCATCTGTCAGGACGCCACCCGGTACAGCTATCGATATTCTCTTTAGCTCGTACGCCCGAGGGACGTTCCGAGCCGTGTCGCCCGGGTTTCGTAGCATTAAGCTCGTAACGACCGCTGTGGGCACGCCGGTAAATTACTCTGCTCATCCGCTCTAATTTACCGTCTAAGGAAGCCTTTTTCAAGGCTACGAGGTAGGACCCTGACATACGAGCATTGGAAAGACGCTCTGTCAAGCGAGTCCACCTCCCAAACCCTCTATTTTTCACACATAGAGGCATCGAAACGAGCAAAAACTCGGTTATTTCGATGGAACGTCAGCCGTCCTATTTCCCCTTGCGAGGGGAGGCAGACGACGGTGAAGCCGGGCCGAGTAGCCCCCGTAGTGCTCCCTACCGGCTACACGGCGAATCCGCTGAACCCAGCTACAGCGCAAGGCGCGGTCCTCACGTCCGGACCGCCTTCTCTCCCGACGTATTCGTTCAAGAAACGTTCGATCAAGCCTTGCCTATACAAAAGATCGAGGATACCTTTCAGACTCGCTCTGAAGCCGATCATTACGATTCGACCAAGCTGTCCGAATACCCACGATATTCGACGCAGGCCTACCCGGCCGATCCGAGTGTCAAATACACTCCAAATGCACAAAAAGCGAAGGATACTTTTCAGTACCTCAACCAAGCTCAACATATTCCCCTTTCAGATATAAATCTAAGGCCGGAATATTACAAAACGGCTCAGTACCAAACTGATCGAACCCAGCACTTGCTACGCGAGCCCAGCGCTCCACGCGGCTGCGACACGAACTATCTCCCATTTCAGTCCGCCAAACCAGTTGACCTTGGCGGATCCGCTCACATTCCTCACGGGAATGACCCGGGGACTAACCCGCATAACCGGAATATAAATGTCCGACTTGGCCTACCTACGCCAAGTAAAACATATCTAAATCCACTACAAATGGTGACCCCGCCTTTGAACAGGCTCAACACGGAGCATTTCGTTCCCTCTTATGAAGCTAGTGGATTTCAGGGAACCACTGCGGGCGTGCGACCCCCGCCGGGCCTCTACGCCCACATCTCACACAACATCCCTCTACACAAGGTGGTTTTCAAGCACTTTTAGAGGAGATGGGAGATTATCAAAAACCAATCTTCCAAAAGAAGAATATCGATCGTGCACTCGCCGAGTTCGATCAATACTGTGTGCGAAAACACCTGAGAACGCAAAACGAATGCTTCTCAGCTATATACAAGTGGGTACCAGAAGAAATTAGGGAAGCTATCGACTCAGCTTACCTCACGGCACCCCACGCACCCTACGAAGAGGCCAAACAGCGCCTCCAGCGAGAATATGGGTTGTCCTTACAGGACAGGCTCCTCGCACTCGAGGACCCCGCATCTCTCGCCAAAAAACCCAGCACCAAGTACCACGAAATGTACTCGAAAGCTGTTGGGTACTTTTCGGAAGCTCTGATCACTCAAAAGTGGATCGAGACTCTTCCCATCGAAGCACGAGGTATGGTCGCAGCTCAGCCTACCACGACCTCCCGGCTCGACCTAGCTGATACGCTACACGCGTACAGAACAGAGAATACTTCTCTGAACATACGAGGAGTAGAATCTACTCCGAAACCCATAAATACTGGTTTCAAAAAGGCCCTCTCGAAACAAGCTGAGTTCAAACCCCAACCAGTGGAGAGTAAGCCTCACAAACCGACGGCCTATGTCTGTCGAAACCACGCACGTTTCGGTAACGAAACTCGCAAATGTGCAGACCCAGAACACTGCACTTGGAAGACGAACACTGCTTCCAAAACTAGCAGAAAGGCTGCGACTATAAGCCAGCCTAAAACCCGGGTTTTCTACCGAAAATACTCAGCGATCGGTACAAGAAAGTACCGTTCCAACCTCCGACACAGAGAGTTCGGAAAACGAATAACTGCCAGTGTATCTGAGCCTATACGCCGGCAGTCTACTGAGTATAAAAGGCTCTTTTTCAAGTGCAAACTAAATGGCACTGAATTTCTCATTGACACGGGAGCAGAAGTGAACATTCTGCCCCACAATGTCACACAAAAATTGGGCTTGAAAATTCTTAAGTCCAACGTTAAGCTCACAGCAGCTAACGGAGCCCCTATAGACACACTAGGGCGAGCTGACACAACAATTAACATCGGCCTCGGGGACATGACCACCGAGTTTATGATCACGAAAGTTGATCTAGCGATCCTAGGTATTCCATTCCTCGAGTCTTGGGATATCGGAATACGGGTCAAACACAAGTACATTTATAAAGATAAAATAAAGTGCTATGCCGATCAAAAAATAGCTGCAGTCATGAACAAAAAGTTCACTGACGAACAAATAGCAGCTACTATCCCTCATCGTGACAATACCCCTCAACCAGAGGACGTGCAAATCACGGAGGACGAAAACATTCGCTCTATCATTGACAAATACAATGATAAAATGAGCAAAATTCAAGGTAAATGGAAAAACAACGGGTTTACCACCGTATAACCACGGAAGGAACACCAGTACACTTCCGAGCAAGACCCATGGCGGGCGAAAAACGGGCTCAAGTCAAAAGTACTTTTGACAAAATGCTTTCAGAAGGCATAATTGCACCATCGGATTCCGAATGGGCATCCCCGTTACACTGTGTGCCGAAAAAAGACGGGTCATGGAGAATCACCGGCGACTACCGTTTCCTGAACGCGAAAACGAAGAAAGACGCCTACCCTCCTCCTCACATTCGCTCTTTCCAAGCGAATTTACATGATACGCAAATCTATTCAACAATAGATTTACAATCAGCGTATTATCATATTCCGATGCACCCAGATGACGCTCATAAAACTGCAATTATTACACCTTTCGGTCTTTATGAGTTTAAGAAAATGAGCATGGGTTTGGCCGGAGCGGCTCAAACATGGCAAAGATACATGGACAGCATTATGCGAAAATTCGATTTCGCATTTGTATACCTAGATGACATCCTGGTGGCTTCTAAAAATTATAACGAACACATGAACCACCTCAGACAAATTTTTGACAAACTAGGGGAACACGGACTTCGAGTAGGTTTTGATAAATGCATTTTTTCAAAACCTACCGTCGATTTCCTAGGTTTCACTATCTCGAAGGAAGGGATAATTCCTAAACGAGATAAAATAGAAGCCATAGAACAATTTCTAGGCCAGTAGACGTACGAAGTCTACGCAGATTCCTAGGTATGTGTGGTTTCTACCGAGCATGCTCAAGCAAATTCGCTCACACGGCACAACCTCTGTATGACTCCATTCAGTCAAACAAAAAAAATGACAGAACACCTATCGAATGGACATCAGAGAGAGAAAAAGCTTTCAACAGCTTAAAACAAGCAATGATCAAAGCAACATTGCATAACATTGCTCACCCACACCCTACGGCAGAGTGGAGATTAGTCTGTGACGCATCCGACACACACATCGGAGCGGCACTAGAACAAGAAATTACAGACAAACATGGCTCGAAATCGTACCAACCATTGGGATTTTTCAGTAAAGAAATTCCAGAACAATGGAAGAACAAAGCATCGTTCGACAAAGAAATGTTCGCCGTTTACCAAGCGTGCATTCACTGGCACAACGACTTGGACGGCAGATCTTTCCATATTTGTTCGGATCACAAGCCTCTGCTAGGCACGATGCTTAAGAAAAATGCACATTTTTCTAAAATGAGATTAAGATGGCTAACATACATCTCTCAAATGACGAGTGACATTCGTCATATTTCCGGAGAGAGCAACGTCGTCGCCGACGCACTCTCCAGACCCTTCGATCCGGTTGAAATTCAAACGAAATCGATTTCAACCCAGACGGACGAGGGTCCACCCATAGCCGAAATTTCGAAAATTACGGCTGCAATAGAATGCAACCTTCTACTGCACATTTCAAATTCACAAATTCGTTCTCCCCCTACCGCGGAGGACAAATTGAAACTCACACGAGTTGAATTCTCTCAAGGAGAAATTTGGTGTAACCTAGACCTAGGACACCCTAGACCTTATATTCCAAACGAAATAAGGGAAGAAATAATAAGCCAAATTCACAATTTGGGACACCCAGGTATACACTCTACAGTGTATAAAGTTAAACAAAGATATTTTTGGCACGGACTCCGTGCAGATGTCTCAAACTGGGTCCGAGCGTGCGAAACTTGCCAACGAGCAAAAATCACGCGCTCCGTGAAACTCCCTTACTCCGAATTTGAAACGGCAAACAAATTTTCACACGTACACGTTGATATTACCGGACCCTTACCTTTAGCTAAAGGAGGGAAACGTTACATTTTAATGATGGTTGATAGAGCAACGGGTTGGCTAGAGGCAGTCCCTCTTAACAACATCGAAACAACCACAATCACAAATGCCTTTATCAATATTTGGGTAGCTTCAAAAGGCGTACCTAAATACATCACAAGTGATCAAGGCACACAATTCGAATCAGATCTATTTAATTCCATTATGGAACGTCTCGGAGTAAAACATACTCACACGTTACCATACAAACCATCAACAAACGGAATGGTAGAACGCAGAAATAGATCTTTGAAAGAGGCTCTCAAAGCTCAGAACGAAAATTGGCTCGACGCACTTCCCAAAGTTCTACTCGCCATGCGTACGGCAGTAGACCCGGCGACCGAAACTACGCCTTTCCAAAAAGTTTACGGAATTGACGTACCACTCCCAGGAGACATTTTCGTAACTTCTACGAACCTTTCGGAACCTCTTTTCTTCCGGCCTACGCATATTAAACATAATAATACGAAATATGCCGTAAACATGCCCAAAAATTTGGATACATGTACTCATGTCTATATCAGAGTGCCCACACAGCTCACCTCTCTGCAATGTCCTTACACGGGACCATTCAAAGTGGTTAAAAGAGATAAGTTTTCGGTTACAGTGCAAATTGGCGAACATACTAAAAAAGTTCCCAAACAGCAAATCAAGCCAGCTTATACTCTACACTCGGAAGAAGCTGTATCGCAAGGACAATCTGTGTCACAAAATCAGACAGAAAGTAAGGAGAAAACTCCCCGAAAATCCGCCAGAGGGCGCGTCCCCTCTACCAAATTTGACGAAAAGTGGGTGACTACACTCAAAACAAGCCACGCCCATTTTTCTCGGGTAGGAGCAGTGGGAGGTATAAATATAGAACACCCCACGGCCAGAGATCATACCAATCTCAATCATGGCAGCCTCCACACCTTCGGACATGCTCACAGAGGAAGTCGAGGAGTTCCTCCTCGCGGAATCAAACTCCCAGCTCCGCTTGGCCCGCTCCCGCCTTCGCCAAAGAGAGAGGCAGAGAAAACGGACAGCGCTCCCAGAGAGGTAGTGTGGACAAGGCCCCGGCCTTTCCAGCCACCAGCTCCACCCGCCCAGCCACTACCTACAGCTCCACCCGCTCACCAGCTCCCAGCGATACCACGCAAGTGGATCAGCTCGGGCGACGTGCCCGTGCCTCGGTGGGAGGAGATGAGCACTGCGGGGTGGTCGGAGCCGAGCACATCTCGAGCACCTCCGCAACAGCCCAGCCGCGGCCGCGGGCCAAACCCTCGCGGGTTTGGCTCCCGTCGGCAAAGCTCGGGCGCGGCCACGGCCGCCCCCCGGCGCTCGTCGAAACCGACGAGGCCGGGGCCGCACCACAGGAGCGGGACGCGAGGCCTGCACCTCCGCCTCCGCCCCAAACTGGCGAGGTTCTCCTACGGAGAATTCCGGGTAGACCTCCCAGTTTTCTCCCCCATCGGCGTCGTCGTTGATAACACGACGTCTTGGGGGGGCCCCTGTGGTGAAATCCACCACCTCTTTTCAACAGCCCTTTTCAGGGCTACCAAAAAGAGGTAGGCACAACACAAAAATATTTATAAGACGTCGAGTTACAACTCCGTCAAACAAAATATTTCACCAGAGAGAAATACTAAATTCTCTCTCAAAAGTGAAATATTAAAGAATAACACACAAGGCGACCTCCCCAAACATTTACTGGGCGAGAGAGATGCGACAAACATCTCGAAACAAGTCGCCTTGAATGAGAAACCTCAAACAGGAAAACTCAAGGTCGTTCAGCCACCCCCGGGGACCCCGTCACAGCGACGGACGCAGGGAAACCACCTCGAAAGACCAACTCAGCTATCATACGCACAGATACTGAGAAAACAATGTGCGAACCAATAAGATTGCACAGTCGAATTTATGAAATTAAGCGGACCAACCAGGAGGCGGCAGGAGGCGGCCACCTCCCTATAAATACCCCGCTGGGAGCCCTCCGAATTCCATTCCACTCTCCGCTCTCGACGACGACACCTCTGAAGTACGAAGAATTCTACACGCTCTACGCTGACGAACCTTCTGCATTCGAGTTCATCTCAAGAACGGCTTCCTACTGCTTTCTACAAGCCAGACCTTCTCTCCACACAGATCTCGCATTGGCATCTACGAGTCCAGTGATTATTCATCCTGCTCATTGCCCAACGTAGTTCATCTGTCAGGACGCCACCCGGTACAGCTATCGATATTCTCTTTAGCTCGTACGCCCGAGGGACGTTCCGAGCCGTGTCGCCCGGGTTTCGTAGCATTAAGCTCGTAACCGACCGCTGTGGGCACGCCGGTAAATTACTCTGCTCATCCGCTCTAATTTACCGTCTAAGGAAGCCTTTTTCAAGGCTACGAGGTAGGACCCTGACATACGAGCATTGGAAAGACGCTCTGTCAAGCGAGTCCACCTCCCAAACCCTCTATTTTTCACACATAGAGGCATCGAAACGAGCAAAAACTCGGTTATTTCGATGGAACGTCAGCCGTCCTATTTCCCCTTGCGAGGGAGGCAGACGACGGTGAAGCCGGGCCGAGTAGCCCCCGTAGTGCTCCCTACCGGCTACACGGCGAATCCGCTGAACCCAGCGACAGCGCAAGGCGCGGTCCTCACGTCCGGACCGCCTTCTCTCCCGACGTATTCGTTCAAGAAACGTTCGATCAAGCCTTGCCTATACAAAAGATCGAGGATACCTTTCAGACTCGCTCTGAAGCCGATCATTACGATTCGACCAAGCTGTCCGAATACCCACGATATTCGACGCAGGCCTACCGGCGATCCGAGTGTCAAATACACTCCAAATGCACAAAAAAGCGAAGGATACTTTTCAGTACCTCAACCAAGCTCAACATATTCCCTTTCAGATATAAATCTAAGGCCGGAATATTACAAAACGGCTCAGTACCAAACTGATCGAACCCAGCACTTGCTACGCGAGCCCAGCGCTCCACGCGGCTGCGACACGAACTATCTCCCATTTCAGTCCGCCAAACCAGTTGACCTTGGCGGATCCGCTCACATTCCTCACGGGAATGACCCGGGGACTAACCCGCATAACCGGAATATAAATGTCCGACTTGGCCTACCTACGCCAAGTAAAACATATCTAAATCCACTACAGGTAGGTTAACTTTTCCTGTTCACTTTTTTGCTGGTTTTTGCTTCCGAGTCTGCAAGTTTTCGCTGAAATCCGTTTTGAGAAATTCTTAAACAAATCTTAGAGTTTAACGTTTTTTCCAATGCAAAAAAGGCAAAAAACGGCTAAAAATTGTTGAATTTATATTTTTAGCATAATATTGCTGAAATAAAGTTTATTAGCTATAAATAGAAACATTCAAAAATTGGTGTACAAAATTATGCTGAAAAATTTACTTAAATTTCATTAAAATGTGCTAAAAAATCGATGAAGCTGAAAAAAGTTAAAAACCCAAAATCTTTTTTTGAATAGTAGATTATTATGAGAACTAGTGTTTTGCCATAAATTTGGTAGTTTTTTTTTAATTTTTTTAATTTTTTTTTTTTTTTTTTAATTTTTTTTTTTTTTTTTTTTTTTTTTTTTTCACTCAGTCCTCAGTTTTCAAATCAATGGTAATATAGTACGATAATTTACGAAAATTAGCTCATACGCTCATGCTGCATGACTGGAACATTTTAGACCATTTTGAACAACTTTGGTTTCATGTACGTCTGTTATTGTGCCTGTCTGTAACAGATTTCACTCATCATTCAACTTATATAGATTTCATCTGATTTCTTTGAAATGTCTAAGGAATTCGCAGGTTAGGCTGTAGATGGTCATCTATCAGTTTCACAACTCAAAAATCAATACTCTTTTCTGCGCAAACGCAAAAATAAATTCCATCAATTTCCTCACGTTCTAGTCGATTGCACTGGATCAAATTTGGAGCGTGGTTAGGGAAACCCGATTTAATTTATATCAATTTCATCACAATTAGAACCTGATGATATGTATATCAATCCGAAATAACTTTACGTTAAATATTTACAAAATCTACCAGTGTGAAGGAGGGAGCATGAATACACTGCATCTACAGGTTCAAACGCAGCAGGTTCGGATGTGGAAATTTAGGGGTTAGGAACAAGGTCGCGGTAGACACGGACCACCGTTTCGCCTCATTTACTGTCACGCATAAATTTCGTCCGTAGCGTTGAGACACAGTAAAACTCACAACGGCTGGGAGATCGATATTACCCGACAGTAAAGTAAATTTATCCATACGATACTTCAAAATAATTCCATGAAACAACTACATATTAGATCGGTGTTGAGTTTTGTGACGCCAAAGTCTTACTTAAACGAAAGATTGAATCATTGAAAAATTCAATAACAACATCACAGTCTTGCAGCTTATAAGTTGATGCTGATAGTAAATGTTTAGTATTTTAACGTGTTAACACGAAATGATAGAAACAAATGAGCTCAGTTACATGTGCATGCATAAACATATTCAAAATTCTTTGTGTCCTAACTAAAAACACAATTTCCAAGAATATTTTGCTATAGCAAATTAAAATTGGTATGTATTATTTTAGATTTTAGCCTTGTTTTCCAAATTTATTTGAACACATTACGGTGCAAGAAAATTCAAACGTGTAGGTAAACTTAAGTTACACAATTTAGGTTTGAACAAAATCCACTGCTGTAATGATAGATACTTTTTGTTTGTGTATTTTTACCTGAATTTTTTTTCAAGTTTGAACACATTTTTATCTATCGAAGTTTTCCGCTTTAAGCGGTGCTTGATTTTTCGAAGATACAGGCGGCAAACTATTCATCCGCTTTCAAGGACAAATAAATATGGTTTAGAAGGACACAGGTTACATATGGAGGTTTAATTTCAGTTTGATTTTGAGTGCCTCTTAACGGACCCATTGGTTTTTTATTTTTATGGGGTATTTATTACTTATTAATTTATTTATCAGATACTTTTTTTCAACTCTATACAAAATATTGATTTTTTGTCAAAATCGACAAAAACGAAAAATGCTACCGATTTTCAGCTCTGGACTTCAAAAAATATATGCATAATATTACAAAACACAAGGTAACTGTCTGAAGAATAACGGGTTTACACCTCATGTTATACAGTCGTGGTTTGATTCGATAACAATGGTATTCATCATAAGGTGTGCCCATATTGAGTTGGTAGTGAGTTATACTTAAATAATATCTTCATTCAGCGTCTAACACACCTTTATAGTGTAGCACGAGTACATTGCATTACCTTGAAACACAGGGAATATAGGCGCATTCCCGAAGCATATCCCTATTCAACGGTGTTTTAACGAAAGATGATTTATTTGGCTGCGTAACGACTTAGGCCTTCAAATGATAGTAGGTACCTAAGGAATGACATCATCGACAAAAAATAAGTTAGGAGTGCTCCTTCCAAAAAGAGTGAGTCAATATTCTCTTCTGCTCTTACATAAAAAAAAATCTCTCGAACCAAAGACTTTTTCCGTTATAGCTGTCACACGAATAATAAAGAGGCCGTTTACTACATCGGAATGGGTGAGGTCTCTGTTACTCAACATAGTTCTTAAACGTTGTTCTGACGTAGTCCATAGGAAGTTACGAAATCTATGTTTGCAGAAAACGGGGTCATCAAGGTTAACAGAGTGTTGGCTGTCAGCAGCACGGAGACTCCATCATGAAAGAATTTTGTACGAGTTACACTCGAGGGGAAAACAAGATCGGTCGACAATGGAAATAGAACCATTTATTGCGGATGAATGTACGGTTTTCCATTAGATTTCGTGAAATGACATTCACAGCCACGAGTGCCACTGACAGATAATATACCAGACTGTTTTTATATCACATTTTCATCTCAGCTGACAATGCACGTAAACACGTAGGGCACAAGGTCGCATTCTATATATGCCTCAGCCAATGAAACATGTATTGGTTGGTGATCCAAATGCACCACTTCATGTGTCTCAATATCGGATTTCGAAGTGAAAATTTGGTAATGAATTGTGTGGCCAAATTCAAACTTTCAAGATGAAAGACATTCTAGAAATCGGTTGAAAACTGTTCAACTATCTTCGGAAGTGAACTAGGAACTAGGACACCGGAAGTGAATAATGAGTAAAACAAAAGTTGGACGGTGTTAGGATACAATTCACGAGCTACAATATTTTCAATTAGGCCGGGAAATCATAACTCTAAATATTATGTACTTAGTTAAATTACTCCTTCAATTGTGTAATCTACGGGGAAAAAAATAAACCCTCTTAAAAATTCGTTGGATCACGTTGGTTTTAAAATACATAAATACTAAAAAAGAAATTTTAAAATCCGAGTTTTATTGCTTACCTACAATACCTGTTCTCCATTCGCATTCGAGGTGAAGTTATTTATCCCGTGAAATGTCCCAAATGGAGAGCGGGGGACAGATGCACGTACAGCGACCCAGTCTCATTCAATTCTTCGAAATTAAATCTATGTAAGTTTAATTCTATTCTTCATTTAAACTTCTAATGGACCATTTTTCAAAAATGAACCCATAAAATTTAACTTCTTGATTGATGCTGTGGTTGTAGGTTCATTTGTGATGTATATAAATGTTTTGCGATATTTTTGAAAACATTCACTTTAACATTTTTGGACACATTAAATAGCTTCATTTTCTACGAAAACTCGCTAAAAGCAGAAGAAATCAGAAATTGGAAGTCGAACAACTGAAGAATGCGTACAATCTCTTACAATCCCCCTTCTGCGATGAATACCTAAGTGTAGTTCTTTTTCAATGACGTTTAAAACGCAGTAGGCAGGGGGTTTATTATTGAGGCAAGAGTAATTATTGAAATTAAATTCGAAATGATCAGACTGGGAAGTAGCATTATTTAAAAATAATAATAAATCACTTTTCCGACTTTGTGGTCAACCTCTTTCAGTAATACGAGGCTTTCCTACCTTCGGTTGCGAGGAAGAAAAACCAAGTGAAAAACTCTGGTAACCTTGATTCAGTAGCTAAATTCACCGGAACTAATCGACAGCAGTCTGCGTCATCTTCATGAATTTATCATTAGCGGATGTTCCCGTTTTGATAGTTCTGGAGCCTGTTTTGTCGAACGCCATCGCCAGCCTTCCAGCGCTGATGGTAATAATCCTAATGAGTGTTAAAGCGGACACATTCTTGATCATTAGTCAAGAATCCCGGAGTAGCTTTCCAGGAAACCGATAGGAAACTTTTGTTGACGAAGAACGACATGCACATGATAATGTACGAGTAGTAGGTAGGTACCGAATACAAGGACATGAATTTACCAGAAGAGGCTTGGATTGGGCGATAAATAATTTGCATTCGAGTTTAATTTTTTTTAAACCAAACACTTCTTCATATTAGTTCACTTTGAACTTTCATGGAATCGGTCCATTTTCCCAGCATTCTATTTTCTAATTCTAAATTTGGAGTACATAGCAACGTATATATATATATATATATATATATATATATATATATATATATATGGTCCAGAGTTGTGCAGGAACTAAGCACATTCGGTCCTCCCGCACGCCGGGGCATGCACATGATGAAAATTTTTTTGAATTAGAGAATTTTCGAAAAAATTAATCTATTGCAATGGTACCAATAGTTTTAAACATATTGGTATGTAATGCATGCGTTACAGGAATGTCCCTATAAATGGGTTGCATATAAATTTGATGGGAAATGAAAAGAAAAAATAAATATGATTTTTTGGAATTATCCCTCCTCCGTATTTACAAACCCGAAATTATAAATGTTTGAAACTTCCAAGGCTGCATAACTGAAATAAAATCTTAATCGAACAATTGATAAAAATTCTCAAGGAAATCAGGTTACTATACTTCACTAAGTATAGTAAAAATATCACGATTTATCGCTATTACTCCCTTCCATAATATAATTTGAAACCCCAGACATACGAACAAAACTAAATCGAATTGAAAGGCTTTGGGTACAAAGGGCGTAAGTGCCAATATCCACTTTTCCATATTATATTTTTTCTGGACCTATATACCACTAGCTATTTTTCTAGAAAGGGCTTATGCACCAATCATTTTTAAATAAACCGCCACGTCGCAGCGTTACCAACGTCCTCCGTCCAAAATTCACCGTTTTTCCGTACTACCTAAGTCCATGAGGCATTTTCAGTAGGAAGGGCTTAAGTGCCACGGTGCAACACTGTGCGTTTGTAACCTTGTAAACTTTCGTGGGAACATTTTTTTTCTCTAATTCCCTAAGAACTCCGTTAGATATCTTCCTATGTGAAAAAAGATTAGCAATGTTTTTAAAACTGTTCCCTTGGAGAAAACTTGAAGAATTAGGTGGGTATGGCACTTAGGCAGGTGGTAAACAGAGGTGGCACTTAGGCCGTTGTCATAGGATCATGAACAAAATCTTTTTTTTATAATCTTGGGAAGATCGTTATGAACAAATCCAACGCACAAATAAAACTTATTTCAGCAATATTTAATTTTAAAAAAAATCATCTCTTTAGAACGCATATTGTGGGAATGACAAACAAATTAAAATTGAAACAGCGATAACTTTTTTTGGGATTTATGGCACTTACGTCCTTTGTACCCAAAGCCCTTCAATTCTTGATGGAACAATTTAAGAATGGCGAAAATCAGTCGAGATTTGTAGCTTGGGCAGCACTTGGAAGAATTGGTAATTCTACGTAGAAGGACTATCCAATAGAGAAATAATAAACCCTTTTGTAATAATTTGCAGAGTTTATTTGTTTAAAACGCTTCTGAACAGGCCTCCCCCCTACCTGGACACATCACATGAATTTCATTGTTGTAGGCTCTTAAATAAGTCGCTTTTCTCTCTTTTTCTCCGAAACATTTTCTGATTCACACGGCGGGGGTGACTTATGAAGGGTGACGATAATGCCGTGGACGGGTAAACCCTATGAATCTTCCAACTGTACGAGGGAGGTGTGCGGGTTAGCGGGGCGGAGTCAGAGTCAACCCATCAACTTCCAACTCCACCCTTAGGGCACCAGCTTTTTTTTTTTTTTTTTTTTTTTTTTTAAGTCATCATCGGTCATCCCTGGTCATTCATTAGCCGCAGCCTGTCCTCCATTGAGATGTGGATTATCGACTTACAACTACGAGCAGTTTTGCAGAGATGGGCGTAGTTAACTGAAACATTCGTTGAACTAAATTGTCAACAAATAACTTCAGTAGTTAGTTGGCAACAACTACTTTCCCAATTACGTTCGATTTTAGGAGGAGTTTCAACTATTTACCTCAAACTAAATTAGTTGTAATTGAGAAACCAACAAACTAATTTAGTTTGTCCTCAATCTAGTTGAAACTCCAACTATCAACTAACTTAGTTGAAAAAGTAGTTGTTACCAACTAAAACTTTTTCTTTTTTGGCTATTGAATAATCTCTCTTATTAATGTCTTCATGCCAAAAATGGTTTTCTGGATCCAGTCCTGGTCACCTTGGAAAGAGAAATAACTTAGCTGGAGAGTTACAGTCTTCATTACCTACCTTCTTTCAATAACTAAAATAAAAATGTTTTAGTCTTTAGTTGAAGTTTCAACTAGATTGAGGACCAACTAAATAAGATAGTTCGTTATCCAACTCCAACTACTTTGGTTGGATAAAAATAGTAGAACCTCCAACTAATTACTAGGTATAGGTGATATATTTTCCAGACTTCAACACTAGCTCGTCATTATATCGAGGCATTGTTCAAGTTATTTCACTTCCTGTCATGGGGACGAGTGAACTATGCGAATCGGCGCCATTAGGTGTCACCAACTTATGCCAGGTAATAAATTTTATGCGAATTATATCAAGCTGTTAAACAGAAACGACCTGAAACGTTATGAACGGAAGATTATTTTGTGCGGTCGAGAGCCAATGAAATTTATGTTGGAGATTTGACAAACAATGAAGAGTTATTAATTCCAGACTCTATTTCGTATTCAATAATTTCGATTCGATTTTGTTCTCTAACCATTCTATACGTCCATGTTACAATAAGTGAGGAAGCTATACTGTACGCCCGGACTAACTTTTAGCGAATTTTGTAGAAAATGAAGTTATTACAATGGCTCAGAAAATTTTTAAATCAAAATTTTCGAAAATTATCTCCATTGAAATCCGTTTTGAGGCATTCTGAAACGAATCCTACCTAGAGTTTAACGCTTTTTCATATGTATGTATATATATATATATATATATATATATATATATATTATATATATATATATATATATATATATATATTGTTATGACCTCCCAGAAGTCAACACCATATGTAAACAAGTAGAATGTGAAGAGAATAAAGAAACCAGGAAGAGAAATACAAAGGACGGGGAAAACCCAAGTTAATGGTGCCACTACCTTCCTACCTGCCCCGATGGGCGAGGGACAGGGAAGGAGGGCTTTATAAGGGCTATGCCCACAACACTAAGACTCACTCGTCCTGGGTATCGCTCTTGGTAAACTTCCTTATATCTCCGTGTATTCAATTCAACAACCTTTTCGTTTTACTTAAAAACTCAAAACTTTCAAACTGATGAAAATTGGATGGGCTAAACGCTCGGGGCCATTTCATCACGTCCAACAGCAAACTAAAACCTTTTCGTTTTACTTAAAAACTCAAAACTTTCAAACTGATGAAAATTGGATGGGCTAACGCTCGGGGCCATTTCATCACGTCCAACAGCAAACTAAAATCACTCTAAACATCTTTATCTACGTAATTGGATGGGTAAACCTACCCGGGGCATTACGTGATAAAATACAAAAATTTGGTTAGCTCCCATTAACTTATAAAAATTGGATAGGTCACTCGACCCGGGCCATTTTTATAAGTTATCAAAAACTAACGCACAGAATTCTGAGCGCCCGATTCTCCTACTAACTCGTAAAATTGGATGGGTATCAACCGGGGCCATTTTACGAACTTAGTAAATAAAAATCTATATACCTAATTCGCTTTACGCGAATTATCAATACAAGCTCCCTTCTTGTTCTATTGTCGTTTATGTATTGGATGGGACACTCACATTAAATTGGTCAAATTTCAAAAAAAGTGCTGAAAAAATCACGAAAAATAGCAAAAATAATATAAAAATCGTTACATTTATATTTTTTTGCAGAATATTGCTCAAATAAATTTTATTGACTACAAAATAGAGCAATAAAAAAATGATGTACAAAATTATGCTGAAAAATGTACTTAAACGTCATTAAAATCTACAAAAAATCTTTAAAAACTGCAAAAAAAATTGAAAATCCAAAATCTCTTTTTGAATCTCAGAATATAATTTAGAACGAGTTTTTCCCGTAAAATTGGTAGTTAACAATTTATTTTCCTTCAAAGTCATTAATTTTCAAAACAATGTAACATTATAGTACGATAATTTACAAAAATTCGCTCATACGATCATGCTGCATGACTGGAATTTTTATATTTTTTAATGAAAGCAGATTCCATTCTGAAAATTTGC